>PYAF01005146.1:351499-404475 GCA_007407185.1 Glycine tomentella | reverse complement strand
TCTTTTATTAAACTTAAAGTTCATTTCTTACCCTCATTTTATTTAATGCATTTAAGAAAAATAGTTAAACTTTTGGCATAAATATAAATTTAAGGCATCATAATAAGAAAGATAAATGACAAATAATTATAAAAATAATTCAATATGGTGCTTGAATTACGATGAACTACAAAAGTAATATGGTGCTTGAATTATCTCTGACTGTATATATAGCTTTGCTTTTCTAATTAGTATTTTCATTTTAAAACTTATAAAATTATATTTTTTAAAATAGATTAATTCAAACACACTATTTTCGTTTTTGAACTCCAGATATTCTTTAGCTAAAACTAAAAACTAATCCTCTAAAATATTGAAATTTATTTAAATAATTAATTTTTTTCAGCATATGATTTTTTTTATACATACGAACCTATATATTAAATTATTGACTACATACTTAAAAAAAACATGATTACATGTCAATATACACTAGTTTCCTTACAACAAAACTTCAAAAGAAAAAAGTCATATTTAAGCCCACTTTAAAAAAATTTAAACCCAAAAACTAACATCTTTGTGTCCCAAATTAACATTTGTATATAGCTTTATTTTTCATAAAACAATAATTATTTTCATTTTAGAACTCTTAAAATCGTAATTTTAAAAGAAATTAATTAATCACACACTAATTTTGTTACAAGTAAACTTCAATGAGTCTATACAAAAAAAGAAAAAAAGAAAAAACTTCATTGAGAATAAAGTCAAATATAAATCCAAAAACTAACGTCTAGTTGTCCAAAATTTAGTGGGAAGTATCAACCATATGGTCCATATCATTAAATATGAAATTAAACATAAAAAGCAACACGTCCAACTTCCAAGGTTCGGTAACTTCACTTAAAAAAAAACACTTGGAACAGTTGAGATTAATACAACAACTTACCCAGATGTAACCGGACAAAAGAGTATGCGAAATACTTCATCAAATATCGTATTTTATTTTTTTTTCTATGATATTGATATGTTATTTTTTTTTCTATGATATTGATATAAAAATCAATTTTATTGATTATTAATTTTTACTAATAATTTAACTAATTATTTTTAATTAAATTTTCTCTAATAATAACATTTTTTTTACCTATAAAACTCAAACTTAAGTCATTATTTAAGAAATTTAAACCTGATTTTACTCGTATCAATTCAGCTATGTATTGGTAAGCCATACCAAAGTTTAAACTTGGAAGTGAAAATTTGAAAATGTCTTTTTAACGGGCAACAAGTAGGGTCCCACCCCAAATGTTAGGAAGTTCAAACTTAGGACATTATTGTAATAATAATTTGAATTTTCTCAAATTTTCTCTCTCACAGAACAACTTTGAACTCTGACAGCTCTGAACTGTCCCATAGTGTTGGCATTGGCAACTCTCTCACTTCACACACACACACACACACACCTTTCTTCATTCCAACCACCACACTTGAAGAAGCCTTTTTAAGACTAAAGTTAGAGAGAAACGTTGAGATAGAAAAAAAAAAAAAAAAAAAGGAAGACGCAAGTGTTAGTTAAATAGGTACATTATTGCATTACATAGTTACATTAAATACATTGACATTGCATTACATACACTTTTCTAGTTATATTTCTCTCTTACTTCTCATTTAGTTATTCTTCATTTCCCATATTGATTCATTTTGTAGTTGAAACAGAAGAAGCTGAAGACATGTCTGGTCACTGGGGGATTCTTGTTTCAGATCCATGGCTTCAGAATCAGTTCACACAAGTGGAGCTTCGTAGCTTAAAGTCCCATGTAAGTTCCTCTTGGTTAAGGTTTTAAATTGGGGTCGCGGTCGCGGTTGCAGCTTTGTCATGGTTCTTGGTATTGTGGGAAATTCAGACAAATATGACCGATATGAAGACCACAAAAGCCTTGATGCCGTGGCCAAAATCGCGGTTGCAAACTGTTTTTTAAAAATTTGATGTTGGTTGCAAATTGCAATCCCATTGTGGGGTGTGCTAGAAAGTGTTTGAATCTCATGTTTTGAAAAATTGGATACTTTTTATGTTGTTTTGTTGATTGGGCTTCTGGATCATGTTATGATCAGTGTGTGATTGGTATGTGTTTGTGTTTGTGTTTGTGTAGTTCATGAGCATGAGAAGGGAAAGTGGGAGGCTTGTGATTGCGGATTTGGCTTCCAAGATGTCAAGGTTGAAGGTGGTGGGAGAGAATCTGAGTGAGGAAGAGAGAGCTTCTTGTCTGAAGGATTTGTATCAGAACACTGAAGAGGAGGTTGATTTTGAATTGTTTCTCAAGGTTAGTTTTGTTTTGTAATCTTGATTTGCTAATCCTCTGTTAACGTATCATCCTTTTGATGGTAGTGGATCTTTTGGCTTTTTTGAAATTCTATATCTATACTATGCATCACCTTTTTCCTTTTCATTTTTGTCTGATCCCCCTTACTGTTTTCTTTTTGGCAATCTTAAATCTATTCAATATCATTCAAATGGGGGAGAAGAATATGTAAGAAAGAAATACAATTAGTATTTTGAAACTGATATTTCTGTTGCTTTAGAGCCCTGATAATAATCGAAGATCGGCCTATTGATTTAGAAGAGTTTTCTATATTTTGAAGTACATTAAAAAAGAATAAAAAAAAAATTAAGAGAGGGGAATACTTTGAAAAAGTATATATGGTTTTGATTGTCCTTGTTTGAATCCTTCACTTTTAGCAAGTTTGTTTGCCAATCCAAACACTTTGCCAGAATGAAAAAAAATATTCTTTTGGTATAATTGTGTCAAATCGTGCAATTTTACACTTTGTTGTTGATAAAAATCTAATCCAAACAGCATTTAAAGGATATGCTTCCTATGTTTTGACTTTTTTCGAATCTCGTTTTTTCCTCCCTCAACTCAAAGCACATTTTCATCCTTCATTTTGCTGAAATTTGCAGTGAATTTTCTAATTATACTGGCTGCATGCCTGCATCTTATGTAAATGTATTTAATGTATAACCATATATTGTGTAGTATTAATTGAATCTGTAACCAAACACCATAAGGGATATAGTTTGGAATTGGTTCATCTCGTATAGAGTAGAAAAATAGTAGAAGCATACTGAACAATCAGTTAGTGTGGTCAAGTCAAATTTTGATCCAAGGATTACTTGTAATTGTGACATAATGATGACAGGTCTACTTGAAACTCCAAACATTTGTGAATTCTAGAACCGGCAGTAGTCCAAAGAACTCGTTGGCATTCCTCAAGGCAGCTACAACCACATTGCTTCACACAATAAGTGAATCTGAGAAATCATCATATGTAGCACATATAAATCACTATCTAGCACAAGATGAGTTCCTCAAGAAATATCTTCCTATTGACCCTTCAACCAATGAGCTCTTTGAAATTGCAAAAGATGGTGTTCTTCTTTGGTACTATTCATTTCACTTGGTTTACTATATCCACTGTTCTTGGAAATTTTGTTTTAAAAATAGTTACATGTTGTTGCAGCAAGCTTATCAATGTGGCAGTTCCAGGGACCATTGATGAACGGGCGATTAATACAAAAAAAATACTCAATCCATGGGAAAGGAATGAAAATCACACACTTTGCCTCAACTCTGCTAAAGCAATTGGATGTACAGTAGTCAACATTGGCACTCAGGACTTCATTGAAGGAAGGGTATGCTTGTAGGCATTCAAGTTTCCACCCATAAAAGCAGAATTATTGTGGGCGTGTACACTGCAGAACAACAAAATTTAAGATTAAATTTAATTTATAAATGAAATCCTTTGTTAAGTTATGAAATGGGATTTTTTTATTTTAAAATAAAATCCTTTGTTCAAAAAGTTATAAGAATTTTTTTTCTTTTATCTTTTTAATTTTTTTTAATTTTAGTTGTGTATACTACAAAGAAATCTGCTCAAATCTGGTCAGATTTGTTATTTCTGGATCAAAGTAATTCTCAATCAAGTTACCCCTTTTTTTAAATGATTCCAAACACTGGTAAAGTATATTTATAACATGATACATTTTTTTACAGTCACAGCCTTTCTCTATTCTTTTGAAAATGCCACACATGAAATAGGATATTATGATGGCGGTTACTAAAAGTATTATGTTATATTAGACTCAGGATGTTTCTGCATTATTAAATTTAATCTTGTTTGTTGTACATCAGCTTTACTAGCATAATCTAAGTTTGCCTTAAAATAGATACAGACCAATTGTAGATCCAAGTATGAAGTTTTCTTGAACCAAAAAGCTTAAAAGTTCTGTTAAGAGATCTATGTGCCTAATGATTAAAGATCTTAAAAGTTAGGTTAAGACACACATGTGCCTAAACTATGTTGAATTGGTTTATGAACAATTGTGTTTGAGATGTTTGCCAAGTGAAAAACATGATGCATGTGAAAAAAGGGGCTCAAGATTTATCTGTGTGATAAGTGAGTTGATCAAGATATCTCTTGAGATTTTATTTTTTTTTGCCTAGTCATTTTTGTGCATTAGTATTTGATCATGGTAGTCAATTTCACATGAAGTGGTATCTAATATGTTTTTGTTCTCATTTCAGCGTCATCTGGTGCTTGGGGTGATTTCTCAGATTATTAAGGTAAACAATCACTGATTATACACAAGTTCATGACCTTTTGGTTTAGATTTGTAAAAACATTTGTCAAATCCAACAAATAAATCTGGAAAGTTGCTATTTAATCTAATTTTTGGGTTAATGGAATTAATGGTAACTACTGCATATTGCATGTTGCAATTTGTGGTGCCTGCTTTTGACATTCCTAATGGTGGTGATAAATTAGATACAATTATTGGCGGACCTCGATTTGAAGAAAACTCCTCAGCTGCTTGAGTTGCTTGATGATAGTAAGGTAAATATTTTCTTTCATCATCTTTTCATATTTCCATTATTTATTGTATATGTTGCCTTCATTTAATTTTTTTTTTTGTTGAAATTAACAGGATATGGAAGAGTTGATGAATCTACCCCCAGAAAAAATCTTGTTAAGGTGGATGAATTTCCATTTGAAGAAAGCAGGGTACAAGAAGATTGTCACTAACTTCTCCTCTGATGTGAAGGTAACTGAGTTTTTCTTAATTTGTTGAAAGTAAATGTATTTATATTATATTTTTTTTCTATGGAAAATTAGAACCACTGTTCATTCAGTACTATCTCAAATCCCAATGCAAAACTTGTGTTTTGTTCACTTCCTCTAGAATAATAATTTGATCATTTGATCCATGAAGTGAAGACACTCTCTTGTTTGAAGTGTTGTAATGTCTGAATGTTTTTGACTCCAACACTTTCCTAATACCTATTCGACACATGTCGAGTATTCCTCATTATTTGTCCAATTAAAAAAAAATTGTCAGCTTACACTTGAGCCAACAACTCTATACGGCTTGAACACTTGTGCCAATACCTCTGTATGGATATAGACACACTAGGATTATAAATAAAAAAAAAAAACTCATTTTTTGTAGGAATATTTGTTACTTATTCTTTGCTCAGTATCCCCACAGACATAACCGTTAGATAAAGCCTACTAGATTGGCGACTCCTAGACTCAAACCCTGACATTGTAGGTAAAATTTGCCTTAGTTGTAGTCCACTTATACTGTAGCCATCTATTGTCAGGTGTAGGAATCTTTATTTTGTTATCCATTTTTTTTTTTTCATTTTCAAGTTGAAAAATAGGTAACTCTTAAGTCATAGGAAGTACAGGAAATTTACAAGTTGAGTCAGTACAGGCATTAATTTTAACTGAAGCTTCTCAATGCATTTCTTGTAAATAGCTGCTTATTGCACTTCTATGGTTCTGATCCTGCAGGATGCTGAGGCTTATGCACACCTTCTAAATGTTCTTGCACCTGAATACACCAATCCCTCCACATTGGCAGTTAAAAATCCCTTTGAAAGAGCAAAGTTAGTTCTTGAACATGCTGATAAGATGGGTTGCAAGCGATACTTAACTGCAAGAGACATAGTGGAAGGATCACCAAATCTTAATCTTGCCTTTGTTGCACATATTTTCCAGCACAGGTGAGAATAACCACCATCTAAACATTTAAAACATTTCATTTTTTGGTTGTGGATAGATGAATCCAAAATAACAAATGGAACATAATTCCAGGCTTTCATTAACTATTTTTTTTTATCAGTGGTTATTTGTTATTGACATGTCTATTTGGCTAATATGGTGTACTAAACAGACAATTAGTCTTTAGTAAAATATCAAACCTTAGCTAAATTGAGGTTAAGGTCTGGTAAGTTTGAATACACCCAATTTTTCTTTTGGTTTTTAAGATATATATGGCAGCTAACTCAATTTCCCTCTTGTAGGAATGGACTTTCAGCCCAGACAAAACAACAAATGTCCCTCCTTGAGAAATTTCCAGATGACACCCAAGACTCTAGAGAAGAAAGAGCATTTCGCCTATGGATGAATAGCCTTGGAAATTCAACATATATCAACAATGTCTTTGAGGATCTCCGAAATGGGTGAATATCTCTCACATTTTTACCAGTTCTCTTATTTATATTTTATATTATGCTTGAACTGGTTTTGTCAAAAGCATTTTTGTATAGAATTGAAACTACTAGGAAACTAGCAACAGCAAAAAATACTACTAGTAAACTGTAGTTAATTGAATTTTATTTTATTCACATTACATTTCATATTACTAATGTAATTCCTTTAAATTTCATTTGCTATGTTGAAATTATTCTGGCATATAGAAAACACAGTGATTCAAGATAGTTGCCTTTTTTCTTTTTGATCTTTTTTTGGTCTTTAAATGAACTTAATGACATTGTGTGCTCCATGACCTGATCTAGTGGGATAAGGCTTTGTTGTCTTTTGATCTTTATTATCCGCTGAGTTGTGATGATGTTGCTTCTTTACAGGTGGGTTCTTCTTGAGACTCTTGACAAGGTGTCGCCAGGGATTGTCAATTGGAAGATTGCGAACAAACCTCCACTTAAGATGCCATTCAGAAAAGTAGAGAACTGCAACCAAGTTGTGAAATTAGGGAAACAGATTAAATTTTCGCTGGTAAACGTTGCTGGAAATGACATTGTGCAGGGAAATAAAAAATTAATACTAGGTAGGTTGACCTCCAAATTATGTGATGTTACCTACTTGTAGTAAATCAATTGATCTATAATCAGCATTCTCCATTAAATTCAAAGATCACACATCCAGAGTCTAAATCAAATACTATTTGATTATTTATTTTTTAGCTTATTTGTGGCAATTGATGCGATACAACATCCTACAACTTCTCAAGAACTTGAGATTTCATTCTCGAGGGAAGGAAATAAATGATGCTGATATTTTGGAGTGGGCCAACAGCAAGGTTAGCAGCTCCGGAAGCCAAAGCCGCATGGACAGTTTTAAGGTATTTAAATTGTACAGTCCATTCACTCAAGCATCTGTTCATTAATTTAGATTTTTGGCCACATTTTCTTTGTTAATAATGTCTATTTTAATTGGCATTTGGTAAGGTTGAAAAATGTATTTAGTGATCCATACAACAACCACCTTCTCTTTTCTCACTCAGCTACTGGATCACACGACATTGTAGAATTCTATTGTGAATCATGTGTATAGACAAACTTTGGCAATATACTTTTCTTGCCAGTAAATATGGGTCCATATGTAATTATATTGTGTCATGGAATTCTGTTGATGCTGAATGTGAAATTTTGAATTTGATGCTTGATTTGTGGAGGAGCATTCCAACTTAGCACAAAAAATATCTTGAGAATAGCAGGATTGGTTTGGTAAAATTGCCAAACACAATTTTTGTGGCATATTGCAACAAACAAAAATTGCTTAAGCATATGATTTTATCTGTATTTTGTAGTGAACATTGAAATACTGTCTTAGATAATGTTATTTCTTTTACAGAATCTGAATTTTCCAGAAACAGCATTTGTAGCGTTCACCGTACTATAATCTAATCTCTCGGATTAATTGGCTTGTTTAATATTGAAATCACACGATAGCTTTGCCAAGTGTTTAGAATAATTTTGTTTAACTAGTATATTTCTTTTCTAGTAAATATTCAATGTATTGATGTTGCGTTTTTCATTTTTGACTTGTAGGTGTGCCATGTGTTCCGTGTTTAAATGATTACAAGATAAGTTCATTACTTAATTAATTAATTATTACAATTTCAAATTTCAGGATAAAAGTTTATCAGATGGAATATTTTTCCTTGAGCTTCTTAGTTCAGTGCAGCCTAGAGCTGTGAATTGGGGACTTGTAACCAAGGGAGTAACCGGTATGTTATGCTTTCTCTTTACTCTTTCATGATTAAACCACTGTATAATATAATTTAATAATAAGAGAATCAACACTTACCATTACTGTAATTGAGTAGCATACACCCAGTTTTGAAAAGTTTGATTGGCAGATAAAATAATCTGTCTGTTTTGGTTTTCTGCTATATATCATATGTTCTTGACAAAATTTATTAATGTAATATGTAAATCAGGAAATTTGTCTTAAGCTAAGCGGAAGATATCTCTTGGCTGCCACATGGAATGAACTACAAAATTGTGTCTTTCACTTTCAATTACATAACTGATGTGTGGACATGTATGTAATTGAAAATCCTCACTTATAACTTCTGTATTACATGCTTCATGCAGACCAAGAGAAAAAAATGAATGCCACCTACATTATCAGTATTGCAAGAAAGCTTGGATGTTCTATATTCCTGCTTCCTGAAGACATCACTGAGGTAATTTGGATTTGGAATCACTACTAATGTTGCTTGCTCTTTTCTTTGATATACACCAAAATTATTACTATTACTATTATTAACTAAAAACTGCTGAAACATTCAGTTGTGGTTTCAACTTTCAGCCTTTATACAGCTTTTATGGAATTTCTTTAAAAAAAGTCAAATAGCATTCATTAACCCATGTTGTTTCTAACTAGATTTGATTTGATTTTAGTTTAATTTTATACATTGGTGTAAAGATTGTTACTATGTCAACTAATTAGAAATCATCCTTAGATTATAGTAATTATTATAAAAGTCAATATTTTGTAATAGATTCAATTCAAATGCATGTAAGTCTCTTTTATATTATTATTCAATCACATATTATCATGTATAGTAAAATTGTTGATGCTTACAATAGTTACTTTAAAACTTACATTTTGGATGATTTCTAATTGATTGATAGTTTAGAAATCTTTCCAGTGTCCGTCTATCAAATTTAAATTCTTTTTAATTATACGACAAGCTGTGATTTTGATGAGAGTGAAAATTACATTGTTAAATGTATTCCAATTAAATTATTTTTATTTGCCAAGCTTACTTTATGACAAACTGACAATGCTGTTACACAATTTCAGGTGAATCAAAAAATGATCCTTACACTAACGGCTAGTATAATGTCTTGGTGCCTAAAACACCCTCATGAAGAAAGGACAGCGGGAACTTCAGATAATGAGAGTGGGAGTCAATTGGAGACTACATCAAATTCAACACTAGATGACTCTGCCTCTGATTCATCAATAGATGAGAATGGGAACATGTAAATATATGCCTTGAGTGAAACCGTTTTTTTTTTTTTTTTTTTTTTAATATAATACATATATTTGAACCACTCTTTTTAGTTGATCAAAAGATCAATGTATGGCACTAGGTAATTTAATGGTTTCAAAGCAATTTTGTTCAAGCAACTATGTAAATAGTGAGGTTTTTATTTTTGTTTTTTTTTCAAGTTTGGAACCTCAGTTATGTGGAATGCTTTTTTCCATATCCACTTTGAAAGAAAAAAAGAAGCTACTGGCCATAAGTATTAACCAGAAACAGAGTTAAGTATACTTTTATTTTTTATGAATTATTATGCAATATTTCTAAGGCATGTTCGGAAAAATAGTATTCTAAATGCAATCAAAGTTTTAAACACATATTATATGGTTTAAATATGTTTTTTATCCCTAATATATATTCAAATTTGTGTTTGATACCTTCTTTCGCATATGAAAAGTTTTATTTTAGATCACTTTCGTCAATTAAAATTCACCACAATCAATTAAAGTAAAAAAAAAAAAAAAAATCAAATACCGAGAATTCTCCTCCGCGCTCTCATCTTCCATTTCTTCCACCCACCACCCCCTCCCCCGGACTTCTCCCCCTCCCAACTCCTTGACCACCCCTCCATCTTCCATGAGCTCCTCCGCCAACTCGGCCATACCAGCTCCAACCTCCCACCACCCATCTTCCTCGAAACCTACGCCACCTCCCACCACCTCCACAACGAAATTAACCCCTTCTTCCTCCCACGGAGCGCGACTTCGCCGTCAAACCGACACGCGTTTCAACAATGTTGCCCTCAGCCTCCTCATCAAAGAGCCAACAAGCTCAAGCTCATCGAAATGCTCCACTCGAAGATGATCACTAACACCGATCCACCCGACGTCACCACTTTCAACATCGTGGTGAAAGATGGCTGCGGAGGCGGAAGCCCATGGTGATGGCGGAGTGGGGGCCCACCTCGGATCGGCACTGACGGAGGCGCAGAGGATGAAGGCGGCGACACAGAGGAGGAGGTGGTAGCGGAAGAGGAGGGAGAAAGAGAGGACCTTCTCCTTAAAAGTATTGAGATATGTTTCTTTTTTGTAAAAAAAAAAAAATGATTTGTTTTGAAACAAATATGCGGTTTCAATGCTACCATAAATAGCGTTATTAAATATTTAACTCATTATTTAATTGATGTCAGGGATTTAAAATACAATTTTTCAAATATTAGAGTGCAGAAGAAAAAATTTATCAAAGATTAAACATAAAATTTAAATATATATTAAGGATAAAAAAACATGTTTTAACTCTATTATTAATAGAGTAAAACTCTTTCATCTATTTGTTAACAAAATAAGTTATTTAAAAAGGTAATTGTTTCGTTATACGTATTCGTCTATAGGTTAACGTTCTCTACATTTTTTTTTTTCATTTTTTGGACTTGTCAAAAATATTTTAACGGAAAAACTAATCAAATTTTACTAATTTATTTTTCACTTCAAGTTCTAATATCACACCACATTTTTATACAATCTTTCAAATTTATGAAGTTTGTAGTAAATTCTCATTTTAAATTTTTTATAATTACTTGATATCTCCAATCCATCATAAACATCTAAATATCTAAATATGTACGCATAAAATAATAATTTGAAGGCTTCAATTAATAGTTATAGAAAGGACCAAATTTACTTTAATTAATTCAAAGAAAAAAATAGCGAGATTAAAATTACACATATTTTAAACTGAAAGGAAAAGTCTAATTGAAATATTGAATCAAATAATCATTGGCTTAAATGATTTTACTCCTTTAAATTTGAGTTTTTTTAATCCTCCAAATTCAAAGTTATCTTTTTAGTTATTGAAATTTATAAAATGTTTTTTTTAGTCTTTCTCCACAATGCCGAGTCAAACATAAAAAAAAATATTTGCTATTTGTAACTTTTGATAGTTAGAATTTGATTTTTTATTTTGTATTTTGAAGTATTCTTTAAGTGGTTAATTTTGTATTTTAAAGTATGCTTTTAAGTGGTTAATTTTGTATTTTAAAGTATGGTTTTAGAGGCTAAAAACTATCTTAATCAAGTAAAAAATTTGAAAACACATTAATCGCTTTAAAAATTACTTTATTTTTTCTTTTATTGACTTAATTTAACAGTTTAAAAAACCAAAAAATTATACTTTAAAATGAAAAATAAAATTAAAATTCTTACGGTAAAAAATGTACATATTTTATTTCTTATTTGACTAACTTTGAAAAAGGATAAAATATTTTATGAATTTCAAGAATTAAAAAAAATTCAAATTTGAAGAACTAAAAAGTGACTCACAAATAGATTAAAAATATATTTAAGACAATTATTTATTAAATGTTTAAGAAAATATATTTGTAATATGCATTTATTTTACTAATAATATAATAAAAATTTGAATTCATAACCGACAAGTTACCATTACCGACATGTTACAAGAAAATCATTGTGCAGTGATAGGACCATTAACTGTAATGTAATAGTCAAATGAAAATAGTTAACTGGTACGCAACAAATTATTATACGCATTGTATGTTGTGAAAACCCGTTTTTTTAAAAATAGTCCCTATAATATATATATATATATATATATATATATATATATATATTATTCTTTTTACATTAATCCTTACTGATACTTAGTCGTCATTAAAAGCTGAAACAACACAGGCTACACTAAATTAGATAAAGTAATGTGTCATTTACAACACAGGCTGAAACAACAGTTCTCAACAATTGGAATAGTTCAATGAGAACTAATGATTCCTAGTATGATCTTATCTACCAAGCAGAAAACCACAGGACACGACTGTATCAAATAATTGTTGCCTTCGTAGGCCTAATCATGAATTGCTAAGCAAATTTTAGCAAAAACGTATCAGAAAATACTCGGAAACAAAAAAATAACATTATTCTTAATTCTCAAACATAGGTACAAACACAACCTTGTGAGAATGTCAATAACACCTATACTTGAAAATCACACTACCTTGTACATAATTTGCTTAAATCCAAGTTAAAACCCATTATATACCATTCTTTTCATTTTTAACACCAAGAAGCCATTGCGCAAGATGAGACAGATATGGCTCTGCCTGGGAGTTATTACTCAAGATTGATCCAAGACTCTGAAGCTCAGTATTAAACTCTTTCTCAAATTTTCTGCAATTATTTATTTTGGTCAGAATTTTCATAAAATAAAATTATTACGTTTGGCAAATGTATTGATTTTGGACTTACAGGACAGAATCGGTGACTGCCACATTTCTGGTGGTTGACTTCAGGACCTGACCTGATTTCCATTTGGCTTTATTCAAGCCTTTTGAATAATCAATAGGTTCGTCTGGATTATGTAATTCAATAGAAGATGAAATAAGCCATTGAGTTGCTGCTGCATATTGTAGGCACATGGTTTTAAGCCTCTCCACCTTCTGCATTTGAGAAAAATCAATCATGAAAATCACAAACCTTTCCAATTAACAAATAGCATATATCAACCTGTACTTCCTTTTGACCATAAAATGACGAGTCACCTCATCATGTAAAACAAATAATCAAGAGAACATATTTCTGATTAAATTTATCAAAGTCAACATGTATCACAAGGTAAATAGCAAACCGAAAGTTTCATGTTAATACACATCCATCATTTGCCATCTACATTCCCAGACATGCTTGTAGTAGTATATGGAATGTAAAAATTATAGTGTAGCAAGATTACTATCATATACATAAAAACCCTTTTATTTAGTTTTCATTACAAATTAGAATTATCTTGCATTTCATAATCTTGGTTCTTGTGTAACTTGTGTTTAATTCGAGAACCAAGAGATTAAGGTTTCATAGCCTGATCCAGACAATGAGCTGAAAATATTTTCAGTCACCAACTGATGCATATGCCAAACTCCCTTTATCATGTGACATTTGTTTTTCAAGTTTGAAATAGGTAATATAATAAGACTGTAATTGCATAACCATTAGAGTGAAAAACAGAAAATTATATAACAAACAACAAACAGAAACTAACCTTCAGCAGCTCAGGTAAAAGAAGTAAACACTCTCTCAAACATTTATCAAGGAAAAAAATCATGTTGTATAACCTGTTTCAGACAGAAAATGTCAGACTTTATCAAGCATCCACCACCCCACGCAGCTGAAAAATAAAACCCCCACACAGAAAAAAGACAGACATACACATTATTTTTATATACATAGCATGTAATTTCTAACTGTGTAGAAATACTAATAACTTTGCATCAGACAGGAACCTTAGAGGAACTACATCACGAAAGTTAGCAACTGTAGTTGGAGAGCTCAAGGCCTTATAAACTCCGCAACAGAATCCCATAATTCCAATGAGGAACTCAAGTCCCACATGCTTTGCAATTGGATGCTAACATTCCACCACACTCCACAGCCCTAGTGCCCACATGGGGATGACTATGCAGTATGCACTAGCCTTTTGACTGCCTCCTAGATGAACACTGCAATGCCAGCATCAACACTCGTGACACTCATTTACAGCTAAGTGATATGGTGAAAAGTGAAAACTAAAACCAATTGATAACCACCTTGAGAGAACTATGCCACAAAAAGGTAGCCATTGTAATTGAAGAGCCCAAAGTCTTATGTACTCTACACCAAAATCCCATACTTCCAGTGTGGAACTAAAAGCCCATACCTCAATTTGGTCTTTACTATCTTTGTACATGGGCAAAAGTACATACTTCATTTTAACAAAATCTTAGACTTATAAAAAAAAATATTATGTACATAACATGTTGTATATGCATCAGTTTTGAAAGTGTAAGACCACAATAACTTACCTCATCTATGCTTTTTGCTGACTGAAGTCTGTTATACATCAGATGCCAATTGGGTTCAATAAACTAAAAAATAAGGAAAATAGTTATATACCAAAAACCCACCTAACTGCTCAATTAGTCATAGTTTGGACACCAAATTTATGAAAAGAAGAAAAGGCCACACACTTGTACCCAACTCTATAAACGTCAAAGAAAAATAAAGCTTGCCTCAAATGTCAGATAGTGCAAAAGGCTATTAATAAATTTAAGCATGCTCCTGCAAAGAAGAGATGATCTGGAGATAGCAGTTCCACGTGTATTGAGAGCACGAACTCCCTACAATATAGAACCAAAATGATATGAAAGGAGATGAACACAACAGACCAAGTAAACTAAAGTAACAGCACTCATAGCCATACTTGATGTACTTGCCATGCTCCACATAACTGACGGTCAACATGTTTGCAGTGGAAAAGAAATCGAAAAAGTAATTGGTACTTTGTAAGGGCTTTGTGTGATAACACTATAGACAGTGGCCAGTGAACCTGAAACCAGAACCAAAAATAGAAGCATTAATGATGCAAACGCAAGGAAGACTCTGAGAAACTTATAGAGAAGAAAATACCTTGTAACTTAGTGAAAATGTTTCAAGGCCAGTGATGCTAACAGGCTCCTCCAGATCATTGTCACCAGAATTTCTCAGAGTAACCTCAAGATCATTAAATGTGCCCAACCTTCTAAGCAGAGAAGATCTTTCCTGAAAGTGAAATGTTTGCATCATGTGTGAATATACTGAAGTTTACAGCTCTAAAAGAGTTTCTTACAAGCTGAATTAGTTACTTGCCACAACACAGGTTAAGCCTTCATGAAAAGGATCTGCTGCAGCTGCTGTAGTACGCAATGCAAGGTCTAGAAGAGACTAAACAACAGAGAGGAAAAACAAGAAAAGAGAAAAGGAAAAGCACATAATTAGAATCTAGGTCCCTTTCAAAATTAAAATAGACAATTGCCAATTTAAATTTACTAGGAGGATAAAAAATTTATGGTAAATTGAAGGATATTTCATTACTATACCTGCAGCTTCTCAACTGAGACTTCATCAGGCTTTTTAGCCAGTTCATCTCGTGCAATATCCATAAAATGTACTAAGAAATCACCCTGTGATCATCAATATTATGTTATAATACAATGAGTATAAGCCAAGAAAAAGGGTGTTTCTGAAGAGTACATTATCATTGGGAATTGTTTCTGCAAGGAAGAAGAAAACCAGTCTTTGATATGCATCTGTACAATTATGGATAAGCCCCTAAATTAGTCTTTGGAGTCAATCACTTTAGTCCCTGACTTTGTAGTCATTCATTGTAGTCCTTAATGTCAGTGAAAAATGAGATAGAAAAGGCCTAAGGACTAAGGAGAGTTTCTTTTTACAAAATTAGGGAGTAAATTTTAAAAAGGGACTAAAGTGATTAACGGATACACTCTTAGGACTTACTTGAGGGTTTACTCATACAATTACATTGCCTTTGTCAAATCAGCTGAACATTTTCTTCCAATGAATAAATCATCAAACACCCAAAACTCAAAGTTCAAAACAAAGACTTCTATTTTGCAAAAGCTTTTTTCCAGCACACAATATCTTACATAGAATACAGATACATAAGGGGGAGTTTGATTTGAGAAAAGGTCTCCTGTTTCCATTTTAATTACACAAATGTTACATCATAACATATAACTGCCTAATTCAAATTTAATATAAAATAATTGTGCAATAACTTCCTAATACAAAAATTGTAACTTCCTAATTCAGAACTTGGCCTATCATGTGCTCATGCAAGAACTGATCTTCCGAGTTATGATTAGTGGGAATCACTGTAACTTTAATTGGAAACATTTCCAAAATAGACAAGTATTATTGCTTCTGACTGCTTTTCCACTGTCTTTTTCCTTCCTTTCAATTGACTTGTTAGTTGCAAGAAACCTCTATAAATGACAGTGCCTATAGTAATTATCATTAACATAATCATAATGCCATCTTCAATGGTTCCATAAAGCCCTAAGCATATGATATTCAACCTGATAACCTTAGGTACTGTCAAGAGCCAAAAAAAATTATGCTTGATTCTTGATTATCCCAGCTAGTTTGTTCCTAGTTTCCTAGGTCCTCCTTTTCCATATGATAGCCCTCTCTATTTTCTTCTAGCCAACAAAAATTAGCAAATCATAATCACATCCCCATCAAAAGTTTAAATCCATCTAATTACTGATTTTCATGATTAATCTCATGAATCATGTTCATAAAGCAAGGATGCAAAATTCTACTGCTATTAAAAAAGATTCAGCTGGTATAATTTGTTGAGAAAACTAAAGTACAAGCAACAAACATTACATCTGCATTTAGAACTATGTTTATCGTTCTGTTCTACTCAAAACTATGCATTGAAAATACAAATAGCCCAGTTATGCTTAGGGTGCATTTGATTTTGTTTTTTTGTTTTTTCATTTTCAATTGATATTTCGTGTTAATAATTACAAAAATGTCTCTTTATTTTATATTTTCAAGAATTTGCGAATTAAAATAAGTGAAAACATGTCATTTTTGTAATTATTAGTGAAAATATATCAACTGAAAATAAATTTAAAAAAACACTAATCTCACTTTTGTCTTGCCAGCATAGCTAATTAGTGTCTCCGAAATTAACAAAGATGATCATGATCATACCTGATCAAGAAGAAGTTAGTGTTTTATAGAACGCAGCCTTCCCGTTAGATCATACTAAACAAAAACATAATTTACTGTCAGAACTAGGATTTTTTAGCAATAACTTTTGCACAAGTATTAGAATATAAGCTGAGAAGCTATCACCTTATTTATATTCAAACTCACCTTATCCTTAATGAGATTCAAAAGTTCACCGCTTGCAAAGTTATAAGCAGCCTTAATACATTCAAGATAATGATGATTTGAGCCAAAACTCATTAGTTTTGAATTTTCTGATGGAGGGACCTAAAGTAACAAGTAATTACATTTAGTGAAGTAATCACTTTTACAACAATAAAATATTTAAAGCAACATACAATGTTAAGGGTTGAGAAAAACAAAAAATTATTTTATATAGTACATACAAAGTACAAACATAACAGTGACAAACCTGAACATTATGTCCGCATTCTCTCATGACATTTAGATATTTTCCTGTCGTCAAAATTGTCCCCGCAATATTTGCAAGGAAACTAGGAATTCCATCTTTGAGGCTGTAACGTTGTCGCCAATACTTAGCTTCATAATCTTGAGTGAGACTCTCCTATAGAGAATTTTAAACTGAGACTGTATGACAAACAAGTTTTCATATTTTGGGCTGTTATAAATGATAAAAGATTTTGATCTACCTTTTGAAGAGATTTATCCTCTGCGATGAAAAATTCCCTGTAAGGATCATCTATTGCACCTTCGTAAACCCATCTTCAGTATTGTTCAATTCCCAAATGAACAAGAAAGTGAAATGCTAAACAGAGTCAAATAAAGCTTAATTACGATCACCCAAGACAACGGTAATTTTTTTGCGAAAGTTCTAAATATTTTTTTATCACATAAAAGGCCTTCTTTGAACATCCATGCCAACTGATGTTCATTTATCAACCATCCAATATAGAAAAAAGAAAAGTCTACTTCGCATTCATAACATAAGAAAGTCTACATCTCATTCATAATAAAAATTAGGAATTTAGGATAATTGACCAATTAAACAAATAAAACTGACAAAATTCATTGTCAAAACACAAGCAAAGATTTTATTGTTGGAAAACAAGATTTAACACATTTTTAACATCTTTTTCAGATGCCTCGGACATCAGAAAGTAACCAAGCTAGCTCTACGATTAGTCAAGACAAGCATACATCATAAAGCATTTTAAAAGGATGCTTGGATATTATGCACCCATAGTCACCACAAAAATTTAACATTAACTTGAGTAGGTGTATGTCTTTTCTACATTTTAATGATCAGGTCAAGGTTACTTAGATTGGACAATCGAACATAGCCATTAGCCAAGGCTTTGTGCGAGCATCAAGAGTATGTCTACAAGGAGGGAATAGGAAGATAAAGGAGGGTTCCTTTTGTATAATATGACGGTTTTATCTATGGAAGAAGAGAAAGAAAATGAACAATTTTCAAATGATCTTCCATTCCTATGACAAAAATATTCCTCCCATTTTGGGTGATTTTAAACATCCAAATTTCAAACAAAAGAAAAGAGAATAATTACTTAACCTCTACCCACCCCAATTCTATTCCATTCCCTTTTAACATCCAAACATACCCAAAAAATAAAAATAGATGAAACCATGGATGGTGTGTTTCCTTGATAGATTGGTGCCATACTAATTTGATTAAGAAAAGGGGAATATGTGTGTGTGCACTCGTGTATTTATAGAAAACAACCTATTGACCAATAATATATATATATATATATATATATATATATATCATTTGTAATTTTTAAAGAAGGCTTTTGATGCAATAAAAAAAAATATTTTCTAGTCAAGGATGAAGAGCAAGGAGACACCTTTCTAGTATGCTCATGTAAGCACTACTCGCACATTGTGTCATTTTCTCCAGCATCATCCTGACAGCATTGTCTCCAGCCATAGCCTTTGCCTAGATACAACAGAACCCACAGTGGAGAGTTAAGTGCTTAAAGGACAGACTCATGAAACAAAAGGAAGTGTTGACGTATACAGAGAATGGTAGCAAATGCAAGGGAATTTCATACCTGGCTCTGCAGTAAGTTAAGAACAGCAGAACCAGAAATATTGTTAACTGAAGCCTTCTGTATGACAGTGGATAGTCCCTGCATTGACCTCATCATGGGCTGAAAAATATCATTGAAAGCACCATTAGAAAGCAATAGCCAAATATTTATATTTAACTCAAAAGTCAAGACAAATCCATACCTGACAATAGAACCACAATCCTTGAAGAGAAAGTCTCCCAAGCCGAAATTGGTGTTCAAGCTGCGCCACCATAGCCTGGTAATCCTGGTAAAGATAACCCCATGATGATAAAAGTAGGTTCTTATTCAAATAGTGTATTTTGAATTTTTTTAATCAAAGCAATATGATATGTGAGCAGAGGCAAACATTAATGTTGTTACTTTATGTTACTAATTGTTGTCTAGTACAATCAGTTTAGCTTGTTCATTCGACTCATTTGTATGTCAGATGATCATCACAAAGCTACGGCATGAAGTTCCAACACAAAAGGCAAAAGAATACACAATACAGAACATCATGGTATACAAAAGAATCTACCTAAAAATTACTACTTGTAGGTTTACCTTAAGCAAGACTAGTTAGCCCATCAGACACAGTAACAGTTTTACAATAGAATTTATGGTAGCCAATAACCATTAACTGCCATTTGGTCACTGGTCTACTCAACCCACCCCCATTTTTTAGTTTTTACCATTGCCCTTTTGCTTGTTAATCAATTTCATCTTACTATTTTTTGTTTTAATGAGGATCAGACAGTCATCCCCAATACTTTGCTTTGTTCAAGCATAACTGACATTCATTTTGGTTATTGTGAGATCCTTTATTGGAAGGGCAGGCCTTGGTGCAACAATAAGTCTTACAAAACCGGTTTATAAGGTGAGGACTACCCAAGCCTTATAAAAGGACTAAATTTTTCATATCTCTAGTCAATGTAGGATCTCAACACACCCTCATGCCTAGAACTAAACATCTGGAGCGTGGACAAATGCAGGTGGCTCAATAACAACACCCCCTCAAGCCTAGGAATTGACATTTAGGGTGTAGACAAATACAGGTTGCCCAAAAACAGATCCAGGATAGGCTCTAATAATCTTAGATTTTGGGCTTAGGGCTTAACTCAAAAACAAAAATCCAACTTATAAGGTAAGGACTGCATTGGTCATATATCTAGTTGATGTGGAATCTCAACAGTAAGGTTGTTGCCTTGTGACCTGAAGGTCATGGATTCAAATTTAGGAAGCAACCTTGCCCCATGCAAGAATAAGGCTGAGTACATCTACCTTTTCCAGACCCCACTAGGGGGGAGTGGGAGCCATTGCTAGGGGGGAGTGGGAGCCATTGAGAAACCTTTCTTTTAATCATTTATTGAATTTCAAACATAAATGATTAAACGTGTCCTATTGACACCTCAATCTAAATGTCGGATGAAAATGCTCAGACCTTACAGAAACAGACACCACAATACAAGAAATATTCAAAACATAGCCCAAATGCCCAATTGGCTGTTTCCAGCTACAAAAGTGAATACGAATATGTAAAGAAACACAGAACCATTTCATGCAGAATGTAAGACCAACTGACTCACTATTCAGGAAAACCTACAAGAAGAAGTGCCCTCAGTGCAGCAGAAAAGGCATGATTAACCAGGCCATTCTGAAACTGAGACCTTGACTCCACAAACTGGCTGATCAACAGAAAGCTCTTGCAAAGAGGGAATATCTGTTTTGCCAACTCCTGCAGCATAAAAAATGTCTCAGGCACTGTTACATAAAGTCTATCATTCAATGTGAATGTAGGATGCATATATGAAAATTAGAATGCATAATGCGGTTATACATTATGCAGATAAGAAATTATGTAATGGGCACCCCTTGTACTCAAAGCAAGCATGTTCACTATTAATAAAATTCATTGCTTATGAAAAAAAACGCCATTACATTGTCCATAATCTAAAGTCATGCTGTTTTATAATTGCAGCTCAAAATATAGTCACAAACATTATGAAAAATCTCACCTGCAGGGCCAAATCCATTGATGGGTCAACCAGGAAAGTAATATCATCGCTCTTGCCACGAACTGTTTTAATTAAGATGTAACATCCCTCAACGCCAACCATGGTAGAGAGCACATCATCAATAACAATAAGCTCCTACATTTCAGGAGAAAACAAACAAATAGCTGAAATTTCTACAGCATGAAACTCTAAGCTGATAATGAATGCAGATATCAACAGTACTTCAAAACATAAACTTCAACAAAGCAGAATACACATACATATAAATACATACACAAAAGGCGACACTTAAAAATCCAATCCTAGAACTGTACCAAGTCAAATCAGGCTTTGCCTAATTTGTATACAAAAGTAGGTTCTCAGTTGTCAGTCAAAACTCAAAAGTTCACTCATCATTTTCATCATAATCTTTTAAAAACACAAAATAAACTAATCCAGACAAACATATTACACAAGCCACAAATGCAGAACAAAACCTTTGGTAATTCATTTTCAATACCTTCTCTAGCAGTCTTAATTACCACCAAAAAAAAAAAACGCCACTGCCACAAATATTCCTTATTAAAAAAAACTAGAAATTTGTTATTTCCCTCAGATTGGGGCAAAATTTTATGCAGCATAAGCCAGTTACCATAATTAACAACGAGAAACACACAACCAATTCACGCAATAAACACATTCCAAGAGAACAAAACCTCACAACTAGAGCCAAAACCTAAATGGAAATTCGCAATGAAGCACCAAAAAGGTGAGGGAACACACACACACACAATAAAAAACAAGAAAAAAATGAGATCACGGATATCCTCCAACATACTGGGTTAGAGAGTAATTCCGCTCAGTGGCCGTTAGCCCAAGGAAATTTTGCACATGGTGAGAATCGAACACGGGTTATCCCACTAAATAAATCGTTCTCACTCATGTGAATCTGAATGCAGTGAGACCTTACATCCCTGCATCAACCCTTGTGGGTTGAACAATGTTTCTTTCTAACACTGTGAATTAGAGTGAAATTAGTTACAAAAATTGAAATGAAAGCAATTAAATTGAATAGCAGAAAAAAAGTGAGAAGATAACAAGAGGTACTTGAACCGATGGAGAGTAACAGCCTATTGGCTTTTCGAAGTTGGCAATGGCGGTTTGGCTCATTTTGAAAGAGGGCAGATCGGAGAGAGACGAGAGAAAAAAGTTACATATGTTGAGAGCTTCCTCTTTTTGCATGCTCTTAAAAATTAAAAAAATGACACGTTGATAAATTATTTATTATAAGTTTAAATACTTTTTATTTTCATTTTTTAATATTTTTTATTATTTTCTATTATTTAAAATATTTTAAAGATAAAATTAAAATAAATAATATTTTACAAAATTAAACTAAAAATTATAAAAATAAAATGAAAAGAACGTTAAATTACAGAAAATAAAAATGTATGTATATAACCCTTTATCTATTATACCTATATAAATTTCTCGTGTCACGTTTTTATCAATTTTTTCCCGCTTAAAATTTCACCTCTCTCAAGCTTCCTTCAGCTTCCAATTTTATTTTTTCCAGATCGTGGAATGCGTTAGTTTCAGGGGAATTTTGAATCTCTTCCTTCTTTCTCTCACTCACAAGTCACGGCCTCACCCCGGTTCCCATTTTGCTTTCTGAAAAAGTTCCATTTATCTTTCTCTTTGATTGTTTCTGATTCAGAATCTCTTCCGCTCCCCATTTGCATCTTCTGTATCCTATATCCCATATTGGTTTACTTCTTATGCTCTCCGATTGATCTGAAATCAGAAACGCGGATGCCTTTGCCACAATCCTCCCCGGAGATGCCTTTGCCAGCCACCGTTAACTACAACTTCTTCATTTTTTTCGTGATTTGCAGTGATCTATAGCAACAAAGGTGAACAATTTTAGAAACACAAATGAAGAGAAGATTCGAGCTAATAGAGCAGCCAAGCAGGTACTAACACCTCCTTTCATTTCATTTTACGGTTTAATTTTTCTATGCGCTGCAATGTTAACTTGTGCTCAAGTTATTTGTGTTTTTTTGAACACTAGCGACTGGCAGCTTTCTAATTTTAATAGTCATATACAATATAACATTTTTTAGTATGGTTCATGTTTTCAAGGATATTGTATCATTAGAATTGAAGTCAGTGTTCATGGTATCAAATATAGCTATGTTTTTCATGATAATATCAAGGTTCTATCAATTTTATTAAAGGCAGAAGGATACTTGGATTTGGACAGCTAATTTTACTTTGTGCTCTTTACCAATTCTGCATATTTCTTTCTCTTGAACCTTATGATTTATAATCCTACTTTCTTGTATGGTTCATGTTTATTAACCAATTGCCAAATGTTTTTAAATGAGTTTGGTACTAGAACTAATGCACACCTAATAAATAGAAAAAGTAAAACACCTAATAAGTACTAGAAGTGATGTCAGTTAACCCAATTATAACACTATCAGGAAGAAAATAATGTCACCAGCAAATCATAATTCTGATTGAAAAGGTTCGTTAATTTTCAAGTAACATAAACTGTGAAATTAATTTAAAAAATAGAACACTTGAGGAAATGAATGATTTCATATTCTGGATAGTAAAGGCACCACTAGGGTGAACCAGTGGAGTAGACTTAGCAGTTTTATAGACAAACTTTAGGAAAATTAGCTTTTGATGGTAAGAAGAAAATTTTGAAATCTGTTCCATTTTTAATACCTTATATTTCATTCTTTCTTGACTTCGGATCTGTCCTCTGTCCTGTCCATTTTCCCTTGTCTGCTATTTGGATTCATAAAAACGTAGGGAAAAGCTGGTATTGAATCTGTCCATGCAATGGGAAAAAAGAAAACTGGTCATAATTTATTGATTTTAGACTCAATAGGAGTTGAACTTCAATAGACTCATATGGACTTGGTGCTTGATGTTATGTATGAAAGTTTGAGTAAATTATGATTGAGTTGGCAATTCTATATAGTGTGTAATTCTGGGGTTTGAAGTTGGAGACTTGGAGACAGGAAGATAGGTGTAATTAATTGGTGTTTGAATTTGGAATGGAATTACTCCTCACAGACTGGCATTTGACATTGATCCTGATTTGAACTAAATTGTTTGATCATTTGCTTGCACATAACTCATTTCTTTTGCAACTATTGGCTGATATAAATTCCAAAACTCAAGTTTGGTAAGCTGAATATCAATTATTTTAGATTTGCATAAATATTGACCCTTGCTTCTTCAATTTTAAGTTCGTATACTATGTTTGGAATGGGTTTAGATTTTTCATATATGAGAGAGGGAAAAATTGGTACTCACTATTATTTTTGTAAGGTCTGTTACTTTTGCTTTTGTGCATAGTAACACTTTCATGTACCAAGTTTCTTCAGATGACGCCAATTAAGAGAGATAGAAAAATTGAAGATGCAAGATTGAAGATATGCTAGAACAATAAGTGCAGCAAAAGCAAGGTTCTGAATAGGGTGGAAGCAGTGGAGATAGGGATGTTCAAGTTTAATAATGATTTACTTTCTTGTGCATTTTAGCATGCTTTAGATTTGAACCTGCCCCAAAAAATTGTGAATTTGAGACTTTGCTTGCTGCTGGTGGTAGTATGCAGTTTTGTATATGGAGGATCTTAGCTAAAGACTAAACAAGGGAGTGAGGGAACACTACAAAAGATAACAGTTCAAGCCTCAGTAGTAGTGATCCTTAATCTAAGGATGTTGTTACGTGATAAATAGGCTAAAGCTGGTCTGCTGTTACTATAACAAACTAGTGCAGAACCCATGCTTACGCTTTGATCTGCATTGGTTTGTTCGAATCTGGATTTGGTTAATTAGAGAATATTATCGTTAAGGTTATGATAATAAGTATTGTTTATAAGATGATAATATATTATGAAAGTCAAGCATTAAATAATGTTTGATAGTCAGTTATTGTGTAAGATGATAATTTAAGATAAAACAAAATATTTGGAACTCAGTTATTGCTGTAAATATTTCACAAAGTTCGCTAACTGGATACACGAATGAGAATCAACAATCCTAAGTAAAAAAGAAAAAAATCGGTAGTAATTAGAAAAGTTGAGAATTTAATGGGATGCTGATTCTGGATTTGGTTAATTAGAGAATATTATTGTTAAGGTTATGATAATAGGTATTGTTTATAAGATGATAATATATTATGAAAGCCAAGCATTAAATAATGTTTGATAGTCAGTTATTGTGGAAGCTGGTAATTTAAGATAAAGCAAAATATTTGGAATTTATTGATTGTTGCAAATTTGTCACAAAGTTTGCTAATTGGATACACGAATGAGCATTAACAATCCTAAGTAAAGAAGAAGAAAAAAACAGTAATTAAAAAAGTTGAGAATTTAATGGTTGTTTGAGCTTGCAACGCGAGAGCTTGATTGCTATATTTAATAAAAAGTTAAATTAGTAAAAATTAAACTGAAATAGTAGAACATGATGTTTAATTTATTATCATTGATGGTTAGGAAGTGAGTGCTTTTGGCAAACAAAATGAATAGTTACAAAATAATATGGCTCAGGCCTGGATAATCAGTTTGATTAATGAATATAAGATTGTCTCCTACCAAAATACATAGTAAAGATAGTGAATGTAAAATTTATTCTAAAAGTGTGCAAGTTTGTTTTGAGGTTTGTAGGAAAACTTGCAGAAATGCAGATGAATGACAATGGATCTAGAATTGGGTGACTTGTAATTGACATGTTACTAAAATTCAGTATAGAATGCATAGTTAAATCTTTTAAATAAGGAATATGTAGTGGAGAGTATGTGAAATAAATTTTAGATGTTAATTTAGAGGTTAGGAGGAAGACCTGTTAGCAAAAGATTGTGTTACACCAAAATGCAAAATAAAGATAGTGTATGTAAAAGCCTATGAATTTCTGCAAAATGAATTATTCAATTTAGTTAAATAGGCATTTAATGAGTAATGTCATGTATTATAATCTAAGTAATGGTGAAACCTGTTAGTTAGAAGTGAGTTCCACTAAAAGGTACACGAAATTCAAAAGGATAAACGTTAATATTGAATAACAGAACATCATGTTTGATTTATTGTCATTTAGGGTTGTGAAGTGAGTGTGTTTGTTGAACAAATCAGAATTCGAAAGCCAAATATGTGAAAGCACAATTGCTTTTGGAAAAGAAAATGGACAACTACAAAATAATATAGCTGAAGACCTCGATAATCAGAATGGTAAATGAATATTAATAGTCTAGAAGTAGGCATAATAGTAAAATATAATATAGGATATAGTTAACAAGACCTGTTAGAGATTTTGGAAAACTTCTTTGAAGACAACATTGGTAGTTGTTGTCGAAGGGTCTATCTTTGTCATGTATAATTACTTTTAATCTTTTTATTTGTTTGCATTTTTAAAAGTGCAACATATAATTGTCCATAGCTAAAAAACAGATTTGGGTAGATATAAATCGACACAGTCTAATGATTGCCCCTGAGATTTATTAATTGTCATAGCATAAGACACAATAATTGGAAACTGTTGTCTAATTAGCTTGAAGGGTCATGGTGATTGAGAATGAGACATTGACATCCTCGGGATTAGTACTCGGGTTCCCAAATTTTGCCTGAGATGATTTCAGCTTCAATTATATGCTTTGCTAGCCTTGTGATTATAAGTCTGGTACCATTACAGAGCCCTTCAGTTTGGTCTAATTTTAGTAACAACATTATTGGTGAACCAATCTTAACATTGATTTTATGATTAGGCAGCTCAGAAGTAGTCAAAGTGATTATAAATGTAGTTGTTATTGCATTAAAGACATCATTGTCTATTGTTTCAGATTTTTCAATGCAATCCAAACTTAGATACAACCTTTGTTCACCCAAAAATGAGAAAATAACATAAAAGGGGAAAACTATATAGTTAGGAGTAGCATGCAATCTTGATTCTCTAACTTCCATGTACTCATATTAGTTTTTTAATAAAATGAATATTGTTTGATTGGCTCTTCTTTACTAAAATGAGTATACAATTTATGTAATTTATGTTAAAATGTCAAAAACTATTGATAAGGTTTGAAAGCTAAAGAAATATATAAGCAGAAGTTAACAATTTTAAGTAAAGTAAATGAGAAAAATAAATTAATTAAATGAATATAATTGCTCTTAGATGCAAGGATAAAATATTAGCAGAATTAAAAAACCTAGAAAGATGGATAAAACATAATCATTTAGTTGTTCCACAAGTTCATTTGTAGATGCAAATATGGCTCTAGATTGAAGAAATTGTGGATTCATAAAATGACCAATTAAATTAGGATATGTGGATTGAACAATAGCATCGATTGGATCAATGTAGTCAAGGATGAGAAGGTTAGGAGGAATTTCTATTGTAACATATCAATCAATTGGCTGACCAAGATTTCTGTCACCAATTTCAAGGATCCATTTAGCAAAGTTTGCCACTTCGAATGCGTGTTTAGATTATGTTGTATCTTGTAAGCGCATATTCTTTATTAGTGTTAAAACAATACAATGATCCTACAAGGAGGATACATTGATGGTAGCATGAACAATGTTAGAATGTGTTTCTCGAAGAATAACCGACAAAATTTTCCTCAAGTCTCCTACAAAAACTATGACTTTTCCTCCAAAAACAATATCAACTTCATCTATAATTCTTAAATGTCTCTAAAAGTATTGTCCAATGCTTCAAAACAATACTTGTGCCCCATATGATCAAGCTAGTTTGTTTCAATAGTTCAGCTAATTCATTACCTTGAAGGACATTACAAACTAAGTGATCCAAAGTTGGTACTGAGATCCTAAACTTTGAGTGAGGTGTTTGACCTCCAGGTAAAAGCAACGATTCGAGACCATTCAAAGCAACAATTAGAACTATTTTTTTCTTTGCTCTTAATGCAGAAGCTAGTGTCCTCTACATATACGATTTCCCAGTGCCACCATATCCATAAAGAAAAAACATACCTCCTCTTTGGCTCATGACTGCTTGAATGGTCGTGTCATAGATATGCAGTTATTCATCTACATTATTTAGAGGCAAAGAATACTATAAAGACTAAGTATAATTAAAGTAAATCAAATTAAGAGAATGCATGTAAAAAATGTAGCATTCTAACTTGTTAGAGCGGAGAACAATGTCTGGAACTTAGAATCTAATTCATGAATATTGTAATCCAATTCTAAATGAATTAGTGGGTTACCAAACTAGGATGACAGTTCTCCGGTTGGAAACCATAATGTTGGGAAATCTCTAAGGCTCTTCCCATAGGATTGCAATAATTTTTCAATTTCCAGCATAATAAAATTTTCCATTTCAGCATCAATTATATGTAATTATGTTTGTAAATAGACCATATTTTTCAAAAAAGAAGGAAGAGTTAGAGAGGAGAAATAAATATAAATAGTTGATAAAAAAATTAATGTAGAAAAAGAAAACATTTAACATATGCAAAGATGCTGAATTAAAAATTAGTGAATAAAAGTTGTACAATAAGTTCTAGTTAGAAAGGAAGGGAACTATATTTCTTAAAAGTAGAAGTTTAAGAACCTTTATCATGTAAAATCATTCTCTGGTTATATAGTACTCCATCAGCTAACCAATGCCAAGTTTTTACCCAAACATGCTCAGGTTTATTGACAGAGCTAGTCACTGACAATGTAACAAAAAAGTTGCTTAGGTAATAGCATGAACCCCAATCATTTGCTTCTTTAATAGCATCAATGTATTCTCTATCATCTTATAACAACCCCATTGTAAAGTAGGCGTCTCTGAATGTTGGATATAATTTACCTCCAACTGTTCGAATATCTTCAAAGTTAGTTGGCCCTTTGGAGATAGTGAGGACCATCCTAAGATAAAATAATTCACCAGAAGTAGGTGAAACTCAAATCAAGCTACCAATTGTGTACCCTTTCTTCCTAGATCTTTAATACCGATCACTTCTAATGGACACAAATCTGAGTGTGTCAAATTCTTGGCTTCAGGATAAATTTGATTTACATGCATCCAATAAGTGAGCATAGATTCAGCTAAACTTGGCTTTGAGAGGACATCATCTATATTTTCATGATCATGATAGTAGACTAATTGTTGGCCAGGTAAGTGAAATTATAGTCTTTCAACTACTATTTTCTACCAAACTGCTTCACATGGTGATATATACCTGGAACATTGCAAAAGAAATATGTCAATGAAATAACTATAAAATGACAATATTCGTGTTGGTAAATATATATGGAATAAACCTGCAATCTAATTATTTTTTGATTTCATCCCTATTCTCATTTGTTGGAATATTCTCTTCAGAATCATTGACATTAAGAGCAGTCACTCGATCATACCCTTTATTAATATATTTAAAGATGTATTTAATTAAGGTGCTTTGATTGCACCATTCTATGTTAATATGTGCATGATATCTTAGCAAAAGGTCTCGATTATATTGCACAACACTATGGTTTTCAAGTAGAACACCATTTTTTGTCATTGTATTACCAGTGTCTCTCTCTTTTGATAAAGGGGATAACCATCTGTATCTAAAATTGTGCAGCTTTGAAATTTTTTAGGATAGAACTTAGAATAGAATCCATCTTTCATACATGGAGACAAAATATTGATTATGTCACATAGACCATGAGTCATGTGAGCTTGCACTAACTGATAAATTTTTTCTTCTTCATCCTTTGATGGTATTTCAGGACATATAATTGTATCAATGTCTTTTGGTGTAGGATACTTGCTAGAAGGATGTAGAAATAGACGTAGGTGCACATGAGAGAGTCCTCTTTTTTGAAATTCTATTGTATACATATCTATTATTAGGACATCAAACATAAGCAGAGCTTGTGACAACAAAAAATGATATTAAAATTGAGCAAGTATAACTTACATGCCAGGGCCTTGCCTAGTAAGTGTTGCTTTGTTAAATTAGTCAACATTTGTTCAAATTTAATTATGAAAACATTTGAGATAACATCATGTCTATCCACAACTTTCAAATTCATTAGAGACAACAATCTTTGTATTTCGGGCCAATTAGGATTACATGTAAAATTGATAAATAAATTGGGAAATCCTACATTACTACATATAGTCATACCATCAAAATATAGTTGTTCCATGTACCTAAGGCTGCCAACAAATGTCGAAGGCATGATGATTCCTTTTCTTCTATTTGATCCTTGAGTAGTACCTTCATCAGAGGACTGGTGTAAATTATAATATTTCAACTTTTAACTTTGATTGATTCATCTTGATGAAAGCAAGTCTTTCTAATTCCACCATGGTATAATCATCAACAACAAATTCTTGAAAAGCTTCCTTGAATGCAAAAGTGTTTGCGTTTCAACTGGCCTTAATTGTAGTATAAAAGAAAATCATTCCCTTATTGTAAGACATAGACTCTTTCGAGCTTGACCAAGAGATGTCACCTTGTGAAGAATGTCATGTCTATATTCGTCTTCACCATAGGGAAACAAAAATGAATATTTTAATGCTAAATAATTGGCGTGTAACTCATTTATTCTTTGCAAATCACCACATTATGTCTCTAGAATGATATCTCTAGTTGAAATTGTATCTACATCCCTTTCAAACACTGCAGCAACTTCTGATACAATTGGAATATTATATATCCAACCATCCTTGACGCGGTTGGTAATGAGTTTTAGCTTGAGATCTGAAATTTTATTCTCTTTTAGCATATCTCTCTCCATACGAAAGGATTTTGCATGAGAATTATGTTCATCTAACATAATTGTTAATCTTGACACAATATTAGGGTCAGCATTATTTTTGTCATTGCACCAAACGAAAGAAAAACTTGGAATTTTTAGCTCACTTGTTTGTTTGAAAGTTGACAAAGTAAAATGCAAAAAGTTTAAATGACCTTTGTTTTAAAATTATAAATATCTAACATCATGTAATCTGTTTTTAACTTCATGTTCAGTATCATAAATGTATAACTGTGTAAATTTTGGTACATCACCAGGCGAAGGTAGAAGGCTACCAATCCTATGGCATGACTCACCCTAAATACGGATAGTTGGTGGCCTTTTCCATTATTTATAGTTCTGTCAACCTTTTCTCCAGGAGATGTAAATACAAACATCATATATTACATCCGAATATTTTGTTGATAGTTCTTGATTTCACTTGCTGATACGAGATGTTGCAACAATTGAGGTGTGGCTGTAATAATGGTAATTGAACTTTCCCATTGCCACAACAAAGGTTGAATTTCGGATTGGTAGCATCCCTATACTTGTCTATCCTCTCATCATACCACATCAATTCTTGACATTCTTTGCATTGCATAATTGGATCTCGAATATCAAAATATCCTAACATAAGAAACTAGAATTAGTAAGATAAGATGACATAAAGAATTTGTGCATGATTAATTTGGTAATACTTTCTATGTGTAAATGCATTGTATTTGTGGTGGTAAGAGCACCTAAGTCTTCTTCCTCGTCAGTAGAATCAACATCTAGGTTATATTAACAAGTATCAGAATATGATTTAAACCTTAACATGTAAAAGTAAATTAAAATTACCAGAACTAACCATTAGAGGCATCAAAATCTTTATATGTAGATGTTTCAGAGATGGTTGGATTGCAACTGTTTGTACCTTTGTTGCTTTGAAAATGGACACGTGAGGTACTCGGTTGGACAATCTTCAACGTAGTGGTATTGTAATTAGAAGAAGAAGTTAGCACTCTTATAAACCTTACCTTTGTTTGATTCAGATCATGAATAGTCAATCGTTGGTTGTTGTGTCTCTTATTCAAATTCTTATGTGCTAGTACCATCTTTCTTTTAATGTGTGCACTTGCTGCAGTGGAACTATTTGGTTGTTGTGAAAAATCCATCAGCTCCTATTCAACATCGCCTGAGGATACACGATTCAAAAAATAAAGTCACCAGTTAAGAAAATAATTGTCAATTAGAAAGCATAAGTGATTGGACCATATTTGAGAAAGTTAAAGAATAGAATGAATCAGTAAAAATATCATAATGAGAGACTAATAAAGTAAATTTATTATTTGTGGTTTAGTCATCATTAGTGTTTATCATAATCAACAAATAGCCTTGAAAAGTAGGCCTGCTATGCTACAGGTTCTGTGATGATTAAAAAATACAGTACAATTATCTATGCTTTTACATATACTACACGCTTGCTAGCTTTTCTATTAGTAAACTATACATTGATTGATTAATTTAAGTTTAGAGCAATAAAGTAATAACATAAACATTATTTTTATGGAAATTAGGGGGCCATGTAAATTTAATTTAAGAATTGTAGTATTCTTGTGTTTCAGTAGTTGTTTAAGAGTAAAACCAAAGGAAAAAACAAAAATGTTGACACATGTTATTTTGAAACAATGATTATATTAATTATCCTATAAATTTCATGGATATTTGATTTTCATTTGTATATTGATTAATTAATTTCTTCTATAACATCCTTATCCTCTAATATTTTAATTATAATGTCGATTTTTGTATTCATTCAATAATTCTCATTCTCAAACATGTGTTTTAATTATTGATTTGAAAATTTTGGAACATGCACTCTAATATTTGATTTAGTTTTTCATTGCTAACACTTGAACGTCAATCAATGTCATATTATAATTTCTTAAAACTATAATAGACTATATATAATAATACCCCACATTAGTTGTGACTATTACATGTTCTATTGTTCCAGATCACGACTTAATAGATTACACCATAACATAATGACAACATTATATTAGAACTCTAAAAAAAGACAAATAGAAATTGTTCCAAAAAAGTAGCCCAGATGTGTGAATGGGGTTGTTTCATTGTTTTGGATCACCACTTAGTCAGCAAAACAAAACCACGACAACAGCAGCATTTAGAACCATATTACTAAAAAACTAATAGATTCAACAGTTCATTCTTTTTTGATTTGTTACCCACACTTAGTAGTTGATTGTTGAGCTGCTATAAATTCTTGAGAAAGAGAATCATCTGGTAGGACCTACTTTGAACCATCAGCGACAACAGGAGGAGTAGTTTGCAGATGATAATTTAGATCACTTGTAGAAACATTTTTGGTTATAGTCATTATGCGTATAGCATCAGGATCATGATCAGTAGTAACTAACGAAGATTGCTAGATATCAATGAAAATAAGCATTTATAAACACTCCATATTAAAAATCAGTATAGATAATTATGATAACTCACAATTTCATTTTCGACAGAATCATGTTCATTTGAAGTGGAAGGTTGAGATTTAGATATACCATGTAATCATGCATTAGGAAAGGACATTATTCTAGTAAATAGGTTAAGTACCATAGTATAAAGAGTTAATGATTTAAGTTCCTCCTCATTTGAGAGGAAATCCAGGATAGCTCTCATTACAGTTGGGTGATCAAATATTTTCTGCATAGATGAATTCTTGTACTTGGGTTGTACTCGAACCTTGAATGCCAAAGTATGACCCAAGACATTATTTAGTGGGTTTAGAAAGCTATTAACATTTTTATCACCACCCTTGCACACACAAATTCATAGACATAAGATTCAGTGAATCATAACATAATGAGAAGTAACAAATTAATAAGCAATTGTGATTCTGAATCACTTACATCAAACATCATTTGATTTATCTCTTAAGCAGTCTTCCCTATAAAGTGGAAACATTCTTGATCCCATAAGACAAAATTAGAGTTATGTTTGTTATGATACACTATGACTTCCAGCCTATACCTATCCATTGCACAAAACCGGGGGAAAACCTCAAATCAACAAAATCTTTGAAAGAAAAAAAATACAGGGAAAAACCATAATGGGGAAAAAATTCAATAAAGTTAATACACAACCAAGTCTAAGTAGCATATTACCTTAACAAACTTTTCTCATTGTATCTTCCACACAAACATGTAAATGGGCCATCAAGCATTGGAGCAATTTTGTTACACCTATTGCAAGTAAGTAACACCACCCCTGATTGTCTACACTTATTTTCCCAATTGTCCCAATAGAGGCATAAACGATATCCTTCAAGTTTGACAAAAAGAAAAGTGATGGATCAACCCAAAACAAATATTGAATGGAATGTCTTAATCTAATAAGCATATTCATTATGTTTTTGTAAAAAAGAAAAGCACAGAGGACTATGCACAGTTCTGGCCTCATTGACTTGAGCTAGACTCTTGACCTCAGCTTTACAGAAGAATTTATCTTTCTCTGAGTACTGAGATGATCCAGAAGATTGGAAAAGAATTTGATCTTTTGCTAAAGAGTTTAGCGTTGGAATACCAATAGGTAATCTAACACTAGTTCTACAATCCAACAATAATTAACTTATAACTAATATGTGAATAGGACTAATTTTTTCTTCCAACAAGACAATCTATCTAAAACAAATTTTTTATGTTAAACCTTTCTTTAAAGGACTCTATTTCAGGCAGTGAATCATTAATACACAACTTCGAACCCTGCCATGTATTGTTTACCGATGTTGGGTAAATTTTTACAATAGTAGTTAAAAAGGGTAACTAAGTAATCTCACAATAACATTAAAGGAAATAAAAAAGCTACAAGGACTAAAAAAATTAACCTTGAGCCTCTTTGATTTTAGCATGTGTCAATAAAATTATAATAGTAACCAAACCACTTATTTCCTTTAGATAATTCATTAGCTGCAAACAATAGTCATCCCAAAGAGTACACATAACTGTTTGATCACTGCCAATTATAAACATAACTAATTATGGAATACTCAGCTGAGTCCACTAAAGATAGAATCAACACAAGTATAGCTCAATTACCTTTGATCATTCATGTTGAAAGATACCTTTTTTGGGTTACCATTTATCTGGTGAAAAGTTATCTCATGCAAAACACCAATAACATCTACGCAAGAAAATCAATCCCAAAAAAATCAATTATGCAAAATTATTAAGAAACGTAAAACATAAATCAACTACCAAAAACACTTTTAAAAGATTAAAAAGGGAAAATATAATTTATAACTAAACAGAAGCACAAAAAATAGTGCAAAGTAAAAAATAAGGATTACCAACTAACAGATCGTGTCGATCACTTCCAACAATAATATCATCATACTTAACAAATTCATAATGTAGAATATAAGAACACTTCACACTTAACCAAGAGGGGCGTGAATTGGTTAGGCTTGGTAAATTAAAAATTTCTTAAACAAAATCAGAGTTTCCCTTAGGATCTTTATCACTTTTGAAACCAAGAAACATTATTCAATCAAATGCTCAGCTCAAGGTGTCCAATAGCTCAAAATGTTAATTGATAAACAAAACCAAACAAACAAGATTGACAGAATATGATCAAGATAGATATAAAAATTAAAACACAAAGGATTTATTGTAAGGACCCTCATCATGGCGCGGTTGGCGCCAGATCTCACGCTGATAGCGCCAGAGATCTTTGGAAGAAAACCCTGTTAAGGGTGTGGCGCGGGTAGCGCCAGGGTTGGCGCTGATGGCGCCAGACCTACTGGAATTCCACGCCAAAGGCGCCAGATTGGCACTGGAAGCGCCAGGTTCTCTGGAGGTTGACGCCTGGGGAGTCAATCAGGCGCGAGGGGCGTCAGGTGTTTTCCAGCCCACGCGAGTCGCGCCATGGATGGCGCGGGAAGTGGTCTGGAAAACCAAGTTTCACTGGAATTCCACGCGGTCAGCGCCAGGTGTGGCGTGGATGGTGCCAAAGGTCAGGGGAGGTTGACGCTGATGGCGCCAGTGTGGCGCGGGTGGCGCTACAGGTTCTGGAAGTTGGCGCTGGGAGCATGGGAGTGGCACATACACCACCATGGTGGCGCGGATAGCGTCGGAGGTGGCGCGGATCGCGCCAGACCTCGGGTAGGCCCAGTATAAAGGGCAGAACGCGTTTTCTGAAGAAACAAAACCAGTTCTTCTTCTTCCCCATGCCCAAACCTCCATTGTTGGAGTGCCCAAGCTTCCTAGGACCTCATTTCTTAACCTAAACACCTCCCAATGACCTATAAGCTTGTGAGAATCACCTAGAGAGCTTCAATCCTTCATCATTTATCTTGAAAAACCTCTTTTGGAGTAAAAATCCTTTTCTCCAGAGAAAAGCTCAGAGACTTGAGTTTGGCTGAGACCCGCAGCATGGAAAGGACACTAGAGCTTGAGGAAGCTGTCCTTCAGCCTTCTTGGTCGCCACTGAGGTAAGAAACTCGAGTTTCTCCGGTTAATTTAGGATTTGGGGTTTTCTGGATATTGTGACCCATACTGCGCTGGGGTTAGAATTAGCCCAGGGTCCTGTAGAGAAACTTGTTTAGAACTGTCTAGTGATGAAGGATTAGCTTTTAGTTTTTGATTTGGTGAAATTGAATCTTGGCTCTGTGATATGCATGTGTGGCTGTGGAATGAGTCACTTGTTGTTCTTTGGATATGCATGAGCCTTGATTATGATTGTTATGAGCCTGAAAGGCTAGATGAACGGTGCTTTGAGTGAGACTCAGACCATTCCAGTGATATATTGAATTATGGGCTATTGTGAGCCATAGCTCAGGCATGTGCTGTACATTGAGTCTGTGGTGACTCAATTGCTCTGACTTCAGCCTTGATGGACCTTGTATGGTCTATGAGAAGCCTAGAGTAGGCTGGGCTATATTGAACTCTAGGATAGGTGATTTCTGATATGCTATGCTCTGCGATGGTTTGACTGTTAAATTGAATTTGATACGAATCCCTATGCCTGGATTAGGGCGTGATATTGAGGCTGTTGGTAGCGGGAGCCACATACCAGGGAGAGAACTGCAGAGTGATACTTTGCCAGGTAAGTTCTGAGTCCCTGGGAAATGATTTCCCACTTGGTTGCACACCACACTCCGGGGGAGTGGTGGTCATATTCATAATGCATGTATTGATTGTCGCATACTTATATTGCTATGTGTGCATTTGTGCCTGGTTATGCTATGAACTGGAAAAAGGCATTGAGGGTTCTCTGCCAAGGACATTGAGGGTTCTCTGCCATGTGGTACGACATTGAGGGTTCTCTGCCAGGGCATTGAGGGTTCTCTGCCAAGGGCATTGAGGGTTCTCTGCCATGTATTGAGGGCATTGAGGGTTCTCTGCCATGTATTGAGGCCATTGGGCCAGATTTAATGTGTGTGCTTATCTGATGTTTATATTGTGAATTGTGGGCCAGGGTGGGAATGATTTCCCAAGGACCCTGAGCTTACTGAGATATGTATCTCACCCCATGTGGGGATTTATGATTTCAGGTGACTCTTCAGGCAGAAGAGAGCAGTTTCAGGGTAGGAGGCCCGAGTAGAGACATTTCTGCTTAGCTGAGAGCAGCAGATGGAGCTTGAAGGCTCAGTTTTGTTTTGTTTATGTTTAGTACCCTTGATAAGGGTTGTATAGTTCTGTATACCCTCGGTGAGGGTGGTTATTCTTTTGTAACACCACGGTGTGGTGAAGACAATGATGTATATGTATGTACAGAACTATTTATGATATGATATGAATTTCCTCCTGAGTATATTGTGGATGTTTTATTTATCTGTCTATGGTTATGTATGAGAAACTGGATCAGCAGGGGCATGATTTATGTGCCTTATATGAATGTTTGTTTTATATGTTCTATTCCATACATAATGAATCAAGAAAAATGATTCTATGCTTCCGCCGAATTTAATTAAGGTTAATCAAGCGCTAATCTGATATTGTTAATGATAACGCACCAGAGGCCTACGGGGTGTTACATTAAACGGTATCAGAGCAGTTTCTTGATAAGATCATTATGTATGGAACCTGATTTGGTGCTTGTCTGTGGTTGTTTGACATGAGCATTGCATGGGGGTACATTAACTGTGGGCCTGATCAACTCACTGTGTGATGTACATGTGTAGTGCTATGGTGAGACCTAGAAGCACCAGTGGGGCTACTAGTGCCCAGACTGATCCAGTTGCGGCTGCACTAGCTGCCATGCAGCAAGAGTTAGCTGCAAATAGACAGATACAGGCAGATATGCAGCAAGAGATGGCTGCTAATAGACAGACTCAGGGGGAGATGCAGCGAGAGATGGCTGCAACCCGAGAGGTGAATGAGGCCTTGATGAAGGCTAATTAGGACCTGTTAGAGGAGGTGAAGAACCTTAGGAGGGATGACAGAGTATCCTCCACACCTCCTGCGCATTAGGGCGAGGCTAGTCGCCAGTAGGCTGGTGGGAGCCACCAGCGAGGGGACTTGATGTCCCAGATAGAGGCTGAGAGTGATCCAGCAGCCAGAGGGAAGATGCTGCTTACCTTCAGGAAGCATGAACCTCCAGTTTTCTCAGGGGGCTATGATCTGGTGGCTACAACAAGGTGGTTGCAGGCCCTAGAGAAGGTTTTTGAGGTAATGGAGTGCCCCGATCACCAGAGGTTGCTGTATGCAACCTATATGCTTCAAGGTGATGCCCACGAGTGGTGGAAGACCACAATTCCACTTCTGAGAGGCCGGGGAGAGGTGATTACCTGGTAGCTGTTTGAGGCCTGCTTCCTGGACAGGTATTTTCCTAGAGATGCCCGGGAGCAGAAGCAGGCGGAGTTTGATGGACTCGTCCAGGGGACTTTGACAGTGGACGAGTATCTGGCTCAGTTTAACGAGCTGGCCCAGTATGCACACTTCAGGAGACCTTTGCCTGAAGCTGAGATTCTAGCAGCTAAGTTCCTGAGGGGACTTAGGGATGACATTCAGGTGCTAGTGACTGGTCTTGGGTCACGAGATATAGATACCCTGGTGAGACAGAGTCGCCAGGTGGAGGGTATCCTGCAGAGACATAGAGGTAGACAGCCTGTTCCCTCAGACAGACAGGAGGGGAGAAGGCCCAGCGGTTCTGGCCCACCCAGGAAGGGTAAGGGCAAGATGTTGAGAGTCTCTGCACCCTCTGACAGATTCAAGAGAGGTTCAGCTCGGGGAAGACCTATCCCGAAGTGTTCAGCCTGTGGAAAGGAGCATCTGGGAGCATGTTCTACAGGCCAGATCATCTATTTCAGATGTGGCAAGTCAGGCCACATATCCAGAGAGTGCCCTCAGACAGAGAGACGGGCACAGGCTGCTCCAGTGGAGTTGACAGCACCCACAGCAGGACGGGTGTACACTGTAGATGCCAGAGAGGCAACCAGAGCTCCAGACCTGATCAGAGGTACAGTTCTGATCAATGATTGTGATGTTAGAGTACTATTTGATTCTGGAGCTACACATTCCTTCATACGGGATGTGGTTGTTGATAGGCTCAGGTTGCCTAAGCTCAGTTTTGCCCCTCCGATGGAGGTTACCACGACATCTAGAGAAAGATGTTAGGTGAGCACGTGTTGCAAGGACATGCAGTTTGTGTTTGAGGGCAGAGCCTATGTGATAGATTTGTTCTGTCTAGCGATGCCTACCCTTGAGATGATTTTGGGTATGGACTGGATAGCCAAGTATGGCGTGATGCTAGACTGTTGTCAGAAGAGGGTTGTTATGCCTTCTGACGAGACAGGTTCGAATTCCACCGCTTTCCCGTCAGTCTTGCAAGCTCACAAGGAAATTATGGAAGGAGCTCAGGGCTATATCTTCTTGGGTGTGGCAGAAGATAAGCCAAGTGTTGATTTGTCTCAGATCCCTGTGGTGAATGAGTTCATGGATGTGTTTCCTGAGGAGATAACTCAGTTACCACCAGAGAGGGAAATAGAGTTCTCCATTGATCTGGTTCCTGGTGTGGGACCGATTTCTGTGGCTCCTTATCGTATGGCTCCTCTGGAGTTGAGGGAGCTGAAAGTGTAGTTGGAGGACCTGCTGTCCAAGCAATTTATCAGGCCGAGTGTTTCACCTTGGGGAGCACCGGTGATCTTTGTAAAGAAAAAGGACGGCAGTATGAGACTATGTGTGGATTAGTTGGATAAGTTGAGGGGAGCCAGAGTGTTCTCCAAGATAGACCTGAGATCCGGATATCATCAGATTCGGATCAAGCCAGCTGACATACCTAAGACAGCCTTCTGGTCTAGGTATGGTCACTTTGAGTATCAGGTCATTCCGTTTGGTCTGACGAATGCCCCAGCAGTGTTCATGGATTATATGAACAGGGTATTCAGACCTTTCTTGGATCAGTTTGTGGTGGTGTTCATCGATGACATTCTGATCTACTCCAAGACGGAGACAGAGCATGCCGAGCATCTCAGGACAGTCCTTCAGATTTTGAGGGACAAGCAGTTGTATGCTAAGTTGGCCAAGTGTGAATTCTGGTTATCAGAGGTAAAGTTCCTTGGCCACGTGATCTCAGCAGCTGGTGTATTAGTGGATCCCAGCAAGATAGAGGCAGTGATGTCTTGGGAGAGGCCCAAGGACGTGTCTGAGATTAGGAGTTTCCTGGGATTAGCTGGCTACTACCGGAGGTTTATTCAGGGGTTTTCCCAATTGGTGGTACCTCTGACTCGACTCACACGGAAGGGGTTCCATTTGTGTGGACCCATGAGTGCGAGCAGTGTTTCTAGGAGCTGAAAGAGCGGTTGACCACAGCTCCAATGTTGACTCTTCCTGATCCTGAAGGAACGTTTGAGGTGTTTTGTGATGCGTCCAAGAGGGGACTTGGATGTGTGTTGATGCAGGATCAGAAGGTGGTTGCCTATGCTTCCAGGCAACTGAAACCGCATGAAGAGTCTTATCCTACTCATGACTTAGAGTTGGCAGCTATGGTGTTTGCTCTGAAGATATAGAGGCACTATTTATATGGTGCCAAGTTGATAGTGTTCAGTGACCACAAGAGTCTCAGATACCTCTTTGATCAGAAAGAGCTGAATATGAGACAGAGGCGTTGGATGGAGTTCCTAAAGGACTATGATTTCGAGTTGAGATACCATCCAGGTAAGGCCAACGTGGTTGCCGATGCTTTGAGTAGGAAGCATATGACTACTGTTTATTGGATGATCTCGGATTGCAAGCTGATAGAGCAATTTAGAGACATGCACTTGACAGTGACAGAAGGTGCACATGGTCTTGAGTTGAGCAGGACCAAGGTGGATAACGAACTGATCAGGAGAATCCGAGAAGCTCAACAGCAGGATAAGGCTGTGAGAGCCATGATTGGCCAGCGGGATGTCTCCTGGGAGAATCACGACTTGGTGAGATACCAAGGTCGTATGGTGGTGCCTGAGGGCGAGTTGAGAGATGTCGTCCTATCTGAGGCTCATAAGGGCCAGTTCAGCATTCATCCATGAGCCACCAAGATGTATCATGACCTGAAGAGGACTTTCTGGTGGCCAGGGATGAAGAGAGACATAGCTGAACATGTGACAAAGTGTTTAGTGTGTCAGAAGGTGAAGATTGAGCATCAGAGACCGTCTGGTCTGCTTCAGCCTTTAGAGATCCCTGAGTGGAAATGGGACAATATTTCCATGGATTTCGTGGTGGGACTACCAAGGACTCAGAGTGGATGTGATTCCATCTGGGTGATAGTGGACAGGCTGACCAAATCTGCTCATTTCTTGCCTGTGAGGTCTGACTACACTACAGAGAAGTTGGCCCAGTTATATATAAAGGAGATTGTGAGGTTGCATGGCGTCCCTGACAGTATAATCAGTGACAGAGATCCGAAGTTCACCTCGAGGTTTTGGGGTGCTCTTCAGGATGCTTTTGGGACCCAGTTGAGACTCAGCACAGCCTATCATCCTCAGACCGATGGTCAGACTGAAAGGACCATCCAGACTCTGGAGGATATGCTGAGAGCTTATGCCTTGGAGCAAGGTACAAGCTGGGATAGATATCTACCTCTGGTGGAGTTCTCGTACAATAACAGTTTTCATGCCAGTTTGGGCATGGCACCTTATGAGGCTTTGTATGGCCGGCGGTGCAGAACTCCAGTGTGTTGGACAGAGGTAGGAAAAAGACAGCTCCTTGGACCTGAAATGGTTCAAGAAACTTCTGAGCAGATTAGGATGATCAGAGACAAGTTGATGAAAGCTCAGAGTCGACAGAGGAGCTATTATGATCAGAAGCACAGACCCTTGCAGTTTAAGGAGGGTGATCATGTGTTTCTGAGGCTATCTCCAGTGACGGGTGTAGGACGAGCTTTGGGTGTGAGGAAGCTGAGCCCTAGGTTCATTGGTCCTTATCAGATCCTTGAGAGGATAGGACCAGTGGCTTATAGGCTAGCATTGCCTCCCCAATTGTCAGGCTTGCATGATGTGTTCTACGTGTCTCGGTTGAGGAAGTATGTGGCTGATCCCTCACACGTGGTAGAACCTGACATAGTTCAGATTAGAGACAATCTAACAAGTTCTACAAGACCCATGAGGATTTTGGACAGAATGGAGAAGCATATCTGCAGCAAGACGATTCCTATCGTCAAGGTACAATGGGAAGGTCGAACACCTGAGGAAGCAACTTGGGAGCGAGAGCAGGAGCTGCTGGAGTTGTATCTCGAGTTGGCTAACAGGTATGTTTCTGAATTTTGCGAACAAAATTCCTAAAAAGGAGGGATGAATGTAAGAACCCTCATCATGGCGCGGTTGGCGCCAGATCTCACGCTGATAGCGCCAGAGATCTTTGGAAGAAAACCCTGTTAAGGGTGTGGCGCGGGTAGCGCCAGGGTTGGTGCTGATGGCGCCAGACCCACTGGAATTCCACGCCAAAGGCACCAGATTGGAGCTGGAAGCACCAGGTTCTCTGGAGGTTGACGCCTGGGGCGTAAATCTGGCGCGAGGGGCGTCAGGTGTTTTTCAGCCCACGCGAGTCGCGCCATGGATGGCGCGGATGGCGCGGGAAGTGGTCTGGAAAACCAAGTTTCACTAAAATTCCACGCGGTCAGCGCCAGGTGTGGCACGGATGGCGCCATAGGTCAGGGGAGGTTGGCGCTGATGGCGCCAGTGTGGCGCGGGTGGCGCTACAGGTTCTGGAAGTTGGCGCTGGGAGCGTGGGAGTGGCGCTAATGGCGCTACATACACCGCCATGGTGGCGCGGATAGCGCCGGAGGTGGCGCGGATCGCGCCAGACCTCGGGCAGGCCCAGTATAAAGGGCAGAACGCGTTTTCTGAAGAAACAAAACCAGTTCTTCTTCTTCCCCATGCCCAAACCTCCATTGTTGGAGTGCCTAAGCTTCCTAGGACCTCATTTCTTAACCTAAACACCTCCCAATGACCTATAAGCTTGTGAGAATCACCTAGAGAGCTTCAATCCTTCATCATTTATCTTGAAAAACCTCTTTTGGAGTAAAAATCCTTTTCTCCAAAGAAATGCTCAGAGACTTGAGTTTGACTGAGACCCGCGGCTTGGAATGGACACTAGAGCTTGAGGAAGCTGTCCTTCAGCCTTCTTGGTCGCCACTGAGGTAAGAAACTCGAGTTTCTCCGGTTAATTTAGGATTTGGGGTTTTCTGGATATTGTGACCCATACTGAGCTGGGGCTAGAATTAGCCCAGGGTCCTGTAGAGAACCTTGTTTAGAACTGTCTAGTGATGAAGGATTAGCTTTTAGTTTTTGATTTGGTGAAATTGAATCTTGGCTCTGTGATATGCATGTGTGGATGTGGAATGAGTCACTTGTTGTTCTTTGGACATGCATGAGCCTTAATTATGATTGTTATAAGCCTGAAAGGCTAGATGAACGGTGCTTTGAGTGAGACTCAGACCGTTCCAGTGATATATTGAATTATGGGCTATTGTGAGCCATAGCTCAGGCATGTGCTGTACATTGAGTCTGTCGTGACTCAATTGCTCTGACTTCAGCCTTGATGGACCTTGTATGGTCTGTGAGAAGCCTAGAGTAGGCTGGGCTATATTGAACTCTAGGATAGGGGATTTCTGATATGCTATGCTCTGCGATGGTTTGACTGTTGAATTGAATTTGATACGAATCCCTATGTGTAACACCCCGTAGGCCTCCGGAGTATTATCATCAACAATATCATAATCGCGTTATCAGCGTTAAATATCAGCGGTGCGGAAGCGTAAGAATCGATTTTCTTGATTACATTATGCATGGAAGACAAAAACACATCTTAAAACATCATAATACCACCCCTAATGATCCAGATGAAACATACAAAACACATAGGCAGATGTACAAAAATCTAAACATAGATAATCAGGAGGAATAAACATAATCTCATACATCAGGGTCTGTACATATATATATATATATATATATATATATATATATATATACAACTCAGAGTTCAAACCATAGATGTGGTCATACAACAAAATATGTACAGTATAATGGGTATACCCACACCCTTTCCCTACACAGGGAGTACAAGATAGAACACAAAACTCCTCTCTGATCTTCAAATGCAGCCCATGACCACTCCAGCAATACTCTACTAGGGCCTCCTGCCCTATGGCCTCTTCTCTCCGCTAGAGGAAACACCTGAAAACCACAACCCCACACAGGGTGAGATATACGTCTCAGTAAACTCAGGGTTCTGGGAGATCCTCCCTTACCCTGGTTCACCTCCAAGCATACACATATACAGAACTATAAACAAGCCTAGGACATTATCCAGGTTTTCAGAATCCGGCTACCGAGAATATCACTGGATGCTATCAGCATCAGAGGCATTCCACCTCATATTGGCTCTCACAGCCATCTAAACATAAACTCACAGTCGTCTCACAGAGGTACTAAAGCATAAGTGTCAACCACTGGACACTTTCTATACTAAAGAGGCATCGCCTTATAAACTGGATAGCACATTGCCTGAGGCATCCCTCAGGACTTTACTCAAATAGATATGGCTCATCTAAGAGGCTCTAGGTCCTTATCCCCTCGGAATGCCCTCTCTTAGAGATACAACATATCTGTACACAGTCAGGCCTGGGCAAAACATCCATATAGGGCAATCACCTCCAGGACCTTCACAAACATATGCCTGAAAGAGATCATCTCATGCTAGAGGCACTCATCTTTCAGGACTTCCAGGTCTACTGCCTGAGAGAGATCATCTCACACAAGAGGCACTCAATCCCTCAGGACTTCCAATCACGGTTTGAGAGAGATCATCTCACGCCGAAGGCACTCCATCCCTCAGACTACCAATCCACTACCTGAGAGAGATCATCTCACAAAGGAGGCACTCATCCCTCAGGACATTAGTCCGCTGCCTGAGAGAGATCATCCCACAAAGGGGGCACTCAATCCCTCCGGACTTTCAACCACTTGCCTGAGAGAGATCATCTCACACCGGAGGCACTCGATCCCTCAGGACTTTTAGAAACTGGCCTGAGAATAACCACTCAGGGATTTCATCATCCCTGCCTAAGGAGGAACATCCCTACAGGGCAATCCGTCCTTAGGACTTTAAGTGAAGAGCAGTGGCACCTCACAGGGAATATCACCCATTCCTAGTGAGTCCTCAAACTCTTCCTCTGGCTAGGAAATCTCATCTAGCCGGATACTATTCCAGTATCCTCTTGATGCAAACACAAACCATACCATGGTCTTTATCTCACAAGAGTCTCAGACACCCTCATGGTGTCTATCCATCCGAAGGCCCAAGGCCATTCACACCTGTACCAACAGGTGTATCATCACCCTAACACTCTCTCAGTGTCTATCTTAGGGTTTACTCATATATATACATATATTCACATCATGACACCATTCCGGTGTCCAGTCCATTCCAAACTTCAAAACTAGGCCACATTGGCCTTTCACAGCAATATATACATATATATATATATATATATATATCAGTTGCATAAAACATCACCATCAACCACTTGGGCGGCAAACAAGAATAAGGGACTAATCCCCAGAACAATGAGCTTACCTGGCAAGCCGTGCCTCATAGCTCCAACCTCAACCGATGGTCTGCGTCACTGACACCCGTTGTGTCAAGCCCTACCAAGGCACACAAACGCATATTACAGACCATACAAGTATACAAACATAGACAAGCTCATCAAGCAGTCATCAACTGCCAGAAAGAAAGGAACCACAATCCTTTCTATCAACCCAAGTTATCTAACTTAAGGTTCATCAGGCTCATACACTTCAAGCCTTTCCATAGACCCTCAGTGGTCTATCTCAGATTCCTCATGGCCTCAGAGTCCCCACAGACTCAACACCATCCATTTACAATGAGCATTACAGCTCTCACAATCCGCTTACTCAGGGATTTCCATAGGGCTTGAACGGTCTATCTCACACGGCACCGTTTCCATGGCCCCTCAGGCACATCAAGCCCACCAACAAGGCTCTTGCATGTCTCCAATCAAGTGACTTAATTCAAGTCACACATGCACAACCTAGAGCCAAAACCAACATTCACCAAATCACAAACTAAAAGCTAATCCTTCCTCCTCTCATTATTCTAACCACATCTCTCAACAGGACCCAGAGCTAATTCTAACTCTACTAAAAGTGGGTCACTATTCATCAAAACCCCCAAAACACAAATCAATCGGAGAAACTCGAGTTTCTTACCTCAGAACTGATGAGGAAGGCCTCTGGACTACTCTCCCTAGCCCTGATGCAACTGAAACACCGCCGTTCCTTGTTAAACTCGAGCTCTCTTTAGTCTTTATCAGAGAATGAGGTTTCTCAAAATAAAGGGGTTTTGGTGAAATGGAGGAAGGATTCAAGCTCTCTCAAGGTTTCTAGGAAGTTTAATGGGTTTAGGAAGTGTTTTGGGTGAAGAAACAAGATCATGGAAGCTTGGGGAGCTCTCCCATGGCTGCTGGGCACTGGGGGAAGAAGAAGAGAAGGTTTTTCTCTTCTGAAACGCGATTCCCCTTCTATACTGGGCCTGCCAGAGGTCTGGCGCTACCCGCGCCAACTATGCCGACCTTGTGGCGCCAACCGCGTGAAACCCACGCCTCCAGCGCCAACTTCCAGAACCTATGGTGCCATCAGCGCCAACCCCGCGCTATCCGCGCCAACTTCCAAAACCCAGCTGGCGTCGCCAACGCCAACCCTGGCGTTGGTCGCGTGGAAAACCAGGGAAAATGGGTGTTCCAGGCCACTTCCCGCGCCACTAGCGCCAACTTTGGCGCCATCCGCGCCGGCTGCAAACCATGGCGCCCCTCGCGCCACATTGGCGCCCCTCGCGCCATGTTCCAGAGAGTCTGGTGCTGATCGCGCCAACCCTGGCACCAATCGCGCCACACACCATACATGGTTTTCTCAGCAGGACCTCTGGCGCGATCCGCGCGGAATCCTACGCCATCCGTGCCAGGACTCTGGGGTATTATACTATGCCTGGATTAGAGCGTGATATTGAGGCTGTTGGTGGCAGGAGCCACATACCAGGGAGAGAACTGCAGAGTGATACTTTGCCAGGTTAGTTCTGAGTCCCTGGGAAATGATTTCCCACTTGGTTGCACACCACACTCCGGGGGAGTGGTGGTCATATTCATAATGCATTCATTGATTGTCGCATACTTATATTGCTATGTGTGCATTTGTGCCTGGTTGTGCTATGAACTGGAAAAAGGCATTGAGGGTTCTCTGCCAAGGGCATTGAGGGTTCTCTGCCATGTGGTACGGCATTGAGGGTTCTCTGCCATGTATTGAGGCCATTGGGCCAGATTTAATGTGTGTGCTTGTCTGATGTTTGTATTGTGAATTGTGGGCCAGGGTGGGAATGATTTCCCAAGGACCCTGAGCTTACTGAGATATGTATCTCACCCCGTGTGGGGATTTATGATTTCAGGTGACTCTTCAGGCAGAAAAGAGCAGTCTCAGGGCAGGAGGCCCGAGTAGAGACATTTCTGCTTAGCTGAGAGCAGCAGATGGAGCTTGAAGGCTCAGTTTTGTTTTGTTTATGTTTAGTACCCTTGATAAGGGTTGTATAGTTCTGTATACCCTCGGTGAGGGCGGTTATTCTTTTGTAACACCACGGTGTGGTGAAGACAATGATGTATATGTATGTACAGAACTATTTATGATATGATATGAATTTCCTCCTGAGTATATTGTGGATGTTTTATTTATCTGTCTATGGTTATGTATGAGAAACTGGATCAGCAGGGGCGTGATTTTTGTGCCTTATATGAATGTTTGTTTTATATGTTCTATTCCATACATAATGAATCAAGAAAAACGATTCTATGCTTCCGCCGAATTTAATTAAGGTTAATCAAGCGCTAATCTGATATTGTTAATGATAACGCACCGGAGGCTTACGGGGTGTTACATTTATACTGGTTCACTTCAAACACTATGAAGCTACATCCAGTTATCTTCCACTCAACACTAGAATAGAGTTCCACTATTGCAATTTTCTGTTCTTAAAAGTAATTACAAAGTCTCCCTTTATCAACTCTAGATAAAGTACAGAAATCTAAAACACTATTAGATTCTTAGAGACAAACCCACTAAGAACACTACTCAGTACATCCCCTAGAGAAACCTATCTCTAGTTTACAAGCAAGAATCCCAATTACAATAGACTGAACATTACATCCAAAATCAAAACGAAAGTTATAGAAGATTAAGGAGAAAAACAACTTGATGATCCAATGAATAACAATGCAAATGATGGATTAACACAGGTTGAATTAACAAATTGAATCATCTTCCCTTAACCTTGAATCAAATCTTGCTCAATATTGACTCACAATCTCATGATCAAAGTATAATTAGAGCAAGCATGTAAAAAATCCTTTGAAAAACACTTAGAAAGACTTTTAGAACTGTTTTGGCTCAATGGGTATCAGTATACAACGTTACAAAATCAAGCAAAGTGATTTCCTATTTATAACAGAAAAACGTAACATTTTAATCGATTAATACGCGCCTAATAATCGATTATTTTGCTTATGTAATCGATTAATCCAAGAATGTAATCGATTAAAATGTTCATAAGCTTTTCTGGAATTTCTACAATGGGACAAATAATCGATTATTCAAGTATGTAATCGATTAAGACAGAAGATCCATTATTTTCAAAATACACTATGTAATCGATTACTAACCTTGGTAATCGATTAAACCAGGAAAGCATATCAGTCTTAGAAACAGAGTAATCGATTACTAGAATTGGTAATCGATTAAAGCAGAGCCATAGCCTTTCTAATTTACAATGTGTAATCGATTACTAATTGAGGTAATCGATTATCTAGTAGAAAACTTAGAGTTTTAAACATAACATGTAATCGGTTACCATCTATGGTAATCGATTAAAACAGGGAGAGACTATTTTCAGATAAGCCTATGTAATCGATTACAGTATATTGGTAATTGATTATCCCAGCAACTCTTTAAATACATATACAAGCATGTAATCGATTATTACCCATTAGGTAATTGATTAAAATGTTCAACAAGGCAGTTTTCTAGAAACCAAAGGTATAATAATCGATTAAACCGATATGTAATCGTTACAATGTTTATGAAGGCTTTTCCAAGGTAAGTGAAGAACAAAATAATTGATTATTACAATGTTGTAATCGATTAAAACAGTAAGAAAACCATTTTTTCCAAAAACCATAGAAATAAGTTTGAAACTTAACCATTTTATGAAATCCTTGTGATTTTTATTAAACCTTTTTTAAGTTATTTATGAGTTAGAATGAATGCAATGCTTTAGGATCATCAGAATTGCTTTTCTTTTACATTTTATCCTATTAATCTCCAAGTTGTCCTTTGCATGTTTGAAAGCTCAAAACTTTAGACTTGAATCAATCTTGCTTATGCTTCAAGCAGCTCCCCCTGAATTCAACACATAAGACTTGAAAGGAATATCATCCATTTCTTGTGCTTGATAATAGTGGTAATGACTGTGAAAACTAATTTATAAGGGTGAAGACAAACTTTGTACTATCCTTCATCAGGAACAATTTAAAAGTTATGCATCATATAAGTTTGATTCTCCTTAAACGTGAGCTTCCATGTGATTAATTGATCATTCTTTACAATCACATGATTTTATTAGCAAGTGAAAATAGAAGCACCAATCTTAAGAATTTAAAGATTAAAGTAAATGCATATTCATATTAAATTAGTTAAGAAATGAGACCAAAATTAGTAGCACAACATTCTTATCCATTATAACCATGTCAGCTTGCTCAGCTTTGTCGTTAGTTTCAACAAACCAAAGATCGATAATCCTTACAGCAAGTTTAAGTGTCTCCTTCATGTTATCAATGTTCTTAATGAAATTTGCACTCCTTGCCATTTCTATCAAGCACATGAATAAAACTAAGTTAGCTAAAGATAAAGTTAAATAATTACTATCACCTAAATACAAAATGTTGAGAATCCTTAAAAATTATAAAGTCAAAGCACTTTATCCATATATCCTAGCACCAATGCTACAGTTGAATATGAACATCATACTGAGAGCTAACATCATCTCAAGAAATTAATAGGGATAAATTACATATATAACAAGATTAAATAATTCGGCAACAAACAAATTAAATTTAATGCATTAGAGAGGAGAAAAAAACAATCCAAACTAAAATCACTGCACACTTTGATACTAAAACTACATATGACCAATCAAACTAAATACACATACACGTAATTCAATTATATGAATCATAGACAGATTATTAGGCACAAAAAGAAATTCTAAAACAAAAGCTTAACATTAAAGACACACTGAACTTTGCAAAGTATAGTCACATTTAATTGCAAGGAAAAAATTCATAAACTTGAACACAAATATCTTTTGTGGACAAATTTTCACATGTAGCAGCAACTCTTGCTCAAGGCAAAAACCTCATAATGTTTCCTGCTGAGAGTAATTGGGCACAAAAGAAAATCGATCTTTTTTTTTTTAAAAAAAAAAAAGCACCTTTGGGGATCTAATTTAATTCAGTTAGAGCTTATAGATTGAAGCATTATGCCAAAAATAAGACAAAGAAAGAAGATTTAAGCATTATATAAAGTTGGATCACATTAAGAGAAAGATCATAGTCATGGGAACATAATAATGTGAAAATGGTAAAAACTATTTTACATAACTATGTGCTTATCTCACATTTGCTCCAGCATCTAAATTACAAAATATTCATTTTTAGCTGACCCCTTGTTATTTCACTATGTAACAAAATGGTCTCACAATATATGTATTTCATATATACATTTTGAAGGCAATATACTGAAGCTTATGTCGGAAATCACGTCCATGGGCCATCTTTCAATGCTAATGAGTAATGTTTTATTTTTGGTAAATCGAGGTTAAGCAAAGCGAGGAAGATAAGAATCAGAGATATGTAAACTAAAGGCACAATAAACACAATTGAAAAGTAAAAAATAATACTCTTCATTCGGTAAAATCAGATTAAGGAATAGCCTATCCATCTTCTGCTAAGCACATAGACCTACCTTGCAACGCTGAACCTCTAGTTGACTCTGTAGTAGTCAAAATCAATCAAACATGAAAAGAGAGAGAATAAAAATCCACAATAAACACCAGTCACCTTCGTGCCCTCTTTGTCTTTCCGTTTTCTCTTAACCAGACTAAACGTTTAGACTTTGTTGGGGAGTTAGGAGGGGAAGGGAAGGAAAGAGATTCAAGGGAAAGGGAGAAGAAGGAAAGGGAGGAAAATGAGGGAAGTTCCTCCCTCCTTGTTTGGGAGTTAAAAATATATTAAGAGAGGGAAATTGAGAGTTAATAAGATGTTAAATGTGAAAATTATATAATTTAAACATAAAAATATATTAAAAATATATTTTAATATATTTTTGAATTTTTAGATGGGGTAGGATAATAATTGTAATCACTTTTCCTTCTAAAAACCTCCAAATTGGGGGGAACAACAATTTTTAGGCTTTGGAGGATTTTAGAGGAGTTTTAAAAATCCTCAAATCCTTTTCCTCAAAAATTAAAACTCTCAAACAAGGAGATGTCACCACCTAAACCTGTCCCTTCCCTCCCTTCCCCTCTAAAATCCCTCTCCCAAACAAAGCCTTAGTCTCAACCGGCCCAAAATATACCCATCCCACTACTCTCAATCAACTTTACGTAAATGTATATATATATATATATATATATATATATATATATAGGGAAAATATAAAATAGGGACAAATCTATCATTTTGGCCCTATTTTTGACAAATATCAATAATATAAAATGTCCAATTTTATAATTATGTTGGTAATTTCCTTTTATATATATAGATAATAGATTACATCTAAGATAATGAGCTTAAATACATTTTGAATACATTTTAAGTGAGGCAAAAATTTAAACACGCCTAGCTAGGGCGTGTTTAAACACGCCTAGACAGGGCGTGTTTGGCTGCCCCAAATGCCTAAATATTCCCCAAACAGCCCCCTTTTGCTAATTAAATAATTAAATAATATTATTTTTAAATTTTTGCCTAAAAGCGTTACAATGTATTGGGTTCACATTGTTTCAATTTCCTAATATCAAATTAAGGATCACAGTCTTTCTTTCTTGGTGCAAACTGTGATTTACTCGAGTAAAGAATATGTGAGCTCAATCAATGATTACTAGGGAAATCATAATGTTTTTTTCAGCATTAATTATTTGATGTTATACAATATCTTATTTAATATATATATATAATTAGAAATTAAATAAAATATAATACATGGAGATAAACACTTTTTTAATGGAAGTAAGTAGATAAATTTACACCTAACTCACTGGATGATATTTTTACTATATTTTTTTATGATTGGGAAATAATTGTAATATATATATATATATATATATGAAAATGTATTAAAACAAGTTATATATAAAAATATAATATACAAGAATGAATAATTTTTTTTATAAAAATAAGTAGATAAATTTATACTTAATTCACAGGAATAATTTTAGTACTATATATACATATATATAAATTTATTAAAATGAAAATTAT
>PYAF01005146.1:339459-351399 GCA_007407185.1 Glycine tomentella | reverse complement strand
ATAAATTATAACATACGGGGTGATTTTTTTTTATTACGTATATGTAAATTTATTCAAATAAAATTATATGTAAAATCTAACACAGGGATAAACATTTTTTTATGGAAGCAAATACATAAATTTAAACTTAAATTCACGGGGATATTGTTTTACTATATGTATATAAAATTATTATAATATCAATTACATAGAAAATATAGAGAAAAAGAGTTATAGCTTAACATTATAAAAAAAAATTACATTGTAAAATTTTACCGTCATAAAATCATAACTCATCATTATGTATTATAACTTTATTGATATTTAAAATAATTATCTTAAAATAATTCAAACAATAATTTATGATTGATGATCACAATGTAAAATTATTTTATCCTGTGCATAGACATTAATATCTAAAATATAACATACAAATGATTGTGCTTATGTTAAATTTGGACATTAATTCAATTACTCTTGATTATAACTATTACATATATACTTTTGAATATATCAGGTAATTTAAATATTTCATGCTTATTAGTTTATTTTAAATATAATTCATAGTTATTAATTTATTTTAAAATACAATGACTGCTTAGTCTCAATTAGAAAGTATTCAGTATAATAATTATACCATCTAATTGATACTTTAGACTTTATCAACAAATTCATATCTCTTACATTATTAATATTTACTCAATGAGACACAATCTACTTGCATTCTAAGTAGTCATGATATATTTTAATTATATTTTTTTCCTCAGCCATCTATATCTTAACTTTGCAATTATCTAAACCATTGTTCACATATACTAATTATTCTTACCAAAATCTGAAAATTTCACATGTGGGCTAGACATGGTCTAGGTGGACTCCAAATTCTGCACGTCGGCCTATGATTCGGCTTTGTTTAGGAAAGGGACTTGCAAAACAAAGTAAAGACACTCCGATGCTTAAGTAAGTACATCAATTATAGAGAATAACTGAGTGTTATAAGAGTAAGATTATGAGTATTCGAGTACTGAGTTTCAAGTACTGAATCAAGTGTATTCAAAGTATGAATTGAGTGTCTATGGAGTGAGTTAGAGAGAAAGACTTCTCCAAGGCCGTGCGCTAAGCTGGTCTCTTTGTGAAAGACCTTGATCTGGGTCGGTTTGATCCTTTCAAGGATGTGAAGGATGACGCCTTGGTCGATGAGGAGGAGCTTGGTTCTGCTGAAGAGACCGCTAGTGATGCAGCTGATGTATAGGCTGCTTTATGCTTTCCTTTGTCTTTTGGTTTCTTTTCAATTCTTGGCTGTTGGTGGCTATGTAAAGTTATTTTTTAACTTTAATGAAAACACTCCTTATTTCTCCATCTTCAACCTTCTTCTTTTTACGTTGTGTGTTGCCTTTTTACTTGAATAATGTTTGTCATTGAACCAACTCAAGATTTCCCGTTGCGGTAATATCTAGTTATTTTTGAGTGGTTTGACGTATCAACATTGCTTGTTGAGTTATCAAGTGATTGAAATACCAAGAATGTCTCTTGGGTTTTGCATGTCATGAACAATCGTTGCGATGACGTGGTGCTGGGTTCCATGGACATTTGTGTTGGACCCTTGCTTCTCAAGTAACTATTCTTGCAAAATAGATGATCCTATGGTGCTAAAATTTCACAGGAGTTAGTACCAAGAATGTTTCTTGGGTTTAGCGTGCCAAGGGGGTCTTGGGCATTATGTTCCTGAGAACATGTATTCCTGCAAGGAAGAGATGTGACAATGATAACATATGTCGAGAGTAGACATAGTTGTACCTCATGTTTGTCAGAGCTGATACCGGTGGAATTGCCTATGCCGGGTTTTGTCGAGGTTTACCAAGATGTGATTCTGGGTTTGTGGTCCTAAGAGCTGGTCTTGGGTCCTATGCGTTATTGCAGATGTACCAGTGGCGTGTCCACCCTGGATTTTTAGAGCTCGACCAAAGCTTTAAGATTTACAAACCTTGACGGTTTACTGTAGTTTGGTTTTACGAACCTGTAAATGGCCAAGAATGGATTCTTAGGGTGCCAGGATGGATCTTGGGCTTAATAAGGTCAACCGAGTAGTCGGGATTACGAGCCTTCTACCTAGGACGGACCTTAGGTCTTATAAGGGTCCACCAAAGCTTTAGACTTATGAACCGTAGGTTCGACGTGGTTTGGATTTACGAACCGCTAGTCTTCAGACCAAGGACAGACCTTGGGTTATAAGGGTCTACCAAAGCTTTAGTCTTACGAACCGTGGGTTCAGCATCGTTTGGATTTACAAACCGCAAGTCTTCAGACCAAGGACGGACCTTGGGTTTTAAGGGTCTACCAAAGCTTTAGTCTTACGAACCGTGGGTTCAGCGTCGTTTGAATTTATGAACCGCATAATCGACCAAGGTGCTACCTTGGATTTTATTGGAGGTCCACCTAGGGGAGCCCTAGGATTTGATGAGCCTTTGGAGAGTACCAGGGGCTGGCCTTGGGTTTTGTCAAGGTTCATCGGGTTAATGGATTTTAAGAACCTGTAATCGACCAAGGGGTTGCCTTGGGTTTTGCTGGAGGTTCTCCTAGGGGAGCCCTATGGTGTTATGAACCTTTGGAGAGTACCAAAATGCGTCTGCCCTAGATTTTAGTAAGGCTTGTCAAGGGCGGACCTTGACAAGTACCGGGACATGGATCTGGGTTTTTGTGGAAGTCGGACCTGGGAGAGTGATTAGGTGATAGTTCCTGCAAGTGGTCAAAATCCTGCAATCTCGACATAAGTATTCGAAAGAAAAGAGGTATATGTTTTATTAATGTAACATTCTACCATATCCTCTGTTATTTCCAGGAGGAGCCTCATTAAAACCTTTCAAGCCAAAACCCAAGGGGAAAAAGACTTGAATAGGAAAAAGAGTACGTCATTCGGTTCTAAACAACTCATCTAAAGTAAAATTTCAAGTGGGTAGCATTCCACGTTCTTGGAATGTATTTGCCACTGAGTTCCTGCACTTTATAGGCACCGTTGTCCAAGTTGGTGATAACTCTGAACGGGCCTTCCTAGTTCGGTCCAAGCTTGCCTGCACGGGAATCTTTTCTGGCTTCACCTTGGACACGCCAGACTAGGTCGCCTGGTTGGAAGTTTTGAGGTTGATCTTTGTAGTTATATCTTCTTGTCCTGCGGAGCATGGCTGTTTTTTCATTAATTCTAGCTATGTCTCAAAACTCTTCACTAGTTTCTAATTCAACTCTCATATTTTCCTCATTGCACTATTCCTGAAAAAGTATCATTCTTGTCGAAGGTTCTCCTAGCTCAACGGGGATTATTGCGTCAGTGCTATATGTCAAGCGAAAAAGAGTTTCCTTTGTAGTGCTTTGAGGTGCTCAATGGTAGGCCCAAAGTTTGCTGGGTAGTTCCTCCCTCCAGAGACCTTTGGACTTGTCAAGTCTAGTGCGAAGGGCTCAAACAATGACTCTGTTTGCTGCTTCCACTTGACCGTTGGTTTGGGGGTGTTCAATAGAGGTGATCAGGTGTTTGATACCTAGTCGTGTGAGGAAGTCTTCGTAAGTCTGTGCCTTGAAATGTGTATCGTTGTCAGTAACGATAGCACAGGGTAGACCGTATCTGCATATGAGATGTTTCCAGGTGAAGGTTTCAACTTCATTGGCTGTAATATCTCATAATGGCTTAGCTTAGATCCACTTTGTGAAGTAGTCGATCACCACCGGTAAGAACTTGATCATCTTTGGAGCTCTAAGGAATGGTCCCAATATGTCCATGCCCCACATAACGAAGGGCCAAGGAGAGGAGGTGGTGTGAAGGTTGTCAAGGGGAATCTGTAGGATGTCCACAAACTCTTTACATGTTTTGCATTTCCGTGTGAACTGAAAGGCGTCAATCCTAAGTATTGGCCAGTAGTATCCTGCTTGTACTACCTTGGTGGCTAGGGATCGTCCTCCAGTATGGAGTCTGTAGATCCATTCATGTAGTTCTCTCAGAACGTAGTCTAACTATGAGCTGTTCAGGCACTTGAGTAGAGGTGCAGTCGACCCTCTTTTGAATAATTCACCATCAATGATGACATAGTAGCTGGCTTTCTGCTTTAGACGTCGGGCCTCATTTTCATCTGTTGGGAATGTTCCCTTTATGAGAAAGTCTCTGTAGGGGGTCATCTAATCAGACTCCTTTAATTTAACAGCCATTACCGCTCGGGTGTCAATGGTGGGTTTGTGGAGTGTTTCTTGGATGATTGTTTTGATGTGTCCAGTCTTCTTGGTACTGGACAATTTGGATAGCAAGTCGACCCTAGTATTACTCTTTCGTGGTATGTGATACACCTCAAAACACTCGAAGCTATCAATAAGTGTTTTGGCTAGATGGTAATACTGGAGGAGTACGGTTTCTTTGGTTTGGTACTTGTCCGCTATCTGTCCTTGGACGAGCTGTGAGTCAAAGTAGCATATTAGATATTGAGCCCTGACCTCTTTTGTAAGTTTGAGTCCTGCTATGAGTGCCTCGTACTCGGCTTGGTTGTTTGAGGCTTTGAAGTTAAGCTTAAGAGCTTGTTCCAGCGAGATGTTGTCGGGTCCTTCAAGTATGATGTCTGCTCCACTTCCTTGTACGTTGGATGCTCCATCCACATAAAGGATCCACAAGTCCGGGGTGGATTTGTCATTTCCGACAAATTCTGCCAGGAAGTCTGCCATGAACCGTGCCTTCATGGGACCACGAGGTTCATATCAAACGTCAAACTCTAACAGTTCGACTGACCATGCCACCATCCTACCTGCCAGTTCTGGTTTCTGCAGTACCTGTTTAATAGGATAGTTAGTCTTAACTATCACTTGGTGACTTTGGAAATAAGGTCGAAGGCGTCTTGCGGAGGTGATTATTGTCAAGGCTATCTTTTCAATCATCTGATAGTGCTTCTCAGCATCGTGTAGCACGCGACTGGTGAAGTAGATAGGGAGTTCGTGCTTCCCTTCTACTTGGATGAGTGCTAAACTGACAACATCGTCTACTACTGAGAGGTATAGGAGCAATGATGCTCATTGCCGGGGTCGGCTCAAAACGGGTGGTGCAGCGATTGTCTTTTTAAATGCCTCGAAAGCTTGCTCGCAAGTGTCATCCTAAAGGAATGGTTCTATCTTATTGAGAAACTTGTAGAAAGGTTTTTCTTTCTCAGCGAGTTTTGTGAGCAATCTTGACAAGGTTGCTAGTCTTCCATTCAGCTTTTGAACTTCGTTGACGTTGGCCAGCTGTGCATCTGTAAGATGGCTGAGCATTTATCCGGGTTAGCCTCGATTCCCCAGTGTGTGATCATGAAACCAAGGAATTTGCTGCCGTCCACCCCGAACGTTCATTTTTCGAGATTGAGATGCATGTCGTACTTCCGAAGCTCTTCAAATATCTCTTCAAGATCTGCCACATGTTGGGCTACACTTTGGGATTTGATGACCATGTCGTCCACATAGACCTCAACGTTGCATCCGATTTGTTTTTTGAAGACGCGGTCCATTAATCGCTGATATTTAGCACCTGTATTTTTGAGACCAAAGGGCATGACCCTGTAGCAATAGGTGGCATCTTCAGTGATGAAGGCCGTCTTTTCTTCATCCAGGGTATGCATTCTGATCTGATTGTAACCAGAATATGCATCCAGGAAGCTTAGGATGTGAAACCCGGATGCCCCGTCGACCAGTCTGTCGATGTTGGGGAGCGGGTATGCGTCCTTTGGGCATGCCTTGTTGAGGTTTGTGAAATCTATGCACATACGCCACTTGCCACTGGTTTTTTTGACCATGACAACATTGGCGAGCCAGGTAGAGTATTGACTTCTCTGATAAATTGGCTTTGAGCAGTCTTCTTCATCTTTTACTCATTTCTTCTTTGTTCTCCCATATTTCGCTTCTTTTGTGCTATTGGCTTGGCCTGTGGGTGTTGGATATAGGGGGAGCATCATGAAGATTAAAAAGGATTTGATTCAAGACTGGTTTTGAGCTTTCAACATGCTTGGATGTCTTGAAGTTGTTTAATTGTATTATGTGTAAGAGAAAGGCTAATTTGATGGTCCATGCATTGTACTCACTCATTTATTCATAAACTTAAATGGTTTTCATAAAAGATAGCAAAGCTTTTATATTTTAGTTAAGGTTTTAATATGATTGAAAGGTTTTTGGAAAAATGCTATTTTCACTGGTTTAATCGATTACCTTACTGATATAATTGATTATTTTGTTCTTCGTTCAATCTGGAAAATCTTTATGAACATTGTAATCGATTACCCATTGGAATAATCGATTATTTGGCCTTTGTTTACAACAAAAATGCTTTGTTAATGATTTTAATCGATTATTTAAATGTAGTAATCAATTACATAGTTAATCATGGATTTTAAAATACTGCTAGGATAATCGATTACCATTATCCATAATTGATTACATAGGCTATTTGAGAAAAGCCATTTCCCTGTCATTATTCGATTACCACAGCTTGTAATCGATTACACAATTCATTTTGAAAATATAAGTCTTCTGCTTTAATCGATTACCAAATCTTGTAATCGATTACATAGTGCATTTTGTTATCCTGAAATTCCTGGTTTAATCGATTACAGCTCGGGATAATCAATTATTTTGCTCATTGCTGAAACCCAGAAACATTCTTGAATAGTTTAATCGATTACATGGATACTTTAATAGATTACATAAGCGGATTAATCGATTATTAGACGCGTGTAATCGATTACAGTTAGTTACAAATTTTGTTATTGATAAGTTTGAAAGCTTGGCTTGTTTTCTAACTTTGAGAGATTGTACCCACTCGTATTTTCTGAGCTCACACAAGTCTTCTAAGCTTTTCAAAGTGATTTTTTCTGTGTTCTATTACTTCTTGCTTCTTTCAAATCATTCATGGGTCATTGAATGAATCTTGAGTAACAAATTTTTCAAAGATAAGGAAAACCATGTGCTGATTGTAGAATATAGGAACATTTCACACTTAACCAAGAGGGGTGAATTGGTTAGGCTTGGTAAATTAAAAATTTCTTAAACAAAATCAGAGTCTCCCTTAGGATCTTTATTACTTTTGAAACCAAGAAACCTTATTCAATCAAATGCTCAGCTCAAGGTGTCCAATAGCTCAAAATGTTAATTGATAAACAAAACCAAACAATCAAGATTGACAGAATATGATCAAGATAGAGATAAGAATCAAAACACAAAAGATTTATACTGGTTCACTTCAAACACTATGAAGCTACTTCCAGTTATCTTCCACTCAACACTAGAATGGAGTTCCACTATTGCAATTTTCTGTTCTTACAAGTAATTACAAATTCTCCCTTTATCAACTCTAGATAAAGTACAGAAATCTAAAACACTATTAGATTCTTAGAGACGAACCCACTGAGAACACTACTTAGTACAACCCCTAGAGAAACACTATCTCTAGTTTACAAGCAAGAATCCCAATTACAATAGACTGAAAATTACATCCAAAATCAAAACAAAAATTACAAAAAGATTAAGGAGAGAAACAACCTGATGATCCAATGATTAACAATGCAAATGATGAATTAACACAGGTTGAATTTACAAATTGAATCAGCTTCCCTTAACCTTGAATGAAATCTTGCTCAAGATTGACTCACAATCTCATGATCAATGTAAACCTAGAGCAAGCATGTAAAAATCCTTTGAAAAACACTTAGAAAGACTTTTAGAAATGTTTTGGCTCAATGGGTATCAGTATACAGTGTTACAAAATCAAGCAAAATGATTTCCTATTTATAACAGAAAAATGTAACAGTTTTAATCGATTAATACACGCCTAATAATCGATTATTTTGCTTATGTAATCAATTAATCCAAGAATGTAATCGATTATAATGTTCATAAGCTTTTCTGGAATTTTACAAGGGGACAAATAATCGATTATTCAAGCATGTAGTCGATTAAGACAGAAAATCCATTATTTTCAAAATACACTATGTAATCGATTACTAACCTTGGTAATCGATTAAACCAGGAAAGCATATCAGTCATAAAAACAGAGTAATCGATTACTAGGATTGGTAATCGATTAAAGCAGGAGCCAAAAAAAGCCTTTCTATTTTACACTATGTAATCGATTACTGATCAAGGTAATCGATTATCTAGTACAAAACTTAGTGTTTTAAACACAACATGTAATCGGTTACCATCTATGGTAATCGATTAAAGCAGTGAGAGACTATTTTCAGATAAGCCTATGTAATCGATTACAGTGTATTGGTAATCGATTATCCTAGCAACTCTTTAAATACATATACAAGCATGTAATCGATTACTACCCATTAGGTAATCGATTAAAATGTTCAACAAGGCAGTTTTCTAGAAACCAAAGGTATAATAATCAATTAAACCGATATGTAATCAATTACAATGTTCATGAAAGTTTTTCCAAGGTAAGTGAAGAACAAAATAATCGAATCGATTAAAACAGCAAGAAAACCACTTTTCCAAAAACCTTAGAAACAAGTTTGAAACTTAATCATTTTATGAAAGCCTTGTGATTTTTATTAAACCATTTTAAGTTATTTATGAGTTAGAATGAATGCAATGCTTTAGGATCATCAGAATTGCTTTTCTCTTACATTTTATCATAATTAATCTCCAAGTTGTCCTTTGCATGTTTGAAAGCTCAAAACATTAGACTTGAATCAATCTTGCTTATGCTTCAAGCAGCTCCCCCTGAATTCAACACTGATTTGTTTTGCCATTCAAATTGATTTAGAAACTCATTTGCATGACATTCATTGGATCATCAGGTTGTCTCTCTCCTTAATCTTTGTGTGTAAATTCGTATTTGAATTTTTGGTGTAATTGCTATTATAAGTGGGTTCTTCTTGCTTAGTTCTAGAGAAGGGTTCTCTAGTTAAAGAATAGAGTAGTGTTCTCTGGTTCTTGCTCCTTAGAATTCTAATAGGGTTTTAGTTTTATATTCTTTATCTTGGTTTGATAAAGGGGAGGTCTTGTAATAAGCTTGTAAGAATAAGATTTATAATAGTGGAACTCTAATCTAGTGTTGATTGAAGAAACTGGATGTAGCTTCTGTTGTGAAGTGAACCAATATAAATTGCTTGTGTGTTGTTTCTCAATCTCTATTACTCTTATTGTTCATTGATCTTTGATTCATATTCATTATTAACAAGTTCTGTTTTGAGCAAATAGATTCCAAGGGGCTGAGCTATTTGGTTGAGTAAAAATATTTCTTGGTTTTGAAAGTGATAAAGATCCTAAAACTCTGATTTGAATTTATTTCAAAATACCAAGGTTTAACCAATTCACCCCCCTCTTGGTTATTGTGAGTATTCCCTTTATTTTCAGTGGGCATCAAGAGCTGGTTCTTGAGAGTTATTCAATATCACTATCTTTTCTTCAAAAAGAAAAATAGATACCTCACAAATAACCTTCAAAGAAGATGCTTCTCTAAACAGACCTCCTATGTTTGAAGGGGAGCACTTCAGTTTTTGGAAAAATAGAATGAAAATCTTTATTCAATCAAATGACCCAGGTGCTTGGAATGTTATAGAAAAAGGTCCTTTGATTCCCATTAAAACTGTTGGCAATGAGATGATTCCCAAAGAACGGGATGAAGTGACAGATGTTCAAAGAGAGTTGTCCAATATGATTTCAAAGCAAAAAATATAATAACCTCTGCACTTTCTTCTGATGAGTTTTTCAGAACAGTAAGATGCACAAGTGCCAAAGAAATGTGGAAGATGCTGGAAATAACTCATGAAGGCACTGAAGAAGTTAGAAGATCAAGAAAGCATACCTTGATCCATGAGTATGAAATGTTCAAGATGAACACCAAGGAAAACATTTCTCAGCTACAAACAAGATTCATTCATATAGTGAATCATCTTTTGGGTCTTGAGAAGATCTTTGATACTGAAGAACTAAAAATCAAGATCTTGAAGTGTCTCACAAGACCTTGGCAACCAAAGGTGACAACAATCAAGGAATCAAAAGATCTATCAAAGATATCCATGGCTGCACTATTTGGTAAGTTACTTGAATATGAGCTTGAAATATCTCAACTAACTTGTGCTGAAGATACAAAAAAGAAAAGCAAAGGCATTGCACTAAAAGCTGCAACATCAAAAGCTGAAAAAGAGGAAGAATCAAGCGAAGAGGATGCATAGGACAACATGAACTTGATTGCCAAGAAGTTCAGCAAGTTCTTGAGAAAAAACAAGAACAAAAGGTTCACAAAGAACAACAAAAACAACAATAGCAACAAGAAGATTGACAACAATTTAACTTGCTTTGAATGTGGAAAACTGTAATATCTTGAATTTTAAATATGTAATTAAACCTGGATTAAGCATAAGTTAAGCTTAGGATTAAGATTAGGCTTAATGAAACATGATTATGCTTGATAATTTCTAGAGAGGAAGCTTATAAGAGTGAGAAAACTGTGTCTGGCCTGCGACGCGACCTGCGTGGCGTGTGGCGCGACCCGCGCCATATGTATAAATATGCCATTGCTGTCTGGCATCCCGCGCGAGTAGCGTGGGAACGGCGCAAGTAGCGTGGGCTGACCGAGAGTATGGCGCGAGTAGCGTGGATGTTCACGCGAGTAGCGTGGATTGGCAGTGCTGTGGCGCGACCAGCGCGGTAACTGGCGCGAGCCGCGTGGGATCGACGGATTTGTTTTTATAAGGGCCATTTCAGGCTGAAGAAGAGGGAGAGAAAAGAGGAAAGGAAGAGAGGGAAGCCATTGTTGATTCCTTGAGCTTCGTATCTTCTCCATAGCTCATCTAAACACCTCTGACCCAACAGAGAAAGTGATCAGAGCCCCGAGATAAGAATAAAACCCCGATTGATTCGTGAGAATCGTCGATAAACAGTGAGATTTGATTTCTCTGAGAGAACCTGGAGAGCTAGGAGTTTAAAGGCGAAGGAAGCCTTGATTGAGCGAGCCATCTGAGGGAAAGTGATTCCCTGGTGTTTCTGAACATCACAGAGGTAAGAAACTCGAGCTCTAACCGTTGGTTCTGTGTATTGAATTTTTGAGGTTTTGGGGTAATCTTGAGGGGTGTTTTTAGAGGTGTTAGAGCCGTTATTCGGCTAAAGCTCTGTATAGTTTTATACTCAGAGAGGTATTCTGAGGAGTTTAGAGCCTTGAATCATCATTACTGATGAAGTTTGATTTTGGCTCTGAGTCAGTATTAGCAGAGATAAAAGGTTGACTAGATGACTAGTCTGGACCTTAGAGCAGTTGACAAAGTTGCTCATGAGCATGTATAGATGAGGTTTATGAGTTTAAACTGCTGATACTGAGGTTTTATGTTGAAAGAGCTGACATGCTCTAGGTGATTGGCTTGGTTAGAGTCTGGAATGACTCTGAGGCCATGGAAGGCCTGTGTGGATAAGCCTGATGAACCCTGGAGTAGATGACTCGGGTTGAGGGAAAGAACGGTGGTTCCTTCCCAGAGGCAGTGGATGACTGCTGGATGAGCTTATGCATGAATATATGCTTGTATGGTCTGTAATATGTGCTTGTATGCCTGGTTAGGGCTTGACACGGAGATGTTAGAGAAGCAGACCATCAGTTGAGGCTAAAGCTGAGGGGCACGGCTTGCCAGGTAAGCTCATTGTTCTGTGATGTCTTTCTATTTCTCTTGTTTGCCACCCAAGTGGGTGATGGGTGCATGCCATGTTAGAATATCTATGTATATACATATATGTATTGTGCATGCTGAGAAAGAAAGGCCGTGATTGCCTGTCATTGATGATGATATGTGTTGAGATAAGCCTAGAAAGCTTAATGTATGATGCTTAGAGTGGAACCCCTGTTGTTCCAGAGATTGTGATATATGTTAAACCCGAGGATAGACACTGAGGAAGTGTAAGGGTATTTGAGACCTGAGGTTTCAGGTGTGGCCTTGGGCCTGAGATGGGGGAACACTGTGAGGTGTTCCA
>PYAF01005146.1:300965-334249 GCA_007407185.1 Glycine tomentella | reverse complement strand
TTTGAGGTGAACCAGGGTAAGGGAAGATCTCCCAGAACCCTGAGTTTACTGAGACGTTTTGTCTCACCCCTATTGTGGGTTGTGGCTTTCAGGTGTTTTAAAAGGAGAGGAGATACCTCAGGGCAGGAGGCCTTAGCTGAGAGTGCTGGAGCTGGTCATGGGCTGCAGATGAAGACTAGAAGAGTCTTTAGTTTGATCTTTGTCATGTACTTTGTATAGAGGTAGGGTGTAAGGGTACACCCATTGTTTTGTACATATAACGATGTATGACCTGATGTGGTCTTGTTTTGAGTATGTATATATACAGTTGATGCTGTTGTATAAGAGTATGTTTCCTCCTGATGATCTCCTTTTGAGTTTCGTGTATATCTGCCTATGTTTGGATGTTTCTGTTTATCTGGATCAGTAGGGTTTTGTTTATGATGTTGTGTGTTGTGTTTTATTTTCTATACATAATGTAATCAAGAAAATTGATTCTTGAGTTTCCGCACTGCGTTGATGTAACGCTGATAGCGTGATTCGGATATTATTAATGATAACATACCGGGTGCACACGGGTGTTACAAAAACCTTGCCACACCAAATCTGAATGCTCAATCTACTTGAAAAAGCAACAAGGGGACAACAAGGTGAGGAAGGAAGGAAAATCTAAAAGAGACTACATAGCTTGGGAAGACAATGAGTCAACAACTTCAGAATCTTCAACTGAAATTGAAGAAGCTAACATGTATCTTACTTCTATAGTAAATGATGAAGATGATGATCTATCAATTGATGGAGTGAGGTAAATTCTGAACTTGAACAAGCTATTAATGCTTTCCAAGAAATGCATGAAGAAGCCCAAAAGCTTGCAAGATCCAATAACAAGCTTAGAGAAAATCTTAAAGAGCATCTTGCAAAGATTATGGAATTGCAAACTGAAATTTGCAACTTGAAAGAAGAGAATAAAAAACTTGTTTCAAGTTACAAATTAAATGGACGTGTATGTGCTTCTTTGTCTACAAATGTTGATAAATACAATTTGTTGCAAAAGAATTTTGATGAGTACAAAAGAAGTCAAGAAGAAATATATGCAGCTCTTATCCAAGAATAGCAATTTAATTGATCTTTTGAAAAAGTTGTACAAAGGAAAATGCAACTTGGCTGAAATGTTGAGTGTGCAAAAATGTGTTGGAGATACTTCTGATTTGGGGTATAAACAAGGTTCAAAATCTATTCACAAAACAACATTTGTGCCTCCAAAACAGAAGAATCAAAAGAAGTCAAAGATCAATCAAAATGCTTTCTTGAGAAAATCTTCAAAAGTTGTAACATGCAACTATTGTATGGAAAAAGGACATACATCTTACAAATGCTTTGCAAGAAGATTTTATGTACCTAATGGAGATTGCATTTGGGTTCAAAAGAAAAGGAAAGCCACTAACCCCTATGGACCCAACCTCAATTAGGTACCTTCTTTTATGAACTAATTTGATTTTTGTAGGTATGTCTAAGAGCTAGATCTTCATTATGGTACCTTGATAGTGGATGCTCTAGACATATGACGGGTGACAAGTCTATGCTTACAAATCAAACTCTTAAAGATAGAGGATTTGTCACTCATGGGGATAATAACAAAGGAAAGATCATTGGAGAAGGCAACATAGGAGATAGCTTCAAAACCCAAATCAGCAATGTTCTTTTTGTGGAAGGTTTGAAGCATAATCTCTTAAGCATAAGCCAACTCTGTGATAAAGGATTCAAAGTCTCATTCAATGAGAATTGCTGCATGATTTGTGATGGGCAAAGTAGTGAAGTGATTCACATAGGTAAAAGGAAAGGTAACATTTATTTACTTTCAATTGATCGTGCACTCTTTCACAATACTTCTTGTCTAATAAGTAAGATTGATGAATCTTCGCTATGGAATAAAAGGGCAAGTCACATTAATATGCATCATATAAACAAACTAATTAAAAAGGACTTATTAATTGGTTTATCCAAACTCAAGTTTGAAAAGGACAAACAATGTGATGCTTGTCAAAAGGGGAAATAAACCAAAAATTCATTTCAAAGTAAAAACATTGTTTCCACCTCTAGACCACTTGAATTACTTCACATTGACTTGTTTGGTCCTTCTAGAACTATGAGTTTAGGAGGTAATTATTATGGGTTTGTCATTGTAGACGATTTCTCTAGATTTACTTGGACTTTGTTTTTGAAATCCAAAAGTGATGCTTTCAATGCTTTTAGAAAAATGGTCAAGCTTGCTCAAAATGAGGAAGGTAGCAAAATTATCTCAATAAGAAGTGATCATGGTGGGAAATTCCAAAATGAACATTTTGAAAAATTCTGTGAAGAAAATGGAATTAATCACAATTTTTTAGCTCCAAGAACACCTCAAAAAATGGTGTTGTGGAGAGGAAAAATAGATCTCTTGAAGAAGGAGCTAGAACTCTTCTTAGTGAGACATATTTGTCAAAATAGTTTTGGGTTGATGATGTAAGTACAGTTTGCTACACTTTGAATAGATTACTTATAAGGCTTATTTTAAAGAAAACTCCTTATGAGCTATACAAAGGTAGAAAACCAAACATTTCTCATTTGAGAGCTTTTGGCTGTAAGTGTTTTATATTAAACAATGGCAAAGAATCACTTGGAAAATTTGATGCTAAAGCTGATGAAGCAATTTTCCTTGGATATTCATTACATAGTAAAGCATATAGAGTTTTTAATAAAAGAACAATGTGCATGGAAGAATCTGTACATGTGATTTGTGATGAGTCTAATCCCTCAAAAGAGGAAAAGAAGTGTGATGTAGATGCAGATTCTATGGAAGAATTTATTCAGCTTAATGATTCCATACAAAAAGAGAAAGAAGAATCAAGTGCTGAAATGGAACCATCAACACCTATCCAAGAGCCAAAAGATTGGAGAACAACAAGAGATCTCTCACTTGACAACATCATAGGTGAAGTTTCACAAGGAGTATCTACTAGATCCTCATTAAAAAATCTATGTTGTAATATGGCTTTTGTTTCTCAAATTGAACCTAAGAATATTGATCAAGCTTTAAATGATGAACATTGGATGCATGCCATGCATGATGAGTTAAATCAGTTCAAGAGAAATGAAGTTTGGGAAGTTATTCCTAGACCATCCTCTCTCAAACCTATTGGCACAAAATGGATTTTTAGAAATAAACTTGATGAGAGTGGAATCATAGTCAGAAATAAAGCTAGATTGGTTGCAAAAGGTTACAACCAAGAAGAAGGCATTGACTATGAGGAAACTTATGCTCCAGTTGTAAGATTGGAAGCCATTAGATTATTGCTTGCATATGCATGTCTAATGGATTTCAAACTCTTTCAAATGGATGTTAAAAGTTCCTTTTTAAATGGATACATTGAGGAGGAGATATATGTTGAACAACCTCCTGGTTTTAATGATTTTAAACATCCAAACTATGTTTTTAAACTCAAAAAGTCCCTTTATGGTCTAAAACAAGCTCCTAGATCTTGGTATGAAAGGTTAAGTAAATTTCTGCTTGAACAATCTTTTACAAGAGGTCATGTTGATAAAACCTTGTTTATCAAAAGGCATAAGAGTGACATCTTATTGGTTCAAGTATATGTTGATGATATTATTTTTGGTTCAACTAACCATTTGCTGTGCAAGGAATTTTCTTCAGCTATGCAGAAAGAATTTGAAATGTCAATGATGGGAGAATTAACATTCTTTCTTGGACTTCAAGTGAAGCAAATGAAGAATGGAACTTTTCTCAACCAATCCAAGTGTTGCCTTAAAGTGATAAAAAAGTTTGAAATGGAGAAATGTAAAGATGCTGCAACTCCAATGGCAACATCAACCTACCTTGATTCAGATAAAAGTGGAAAGAGGGTTGATGAGTCAAAATTTAGAGGAATGATTGGTTCATTATCATATTTGACAACTAGTAGACCAGACATAATACTAAGTGTGTGCTTGTGTGCAAGATATCAAGCAAATCCCAAAGAGTCACACCTAACAGCAGTCAAAAGAATCCTCAAATATCTCAAGGCCACACCAAAAGTTGGTCTTTGGTATCCCAAAGGTGCTTCAATTAATATTATTGATTATTCTGATTCTGACTTTGCAGGATGTAAGTTAGATAGAAAAAGTACTAGTGGAACTTGTCATCTACTTGGAAGTTCACTAATCTCATGGCATTGCAAGAAACAATCTTATGTTGGTTTGTCTATTGCTGAGTGACAAATATTGATTGACCATGTGTTAGGGATTTGTTGTGCTTTGAAGGATGAGCAAAGATAGAATTCTTGAACTTTGTTTGAACTTTATTAATCCTGAAAACAAATCAACCTTTTTGCCAAGAACAGTTGTAAAGAAATCTGTTGGTTTAACCATTAATCATTTACTTCTTTTATTTAGCTTCTGTAACTTAGTTTGCTCCCCCTCACTTAGTGAATTTCATCATTCATCAATTTAAAAAAAATGCAACACAAAATAGCATAACAGAGGGCAAAACAGAGTTAGTTTCTTTAGTTTCAAATCAAATTATTTCTCCCCCTATTTGGCTTTTCAAAGGCAAAAGATAGCACAACGAGTAAGAGAAGCAAATGCAAATTCATTAATTGAAAAAAAAAACAATACATTAATCAGAATGAAAACATCAAAAGAAAATAGAGCAACATCAGAAAGTACAAGATGCTTAAATTTAATTAGGAAAATCATCAAGTACAAGCCTAGCTTCCATGCTTTCTACCCTAGCTTTGATCTCCTCTAATGCTGAGTTAGTTTCAACCCTGTGCTCATGATATAGGGACAATAAACCATCCATCTTTTGAATCATAAGAGATTTAAATGGACCGTAAGATGGTTGAGCAGGGCCTTCATCTTTAGCATCTTCTTCTTCTTCATTTCCAGCAGCACAGACTTGTTGGCCAGCCATTTGCCATCCTTGAGGAGTCTTGACCATTCCTAGTTTGGTAAGATGCTTATCTTTGATGAGGCTGTTGCTTGAGTTTGTGTTATCAACAACCTCATTAGAAACATCAATATTAAAGTAGTCTATAAACCTGGAAACAAGAATAGGGTATGGAAAAGGGTAATTCATTAACCTCTTTGATTTAAGCATAATTTCTTCCATAATAAGAATCCAATTCATCTGAATGGAATTCTTGAGACCATATGTAATATCACTAAATTTAAGTAAGGTATTTTGGGAAATATTTACGTAATTAAACGAATTTACGAAAGGGCAGTTTGGTCGTTGCTGGAGGCATGGGTGTAGTTAGTAATTGCTGGGTGTCGTTAGCAATTACTGTAGCAATTACTGTAGCATGTTACTGTAGCATCACGGATGGGGTTACTGTAGCAGCACGGATGGGGTTACTGTAGCAGTCTATATATATGCGAGGCTGCGGGAAATTTTGCCGAAACCGTCGTTCCTCCTACTGTGCTACAGTGATTTTTACAAAATCTTGGATTTTGAAGGGGAAGGAAGCGATTCACGGACGTTGAAGCCTAGAGAAGTGATCCTCTAGCCCTCCACGACTGTCTTGAGGTAAGAAAGTTAAGTTTTACCGATTAATTTGTGAAATTGGGGATTCGCATGAATAGTAACCCTTTTGAGTTAGCTCTGGGTTCTGTAGAAGATTATGTTCAAGGGGTTGTTGTGATGATGTTAGAGCCTTCAGAAATTATTATTGATGAAGTTTGATTTTGGCTCTGAGTTATGCTTGTATTAGCATGAGCGGAGTCTTAGAAGAGGCTCTGGAGCCGTGGTTAGGCTGTGAATCACTTGTGAAGTGATTAGTTATGTATCCTATGGAAGGATTACAACTCCTTTCGTTTAAAACGGCTTGTGACCGTCATTGATATGTTGTATTTGATGTGATGTAGGACGTGAGACCGAGAGTTTCGGTGGTGGTGATAGTGAGGCCGGGAGAGCCGGTGTTTTACTCAGAGCAGGTAAGCTCTTGATCCTTGATTGTATGCCCTTTGTTGTGTTCCACCATGCACCAAGTTTGTGGTGATGGTTCTATTATGGGCATTTGCATGTATATAGAAATTGTATGTTGATATGCGTGATTGAATGATAAATTGTGATCTGAATCCCGTGATGGGAATTGATATTTGAAATGATATTGATCTGAAAATTTCTGAGATGCAATGGGACCCAGTGATTGGGTACTTACCATGAATGGTTGTGAAATGTTGAATTGTGTTATGCTTGTTTAATTATGAGATTGAGTAAGACCTGATGTGAGATGTTCCTGTGATATAGATGTAGCCTCCCGAATGGAGATGTTCCTATATCTACAGATGTAGCCTCCTCAGGCAATTGGTTGGTATAGGATGTGAGGTGTTCCTGTGGTATAGATGTAACCTCCTGAATGGAGATGTTCCTATACACACAGATGTAGCCTTACTAGATGGAGATGTGCCTGTTACATAGATGTAGCCTCAGTGATTGAGATGTTCCTATGTTTCAGATGAAGCCTCCAATAGATATGTTGTTGTCCGGGCAAGAGATGTTCCTAGTATATAGATGTAGCCTCCGTGAGTGGAGATGTTCCTATATATCTAGATGTAGCCTCTGCCTGGTAATGTGTTGTGTGCCACCTGTTTGTAGATAGGTTGGGGTGAAACCATAGAAATGGTATGTGTGAAAGGGGATGAGACCCTGTGTGTTCTGATGATGAATGAGAAATGTCCTGTGATTGATGATAATGTACTATTTCTATGTATGTGCCTGAAAGTGAACCAGGGGAAGGAAATACCTTCAAGGGCCCTGAGTTTACTGAGATTTTATATCTCACCCCTTGTGTGGGGCTTATGCTTTGCAGGTGAATCCTCAGGAGGTGCGGACAGATCCCAAGGCAAGAAGCCTATGCAGGGATAGTACTGTTCATACACCTTAGGCTAGATGACATGAGCATGTGGCTCAGATATTTTTTATTAGCCTTTGGTTTGGTTTTGATGTACCCTGAGGGGAATTTTATGTACAGTTTTGTAATTGTACATAAAATTATGTATAAACACCATATTATAATGTAAACGAATGTATGTTTACGGCATTTGATGATGCCTTTGTTATATTGTTTCCAAACTGCTAATCTCTGATGTATTATGATGTTAATGGATGTATAAGTATGATAATTACCCGGTGCATGTAAGGGGTGTTACACCATACACAATTTGTAGGTCATTATCAGTGGCTTGGGCATGATTGGTTGCTCTAGGAGTTAGGATGTAGGTAATTATGTAGTGGATTAGTTTGTCCTCATGGGTCATTGGGCCAGTGCTTAGCCTAAGCTTCAGCCTCATTTGGGGATCAAGAAGCATCCCCCTATAGGTCTCCACCCTATTGTAACCTTCAGCCTCTTCTGAATTTCCTTTCTCCTTCAAAGGAGCTATAGCTTCCCAAATCTCAGGAGTAATCTCCATGTCTACTCCATTAACTTGAGACATAAGGGTCCCATCCATAAAACCCTTAGCACAGGTGTAGAACACCTTCACTAATTCAGGGTAATAGGTCATTTTGTCTCTTTCAGCAGGAAACCAGTGGTCTAACCTATTGACAGCAGGGTTAGAGGTTTCACCAGCCTTTCTTTTGGAGGTTTTGACTCTCTTAGAGGTAGACATGGCTAGAAAGGAATGAGAGACTATCTTAACAGAGTTTCTAAACTCAGAGAGAAGAAGAACACAACAGTGTTTAAGGAAGAAGATGAGAAAGGTGTGATTTCATCCTTCAACAAGGGTTGTATTTATAGAGAATTTTGGGCTCCAAAGATTCAAAATTTGAAATTAGGAACAATTAGTACGAAGTAATCCACTACCATTAAGACACAGAAGATTCAAATTTGAATTAGGTGGCAGTTGGGCAGTTACAATTCCCAAGAAAAACTGACAGATTTTACAGTAACTTTATGAATAATCGATTATATGCTCATGTAATCGATTAATTCGTAAGCAAAATCACTTTCTGCTCGACCAGTAATCGATTATTTTAGTGAGATTCAGTTGAAGAAAATGATTTGTAATCGGTTATTAACTCTACGTAATTGATTACTACAGAAAGAATTCAAATTTTACAAAAATTTACAGTCAATTTAATCGATTACCACTCACCGTAATCGATTATTCCAGTGAGATTTTACTTCTGAAAAGATTTTTGACCATGTTTAATCGATTAATTCGACTTGTAATCGATTATTCCAGTGAACCTTGGCTTTTTGAAATGTTTTCGAAGGCCAAATAATCGATTATCTCCATGTTGTAATCGATTACATGACTTCAAAATTCATTCTGAAAAGCTTTTTAAGTGATTTTAATCGATTAATCTGATAGGTAATCGATTATTACAGAGAATTTATCAGGTATGAATAGTGATTATGCAGCATAACTTGGAATTTTGAAGCATATGTGATGATTGATCAAACAAGCTATTTTATATTAGATAAACACATATCAATCAAGCTAGTAAAGATTATATTCAGCAAGGATACCTAGCATGTTTCTAAGAGTATAAAATCTATCTCTAGCCAAAGGTTTAGTGAATATGTCAGTCAATTGATTGTGAGTATCAATGAAGTCAATTTTGATATTACCTTTTTGAATGTGATCTCTTAGGAAATAATGCCTTATCTCAATATGTTTGGTCCTTGAGTGCATTATTGGATTCTTGGAAATATTGATAGCACTTGTGTTGTCACACAACAGAGGTATTTCTTTTAATTCTACATCATAATCTTGCAATTGTTGCTTTAACCATAGACTTTGAGCACAACAACTTCCAACATATATGTACTCAGCTTCAGCTGTTGACAAAGCAACACAAGATTGTTTCTTGCAATGCCATGAGATCAGTGAACTTCCTAGTAGATGACAAGTTCCACTAGTGCTTTTTGTATCCACTTTACACCCTGCAAAATCAGAATCAGAATAACCAACAATGTTAAGTGAAAATTCTTTGAAAACATATATTTGAAAGAGGTAGAAAATTCTTTGCATAACACTTGATTAGTTGAACCAAAGATTATATCATCAACATATATTTGAACCAATAAAATATCATTGCTTTGCCTTTTGATGAACAAGGTTTTATCAACATGTCGTCTTATGAAAGATTGTTCAAGCAGAAATTTACTTAACCTTTCATACCAAGATCTTGGAGCTTATTTTAAACCATAGATAGCTTTCTTAAGTTTAAAGACATGATTTGGATGTTTGAAATCAGTAAAATCAGGAGGTTGCTCCACATATATCTCCTCCTCAATATATCCATTTAATAATGCACTTTTAACATCCATTTGAAAAAGTTTAAAACCCATTAAGCATGCATATGCAAGCAATAACCTAATGGCTTTCAACCTTGCAACTGGTGCAAAGGTTTCCTCATAGTCAATGCCTTCCTCTTGGTTGTAACCTTTTGCAACCAATCTAGCTTTGTTTCTGACTATGATTCCACTCTTATCAAGTTTGTTTCTAAAAACTCATTTAATGCCAATAGGTTTGAGAGAAGAAGGTCTAGGAACAAGTTCCCAAACTCCATTTCTTTTAAATTGTTATTAAATGATACTTTGAGCCCTTTATCACAAAGTTGGTTTATACTTAGGAGATTATGCTTTAAACCTTCCACATAAAGAACATTTCTTATTTTGGTTTTAAAGTTGTCTCCTATATTTCCTTCACCTATTATCTTCCCTTTGTTGTTGTCTCCATAGGTGACAAATCCATCATCTTTAAGAGTCAGATTTGTGAGCATAGATATGTCACTGGTCATATGTCTAGAGCATCCACTATCAAAATACCATAATGATGATCTTGCTCTTAGACATACCTGCAAAATTCACAATTTTCAAAGGAAGGTACCCAATTGAGGTTGGGTCCATAGGGGTTAGTCACTTTCTTATTCTTTTGCCCTCAAATACATTTTCCATTAGGCACATAAAATCTCCTAGCATAGCATTTATAAGAAGTATGTCCTTTCTTCATGCAATAGTTGCAAGTTACAAATTTTAATGAATTCCTTGAATAAGCATTTTGATTGATCCTTGAATTATAGACATGCTTTTGATTTTTCTGTTTTGGTGGTACAAATACAGTTTTGCCAAAAGACTTTGAGCCTTGTTTGTAACCCAAACCAGAAGTAGCGCCATCATATTTTTGCACACTTATCATTTCAGCTAAGTTGCATCTTCCTTTATAAAGCTTTCTTAAGAGATCAATCAAATCACTATTCTTAGATAGAAGTAACATGTATTTTTCTCCTTGACTTCTTTTGTAATCATCAAAATCCTTTTGTAACATATTGTATTTATCAACATAAGATAAAGAAGAAGCACATACACATCCATTCATTTTGTAACTTGAAATAAGTTTTTCATTTTCTTCTTTCAAGTCACAAATTTTGGCTTGCAATTCTATAATTTTTGCAATATGTTATCTAAGATTTCCTTTTAGCTTATTATTAGACATTGTAAGTTTCTTGGCCTCTTCATGCATTTCATGAAAGACATCAATAACTTGATCATATTCAGAACTTACCTCAGTTCCAGCACATGAGAGATCATCATCTTCATTAATTGTGGAAGTGAAACACGCATTTGCTTCTTCATCTTCATTTGATGATTTAGAAGTTGTTGACTCATTATCTTCCCAAGCTATGTAGGCTCTCTTAGGCTTTCCTTCTTTCTTTGTCTTGCTTTCACCTTGTTTCTTCTTTAGAAAGATAGAGCATTCAGATTTAATGTGACCAGGCTTACCATATTCGAAGCAAGTGAAGTTGTTGTCACTTCTTTTGTTGTTGTTGTTGTTGTTGTTGTTGTTCTTTGTGATTTTTCTGTTCTTGTTTCTTTTCAAGAACTTGCTAAACTTTTTGACAATCAAGTTCATGTTGTCATCTTCATCTTTTTCAATTGAGTCTTCCACTTTTTCAACCTTTGAGGATGCAACTTTCAAGGCTATGCTTTTATGTTTCTTTTCTGCATCTTCAGCATTGATTAGTTGTGACATTTCAAGTTCATACTCAAGAAGCTTACCAAATAGTGCAGCCATGGACATTTTGGATAGATCTTTTGATTCTTTGATTGCTTACACCTTTGGTTGCCATGGTCTTGTGAGACACTTCAAGATTTTGATATTCAATTCTTCAGCATCAAAAATCTTTCCAAGAGCAAGAAGATGATTTACTATGTGAGTGAATCTTGTTTGAAGCTGAGATATGTTTTCTGTGGGATTCATCTTGAACATTTCATACTCATGTATTAAGGCATGCTTCCTTGATCTTCTCACTTTATCTGTACCTTCATGAGTGATCTCTAGCATTTCCCACATCTCATTTGCACTTGTGCACCTAACTGTTCTTAAGAATTCATCAGAGGAAAGTGCAGAAGTAATCATATTCTTAGCTTTAAAATCATACTGAACCACTCTCTTTTCAACATCTGTCATTTCACCCCATTCTTTAGTAATCATATCATTACCAACAGTTTTTATAGGAACATTTGGACATTTTTCTATTGCATTCCAAGCTCCTGGGTCATTTGATTGAATAAAGATTTTCATTCTATTTTTTCAAAAACTAAAATGTTCTCCTTCAAACATCGGAGGACGATTGAGGGAGGCACCCTCCTTGAAGGTGATTTGTGTGATATTCATTTTCTTTTTAAAGAAAGATAGTGATCTTGAATAACACTCAAGAACCTCCTCTGGTACCAATTGAAAACTATAGGAATACCCACAATAACCAAGAGGGGGGGTGTAAACTTGGTCTTTGAAAAAATTATTTATCAAATCAGAGTTAAAGGATCTTAATCACTTTTAAACCAAGAATGCTTTAAATCAATCAAATTGCTCAGCCCAAGAAATCAATAGATCAAAACAGAACTTGTTGAGTAATGATAAAACTACCAAGAACAAATGAACAAGATTACTTGAAGAGATAGAGAAAAGAACATCAACACAAACAATTTATACTGGTTCACTTCTCAAGAAAAGCTACATTCACTTTATTCTAATCAACTCTAGATTAGAGTTCTACTATTATAAAATTATGTTCTTACAAGCTTTACACCAATCTCTCTTTATCAACTCTAGATAAAGAATAGAAATCTAAAACCCTATTAGACTCCTAAAGATAAAGAACAAGAGAACACTATTCTGTTCTTCCCTAGAGAACACTACTCTAGAACAAACTTCAAAGAACCCTTTACAATAGCACCAAATAACAGAAATTGTAAAATCAAAATTACACTCAAAGATTAAGGAGAGAAGCAACCTGATGATCCATTGAAAATGAATGTAAATGAGTTACCAATCAAGGTTGAAAGCAGAAACAAACTTTTAAAACATGCTCTCCTTTTCTCTTTAGAAATATCTTGCCCAAGAAATCATTCAATACCCATGAAGATTAAAGAGTAGGACAAGAAGTAAATAAACTCAGAAAAACACTTTAGAACTCTGTGAAGGCTTGTGTGTATTCAAAAATTTTGAAGTATTCAAGTTAAGTTTAAAGCTAAGCCTTCTTTCTATTTATAACAAAGATTTATAACAACCTGTAATCGATTAAACGCGCCTAATAATTGATTAAAACAAGCTATGTAATCAATTAAATTACCACTTAATCGATTAAAGTGTTTAAGGCAGCTTTCTAGGTTTCACAACGAACAATATAATCGATTAAACCTAGCTGTAATCGATTAACACAGTGAAGTTTTATAACAAAAGCCTTCATGTAATCGATTACAATATTTGGTAATCGATTAAGGCAGTGAGACAAGCTTTTTCAAAATAGCCTATATAATCGATTACAAATGATGGTAATCGATTAAATTAGTGATAACATGATTTTCAAGATAGTCTGTGTAATCGATTACAATAAATGGTAATCGATTAAAGTAGAAATGTATTATATTTGAATTATAGTATGTAATCGATTACAAGAAATGCGTAATCGATTAATATGTACATTAAAGCTTTTCCAGTTGTAAACACAAGCCATATAATCGATTTATCCGTGATGTAATCAACTAAAGTGTTTATCAAAGCTTTTCTAGTTTAAATATGAACAAAATAATCGATTAATGATCAATTAAAACAGTGAAATTATATTTTTCCAAAACTTTACCCATTTAGATCATTTTCGAAATAGCTTTGATTCTTTGATAAAAACATTTAAGCGTGTAAATTATTATATGTATGCAAATGCAAGGATCAACAAATTTGCTTCTCATACACTTGGATTTGGATTTCAATCTTCAAGGCATGTGAAAAGCTCAAAACACTTCTAAGTCAAAAGCTGCATTCTTCTTATTGCTCCCCCTATGTCCAACAAGATGAGTCTGGAATATGGAATAATCCTATAGAGGGGTGTATGAAACTTAACTGTGATGGAGCTTATCTTCTAGCAGTAGGAGTAACTTCACATGGTGCTATCATAAGAGGTAATAATGATAGCTTTGTTGGAGCTTATTCTAGAAGGTTGGGGCACTATTAGTTATGGACTATTTTATATGGCTTGTGACGAAAGGATATCATCAATAATGGTGGAAACATATTTTTTTGATGCTATAAAACTATTTGATGATAGGAGTGGTGAGGGGGAGTGCTTTAAAGATCTTGTAGCTGAGATTTGAAAATGCAAGGAAAATTCTAACTCTGCATGTTGAAACATATTTATATGGAAGCAAATAAAATAGCATATTCATTTGGAAAACATGAGTTGTCTTTACAATCCTATATATGTTTTTATAGTAATGTGTTTGGTTTTGCAGTCCACTTGTTGAGGGGGATGCTTACGTATAAAACTCAAATTTGAGTAATATCTAGTTTTGTCTTGGGTGTTTTGTTTAGACAATTCGTCTAACTCTACTACAAGAAAGCGATTTTACGACGGTTATTTAAGGTATACAAAGACGGTTCTTCAGCCGTCTTTGTAGCAAACGTCGTCAAAAGTTAAGACTTTCAAACAACGGTTCCAAAACCATCATTGTAACAAACAATTCTAAGATGGTTCCTCAACAGAACCGTCTTAGAACATGGTTTTAAGAAAAAAGAAAAAAGTGTTTCTAAGACAGTTTTATGAAAAAACCGTCTTAGAACATGGTTTGTAGAAAACTGTCTTAGAATATGGTTTATATATATATATATATATATATAGAGAGAGAGAGAGAGAGAGAGAGAGAGAGAGAAATAAAAAAGTGTTTCTAAGACGATTTTATACATTCTAAGATGATTTTCCTTACAACCGTCTTAAAAGATGATTTTTTTTATTGAAAAATTAACAAATGTGTTTCTAAGACAATTTTTATTGGAACCATCTTAGAAGATGGTTTTAAAAAACAATTAAAAAATGTCCACATGAAAAACTGTCTACACAAAAATTGACAAGAAAAATCTCCAAGTACATGCCATTATATAAGTTTTCCTTATACCAACATAGAGGATATAAAAGTTATAGAAAAATGTATTTGAAAAATGAAAAAAAATAGTTTTATACTATAATCATGAAGAGTGAATTAAATAGTGAAATAACTAATGTATAAAATGTGTTAATAAGTTCTTTAAGAATTGAGGTTCTCCAAACCACTGGTGAGTTACAACTTACAACAAGTGAAAAGGAAGTTGCAATCACTCAAATATTGAAATTATTTAAGAGTTACAGGACATTATGATCAAGTAGCAAAGGTTCCACATAGCAAGGGGCATAATTTTTCAAGTTCTCTTGTAACCAAAGCACAGAGAAAACAAGTTTAACGTAAGCAAAATTGCAATTTCAACATATGGGGAGAAACAGAGGAGGAAATGAGAGGGCATGAAAGGAAGAAGGATTACATTTATTGAGATAAAAAGGATGTTTTCCCAGCTTTGCTGCTTCTCTCTCTTTCTTTTTGTGCTTGGCCAAAATTTCTGCATCAATATGCTTTGCTGAATCAGACTTCACTTATTTATCCTGAAAAGACATGAAAATAAGATCAAAGAAATTAACAAATATCATACTTTTGGAAATAGAAGACAAACTTGTAAAAGTTACAATCCATGATATTAGTTCTTCTATTTCATCTACACGCTTCGGGTCTTTATATTTTTTCAATTCCTTCGTAAGAGTCTGTTATACCGAGATGATGAGATGAGAGCAATTCATAGAATAAGCCATAGAGAAAATCCTACACTTTATAATTTGGAAGACTACCTGTCTTTTAGCAGGAAGATCATTTTCATATAAGACTTGCGTATAACGTTCAATTCACACGAAAAAGTCTTAATTCTACAGAGAATAGAACTACCTAGATGCATGAGGATGACCACCCAACGCACAAAATTTACTTAGAGTTTATTTATGTACACTATATACATGTCATAATTTACTTAGAGTTCATCTTTCTCATATTCATATTTCCTTTCTTTATCCATTTTAAAAAAATATACATATAACAAACTAGTTAAAAAAAACTGTATGTGTAGCAACTAATTAAACACCACTTAAGAAAGAGAATTTTTTTTTTCCTTTCTATGATGGTGTGTATTAATTCTAACCTTAGAGTGGCCATTGGGGATTTCTTGAATTAAGCAACATGAGGGCCTTCTTCTACATCTAGCAGAAGGACTAGGACACAAATTATCCAAGGACATGTCCACTACTGCCCAAGTCCCATCACCTTGCTGTTTAGAATACCTTACAAAATAGCTCTCTCGAGTTGGCACCAGAGGTGAAGGTACTGTTGGATACAGGGGGAGCTGATCAAGAATCATGAAGATCTGATCAAAGATGATGAAGAAGCTTTTGGATTTTAGCTTCTTACATCCCATTCAATTGAAGGCATTTGTAATTTCTTAAGATTGTTTAAGAGGTTTAATCTGAGATCCTTTCATTGCATAAATCATAATCATAATCATGCATACTTGTTTTAAGAAAAGTTTGAATGATTACATGATGCATGTGGAATAATTATCTCATGACTTTGTTTTTGAAAAAGCAAATATGTCTGCATTCAACGATTACGCTGTTTCTATAATCGATTACATAAGCAAAAGATATTTCAGAAAAGTCATCTTTAATCGATTACAAGCCAAGTGTAATCGATTACACAGTTCATTTCATACATTAAGCATGTTTGAAATAATTGATTACCATTCTTCTATAATCGATTACTGAAGCTTATTTTCTAACTAAGTCTGTCTGCTTGAATCAATTATGTCTTAGATTAATTGATTACATTGTTCAGCAAAGTTTTCCAGAACTGCTCAAGAACATTTTAATTCATTACTTGACATATTAATCGATTATACATAAGGTGAAATAATCAATTACATACTCGTATTAATCAATTACATGCAGTTAATTCTATTTTCTATTTAAAGTTGTTGTGTCTGAAACTTTATTAAGAATTAATCTGTCGAATTTGCAAAATACCTAAGTCTCCCAAAGCTTTCAATAGTCTCTGATAAGCAATTTATTAGTGAAATACAAAGTCTTTTGTGCAAAGGAAATCTTTCTACATTGTGAAAGAAAAAATGAGCAAAGGGTTTGCATAAAGGTTTCAAGAGAAAAGAATCTTTAAGAAGATTTCAATCAACCTGTAGTGCCTGGTATTGTGCATTCATTCATTGCATCCATTGTGATTCTCATGTGGTATCTCTTGAACTCTTTTGTTTTGTGATCTATTTGTAGACTAAGATCAAAAGGGTGTTCTTTAAAGCTTTAACTAGAGTAGGGTTCTCTAAGTGAAAGATTGGAGAAGTGTTCTCTAAATATTGTGGTTAGGAATCTAATAGGGTGTTAGGTTTCTTATTCTTTATCTAATGTGGATAAAGATTATCACTTGTTATAAGGCTTGTAAAGAATAATTTGATTTAGTTGAACTTTAATCTTGTTTGATTAGAAGAACTGGATGTAGCTTCTCTTGAGAAGTGAACTAGTATATGTTTTTGTGTTGATCTCTTTATCTCTTCTTGTTATCTCAATCTCTTAACAATTGTGATATCTTTCTTAATCAACAAGTGTAGGTTCTTGTCATAGATTTCTTGGACTGAGTGATTGGGTTGAATTGAAGTTTCATTGGTTTTACAAAGTGATAAAGTTCTTTCAACTCTGATTTTGTAAAAGTTTTAAAAGGACAAATTTATACCAATTCACCCCTCTCTTGGTATTTGTGTGTATTCATATTGAAGAGCTAACCTTCTTCCTTGGTCTTCAAATCAAGCAAATGAAGAATGGAACATTTCTAAGTCAAACCAAGTACTGCTTGGAAATGATCAAGAAGTTTGAAATAGAGAATAGCAAAGATGCTGCAACTCCAATGGCTACATCAACTTATCTTGACACAGATGAAAGAGGAAAAAGTGTTGATGAGTCAAAATATAGAAGAATGATTGGATCCTTGTTGTATTTGACTATAAGCAGGACCGATATAATGCAAAGTGTGTGCTAAATATCAAGCAAATCTTAAGAAGTCTTACCTTATTGCAGTCAAAAGGGTCTTCAAATATCTCAACTCTACACCAAAAGTGGGACTTTGGTATCCTAAAGGTGTTTCTCTTATCTTGGTTGGATATTCTGATTCTGATTTTGCAGGGTACAAATTGGATAGGAAGAGTACTAGTGGAACATGCCACCTATTAAGCAGCTCACTAATCTCTTGGCAATGTAAGAAGCAAACTTGTGTAGCTTTATCCATTGCTAAAGAAGAGTACATATCAGTTGGGAGTTGTTGTGCTCAAAGTCTATGGTTACAACAACAACTACAAGATTTTGGTGTTGATTTAAAGGAAATACCCCTGCTATGTGACAACACCAGTGCCATAAACTTATCCAAGAATCCAATCATGCACTCAAGGACCAAATACATTGAGATAAGGCATCAATCATTTCCCAAGGGATCATATCCAAAAGGGTAATTGTTCAATTGAATTTGTTGATACTCTTAATTAATTGGCTGACATATTTACTAAACCCTTGGCAAGAGCTAGGTTTTATGCACTTAGAAACATGCTAGGAATACTTGATGAAGCAAATATATGTTAGTTTGTGATATGAATTACCTCTCTATGTGATGAATTTTGAAATAAGTAGAAATAGATCAATGCATAATCAATTGTGATGCATAGTCACTGAATTGTCTGCATAATGCTCTGGAATAATCGATTACAACACAGGATAATCGATTATTTGATGCTTGAACCTTCTCGAAAAGCTATTTTATGGCTTAGGTAATCGATTACAACCTCGGTTTAATTGATTATGGTCCATAAAAATTGAGTTCTCTGCTTTGAAACTCTCTGGAGTAATCGATTACACAACGGATTAATCGATTACTGGTGACTCATAGCCTACTCTGGACCAAAATTCTCTCTAGAGTAATCGATTACATCAACGGATTAATTGATTACGTACCATTCACTGTATACTATGTAATAAAATCTATGTGATAATCGATTATAACATATGGTAATCGATTACATAGTGTTATTCTGGATTGAATGTCTCCTGGAGTAATCAATTACATAGCGAATTAATTGATTACACCATGTTGAATAGCCTCTGTTAAGCTTTAATTAATCGATTACAGAGCTTATGTAATCGATTATGTATGGCGTTACTGCAACTTCTGCAGATTTCTTGGAAATCTAAACTGCCATATCTCAATTTAAATTCCAAATTCAAACTTGTAAATGAGTAAGTTAAGGCTCTGGGAACACGAGATAGTTGTTATACCATTCAAAATTCAAATTTGAACTCTGAATCACTCTATAAGTAGTCTTCATAGGAGATAAAAAAATAAAAAAAATTCACCTATCAAACTCATACACTCTGTGAAAACTGAGTTTTCTCTCTACAATGAAACAAATCAAATCTAGAGTAGAGAACATTGAAGCTAGGCTGGTCTTAGATGACTTTAATAGGATCTAGATTAGGAGATCTTATGTTCATGTTTTGCTATATTGCTCTGTTTTCCTATTTTGATTAAGTTTTTTTTTTCCCAGCATATGTGTTTTGCTTTATCCATTCAATAAAATGTTTTTTCTTCCTCACCTGTTTTTCATACTATATTTTGGCTTTAATATACCAAATAGGGGGAGAAAAATATATAATTGAATTGAATATATTATGAAGTTGGAGATACTATATAAGATAAGGGGAGCAATTAAAAGAAATTGATTGTGTTTATGCAATGATTCTTAACACTTGATGTTAGCAAAAGGCTCTGAGATAATTTCAAGATAAGAATGAAGCTTCCTTCCAACTATTCATCTTGCCTCATGTGCTTAAAGGATAACAAATGTTCAATTGGTATTTTGCATGATCAAAGCCAAAAAGGGGGAAATTGTTGGATACAGGGGGGCTTATCTAGAATGATGAAGAGCTGATCAAAGATGATGATAAAGCTTTTGGATTTAGCTTTTTACTTGCCATTCAATTGAATGCATTTGTAATTTGTTAAGATTGTTTAAGAGTTTTAATCTGAGATCCTTGCATTGCATAAATCATAATCATAATCATGCATACATGTTTTAAGAAAAGGTTGAATGATTACATGATGCATGTGGAATGATTCTCTTATGACTTTGTTTTTGAAAAAGCAAATATGTTTGCATTAATTGAGTACTCTGTTTCTGTAATCGATTACATAAGCAAAGGATATTTCAGAAAAGTCATATAGAACACTTTAATCGATTACGAGCTAAGTCTAATCGATTACACAGTTCATTTCATACATTAAGCATGTTTGAAATAATCGATTACCATTCTTCTATAATCGATTACTGAAGCTTATTTTCTAACTAAGTCTGTCTGCTTGAATCAATTACGTCTTAGATTAATCGATTACATTGTTCATCAAAGTTTTCCAAAATTGCTCAAGAACATTTTAATCGATTACTTGACATATTAATCGATTACATAACGTGAAATAATCGATTACATACTCGTATTAATCGATTACATGCAGTTAATTTTGTTTTCTATTTAAAGCTGCTGGGTCTGAAACTTTATTAAGAATTAATCTTTCGATTTTGCGAAATACCTAAGTCTCCCAAAGCTTCAATAGTCTCTGATAAGCAATTTCTCAGTGAAATACAAAGTCTTTTGTGTAAAGGAAATCTTTCTACATAGTAAAAGAAAAATGAGCAAAGGGTTTGCATAAAGGTTTCAAGAGAAAAGAATCTTTAAGAAGATTTCAATCAACCTGTAGTGCCTGGTATTGTGCATTCATTTGTTGCATCCATTGTGGTTCTCAGGTGGTATCTCTTGAACTCTTTTGTGTTGTGATCTGTTTTAGAATTGTTTGTAGACTAAAATTAAAAGGGTGTTCTTTAAAGCTTTAACTAGAGTAGGGTTCTCTAGGTGAAAGATTAGAGAAGTGTTCTCTAAATTTTGTGGTTAGGAATCTAATAGGGAGTCAGGTTTCTTTTTCTTTATCCAGTTTGGATAAAGATTATCACTTGTTATAAGGCTTGTAGAAAATATTTTGATTTAGTTGAACTCTAATCTTGTTTGATCAGAAGAACTGGATGTAGATTCTCTTGAGAAGTGTGAAAACAATAGGAATACCCACAATAACCAAGAGGAGGGGTGAATTGGTTTAAACTTGGTCTTTTAAAATTATTTATGAAATCAGAGTTAAAGGATCTTAATCACTTTTGAACCAAGAATGCTTTTAATCAATCAAGTTACTCAGCACAAGAAACCAATAGCTCAAAACAGAACTTGTTGAGTAATGATAATAACACCAAGAACAAATGAACAAGATTACTTGAAGAGATAGAGATAAGAAAATCAACACAAGCAATTTATACTGGTTCACTTCTCAAGAGAAGCTACATCCAGTTTCTTCTAATCAACACTAGATTAGAGTTCTACTATTATAAAATTCTGTTCTTACATGCTTTACAACAATCTCTCTTTATCAATCCTAGATAAAGAATAGAAATCTAAAACCCTATTAGACTCCTAAAGATCAAGAACAAGAGAACACTATTTTGTTCTTCCCTAAATAACACTACTCTAAAACAAGCTTCAAAGAACCCTTTACAATAGCATCAAATAACAGAAATTACAAAAATGAAATTACACTCAAAGATTAAGGAGAGAAACAACCTGATGATCCAATGAATATGAATGCATGAGTTACCAAACAAGGTTGAATGCATAAACAGATTTTCAGAACATGCTCTCTATTACTCTTTTGAAATATCTTACCCAAGAAATCATACATACCCATTAGGATTAAATAGTTGGACAAGAAGTAAGTAAATCCAGAAAATCACTTTAGAACTTTGTGAAGGCTTGTGTGTATTCAGAAATTTCAAAGTATTCAAGTTATGTTTCAAGCCAAGCCTTCTTTCTATTTATACCAGAGTTTTGTAACAACCTTGAATCAATTACACGCGACCAATAATAGATTAAAACGAGCCATGTAATTGATTAAATTACCACTTAATCTATTAAAGTGTTTAAGGCTGAATTCTGGGTTTCACAACGAACAAGATAATCAATTAAATCGAACTATAATCGATTAAAGCAGTGAAGTTTTGTATCTAAGCCTTTTGTGTAATTGATTACAATATTTGGTAATCGATTAAGGTAGTGAAGTACGCTTTTTCAAATAGCCTATGTAATCGATTACAATGTTTGGTAATTGATTAAATTAGTGAAAACATGTTTTTCTAGATAGCTTATGTAATCGATTACAATAAATGGTAATCGATTAAAGCAATAATGTATTACTTTTGATTTACATTATGTAATCGATTACAAATTGTTGGTAATCGATTAATATACTCATTAAAGCTTTTCCAGTTTTAAACACGAACCAAATAATCGATTAATCCATGATGTAATCGATTAAACTGTTCATCAAAGCTTTTCCAGTTTAAAACACAAACCAAATAATCGATTAATTCATGATGTAACCGATTAAACTGTTCATCAAAGTTTTTCCAATTTTAAACATGAACTAAATAATCAATTAAACTGCTGGGTAGTCGATTAAAACAGTGAAATTACATTTTTCCAAAAACATTACCCATTTAGATCTTTTTCGAAATAACTTTGATTCTTTGATGAAAACACTTAAGCATGTAAATGATTATATGCATGCAAATGCAAGAATCAACAAATTTGCTTCTCATAACTTCAATTTGGATTTCAATCTTCAAGGCATGTAAAAAACTCAAAACATTCTTCTAAGTTAAAAGCTTCATTCTTCTTATTGCTCCTCTTATATCCAACAAAGTGAACCATTATATGTTTTTGTGTTGATCTCTTTATCTCTTCTTGTTATCTCAATTTCTTAACAATTGTGATATCTTTCTTAATCAACAAGTGTAGGTTCTTGTCATAGATTTCTTGGGCTGAGTGGTTGGTTTGAATTGAAGTTTCATTGGTTTTACAAAGTGATAAAGATCCTTCAACTCTGATTTTGTAAAAGTTTTAAAAGGACAAATTTATACCAATTCACCCCTCTCTTAATATTTGTGTGTTTTCATATTGTTTTCATGTACTTGCACTTCTGCTGTCATCTGAATATATAATAACATGATAATGGATGTCAGCAAATTCTATGTACTAAGTTGCACATATTTTTCATATAAGAGAATAGATGTTCAATGAAATACAATACCACTTGCAATGCACCGTTGAAATTCCCCGCCACCCCTGTTGATAGCACTTCCAAAGTCATTGCTCTTTAGACAATGGCAGAGAACACCATGGACCATTGATTCTTAAATTCACAACATAATATATAATTAGTGTAAAAGACTATAAATGAAAATTTTGCAGAATCTCTAAATATATAATAACGTGAGGTAAGAAATTAAGCAGCTTATACACAAACCTCTCACAATCTCACTGACATTTTTAATAAAAAGTAATACATTAACAGTTGCTAATAAAAAGAAAAACTAAGTAATAAAACTTGTATATATAAAGTATTATCATTTGCCTGTCACTATATATACAATTGAAGATAAGTTGTAAGAATATACTTCACACGATGGCATAAGGACAAAATGACAATTTGCAAGTCTGATTCATAACATTTTAATTTGATGCCCAAGGTTTTGGTGAATGAGTTTCTCTAAGTCTAACCCAACCGGAATGACGTACTGTGCCATCCACAACCTTGCCTTTTCTTTACATAGTTTTGGTTTATTGTAAACTATTGATTTTTATTTAACTAGAAAAATAAGAAAAAAATATAATGATAAAGGGTATACTTATTTTGTTGAAAATACATTATAAATTAAAAAATAAGTATAATAATTTACTTAGAATTCATCTGTCTAATATTCATATTCACAACAACCCTTCACCACAAAAGAGACATTTTTCGAAAAGTCTTGTAGTTTCCAAGGATTTTAGCTAGCTTAACAACAAGGCTTTCGGAAGGCGCACCATGAATATCTCTTGGCAAAGATGTCATAGCAATTTCCTGTAGATTAGAGTTGATCTTTCTTCTAGGAAAATCTCCTTCTGTGAATATTTTGCAAATATTACAATGAAAGTGAAAGATCATAACAAATAATGGGTTAAGCAAAATGAGGAGAAGCATTAAAATGTTCTTTAACATAATTGCATTATCAACAAGCCACCTACAATTCACATATCTGGATCAAACAGAGAATTAATTAACTGCACAACTGTCTCATTGCTAGTAAACTCAGAAGTAAGTTTGTCCTCCTTTTCACGTAGCACTAAAGCCTTACCTGTCGAGAGACTTAAGCCTGCCCTCTCTCTATCAGTACTAGTAGCCTCATCCAATATTCTAGCCAAAACATTATCCTAAAAACAATAAATAAAGAAAAGAAATAGATTACAAATAAATAAATAAAGTAAACAAGAAAAGGCTTACAAAGAGGAAGTAGAAGTAGCTGGAGGGCTGGATGTTCTTGTAAAGGAATTAAGGATGTCATTTTAAGTTGGCCAGCGGCAACTTCTTTGCCTTGCACGTGCACTTCTTGAAATCTCCAAAGGTAAGAACATGTTTGGTTAAAAGAAACAGTAATAGTAGTGCCTCACACGTGCATTCCATAGACCAAGGTCAGCAGAAAGAAAACAAAATAGTCCCTTTGTTCCAACTTCAAAGAAACAAACTTCTTTTTTTTAAAAAAAATAGGCAAAAATAAAAATAATAGAAGCAAGGACAATTTGAAAAAATAAAAGACTACTACAACTTTGTTGTCCCTGTGTCATGAAGAAAATATAGAGGAAGCAAACAAGGAATTGGACAACACTAGAGGCATCATCATCTGATGTGAATTCTTCTCCTTGAAGTTCAATTATCAAAGTGGTGGAACTGAATTCAAAGACAAACTGATAACGACTTAGCCAAAATCAGGGCTATCAAACAAGTGAGACAAGTAACAGAGAGAAATAGAGGGGTCACTACTATTAAAGACTTGGAATACAATAATAGTCACTACTTTTAGTATTTTTACAAAAAATAAAACAAATAGAAATAGAAAAACATGGAGAAAACTATAATAATTTTAACAGAAAATGTGTACAGTATATGAGGATACCTTAGTCATGTTCGGTGCAAAAACATTGCAATATTTCTTGCATTCATTTTGTTAAATTCCTCCTCTTCTACAACACCAGCCATGAGATCAATAGCCCAATAGAGTAAGGCAGACTCAGTTGGCTTTAGCTGCTTCACAAAAAGATAGTTAGTATGAAAGTCACCACTTTCAGCCTGAAAATTGATTGAAAAAAAAACACCAAAAAGATAGTTAATATGAACTGTTTCCTTTTGAATCATAAGAACACTGCATAGATTCTGCTGAGACCCCAAACACACTTACACTACAAGCATACATGACAAGAAATCACAAGTTAAAATGATGCTACAAACATGGGAAAAGACAAAGACAAAAAAAACCGCTAGAAGAATAAAGTCAGTAAACAAGGCTGGATTATAACTTCTAAAACATGTAATAGCAGCAAAAAAAGTAAAATAAGAAACTCTAAATAAGATAGAAACAGTTCATTATGTGGGTAACTAAAAATTTATTCAAGGAATTCTATGTACAAGTACTAGAAAGAATCTCGATCTCGATTTATATTCATTTTGTGGCTAACAAGGCATTCAATGGACACGAGCCCCAAATCCCAAACAATCTGAAGTTCCCCATTTTGCAACTATACATCTAAGTCAAGACTCTAACAGGATCAAGACCAAAGTTAAAAGAATAACGACCAACCCGAATGCACTAGTTTGAAACATTATTACGTGAACACATTCATTAGACACATAGAAGAAGTTCTGGCCACATCATCTTCTTCACTAATCACCACCCTTCATGAAAGTCTTACACTTTCTTTCTCTTCCATACACACACAGAGAGAAACATAAACATCAACACCAAAAACCTCTTCCAAAAAAAAGGCTTTTTAGTATTTCAAGCATAACCCATTTGAAATCTAAGAAGAAGAAAAGTTCCCACGAAAAAAAATGTGTTTTCTTTAGAAAAAAGAAGAAGAAAAGTTCCCACGAGACCTTGGTGCCGCTGCTCACAATTAGGGTGTCGTAGAGCGAGATCTTGGTGCAGAGCTCATTTGTGTTGTAGGAGCAGAGCTCATCCTTGAGCAGCTTTAGCCCCGCGTCTCCGAGCTTCTCCACAACGAGCACCATGGGCTTCGCGTCAAGCCCGGTGGAGACAACTAGCACGAGAGGGCGGAAGCCGCAGTGGAGTGAGATGGAGAACGCGGAGGAGAAGGGGACCTTCGAGGAGAGAGAGAGAGAGAGAGACAGAGATTTGAATCGAAGGGTTTGAAATAAGAGAGCTGTGCGAGAGAGCGGGGAGAGGGTGAACTTCCTTATTTTGAAAGAACACATGATTTTCAAAGATGATTTTTGGAAAACCATCTTTGAACACTTGTTTTTAAGACGATTTTCGTAAAACCGTCTTTTATTTAAGTTTCATATTTTTGGAATTTTTAAAGATGATTTTTCAAAAATCATTTTTGAACACTTGATTTCAAAAACGATTTTTCAAAATCTATCTTTGAACATTTGTTTTCAAAGACTATTATTTTAAGAAAATTGTCTTTAAAATTGTTTAGGTATTTACAAAATTGTCACTACTTCTATTTTTAATACAGTTTTGCTATAATCGTCTTTGAATGCGTATAGTAAAAAATGGGTTTTTTAGTAGTGTAACTTGATATATGATTTAAACAGACCATGCTAATAATTAATTTAAGAAAATCTCATTTTAAAAAATAATTTGTGTAAATGACCAAATGGGTCAATGAGAGTCGTTACGTACGTACTCGGCCAACTTGAGTGCTTGACTATTATGGTCTTGTGGGACTGATTTATATATTTGAAAATTCAACACTCAACATATACACGTCAACGTACCCGGCCAACTGAGAATAAGTCTTTTAAATTTTCTTCTATCCCGTAAAAAGAATTGTCTTTTTCATTTTTTTCATAAATTACTATCATTCTTTTTTTTATTTTATATTACCTTCTCATATCACATGGTTACACTTTACTTTTATATTGGGAAAAAAAATACTTTAACGTCTAAGAATAGAAAAAACACGATGATAAGAAAATAAAGTGCATTTACAGTTGGTGATTAGAAAATCAACGGTTAAAAGTTATGATAAAAATATATATATTAACAAAATCTAAAATTGTTTATAATCTCAATGATTTTTTTAATTAATGGTTATTATTTTACTTTATTCTCTAAAGTGCATTTGCTCACTTTAGAGGAGTAAAATCCAATAACTTGACGAGTGATTTTTGTATTTGAGGAAGTTTAAAAATTAAATTTTAAATAAAAATTATAATTTTTATTGATTTAAAAAGATCTTAGACCTAAATAAATGTTAAATCAGCCATGTAGAAAATATAAAGTAATTTGTGAGAAATATATTGTAAATTATTTAATTAATAATGAGGCTTACTGATGGAGGGTACTCCATAACTTTTACACGTTATTAATAAATAAGATAAAATATAATTATTCTATTTCATGGAATTTGTTGTATGCTTGATGCTTGTTTTCCACGGGGATGTCACCATTTGATTATCTAAGGTGTACCTGTTTCCTATGCAGAAAAGGAAATTCTCTTCATTTACTGATACAAAAATGTTTTTTGTAACCATTATGTTATTATATTATTGGCATGGAATATAGTCAACTTTGTCGATGAATAATTTTTGTCGAAAATTTTGACTGATTATTTTTAATTGGATTATTTCCTTTCAATCACAATTTTTAAATCTGAAATCTTAATTAAGGAGACTAATTCTAGTATCATTCAAATGATGTTGATATTGTTGATATATAAAAATGTGTTTGATCTTTTGACGTAACAGTTTTGTTTCGAATTTGTATTGTGTGGATGTGATTAGTAACCAAATTTTCCACAACACTGTTGCTAGTAAAAGAGTTATATTTTTTTTGGGGGGGGGTGTCTGATTGGTTTTACTTTTAGCCTACGTTGACAAAGTCAAGCACATGCATTCAAAGGATGTTCAAGAAAGACAAAGACTTAACCATCATCATAGATTCATAATGGAATTTTTCTTAGTCCTTGATTTAATTTCTATTCATCAATCATCAACATATATCTAACTAAAACGTAAGGACCAAGTTGATTCTCATTTCTCACCATGGCTTTCTCTTTGCTTCTTCCTTTTCTCTTCTGCTCAGCGATTCTGCTACCCTTTGTTGTAGCTCAAACCAAAACCAACATAGCCATTGGTGATTCTTATACTGCAGGAAAAAGCACAACCCCATGGTTGGTTTCATCACCTTCTGGTGACTTTGCCTTTGGTTTCCTCCCACTTGAGGCCACTCCTGATCATTTCATACTTTGCATTTGGTATGCCAACACTCAAGACAGAACCATAGTTTGGTTTGCCAATAGGGACAACAAGCCTGCACCAAAGGGCTCAAAAGTTGAGCTTTCTGCTGATGATGGGTTGGTTCTAACTGCCCCAAATGGTGATAAGTTATGGAACACTGGTGGCCGCACTGCTAGAGTTTCTAGTGGTGTGTTCAATGACACTGGCAACCTTGTGCTTCTTGATGGTGCCTCCAACAGTGCTTGGGAGAGTTTTGATGATTATAGAGATACCTTGCTGCCTTCTCAGACTATGGAAAGGGGTCGGAAGCTTTCTTCTAAACTTAGGAGGAATGACTTTAACATTGGCAGGTTTGAGCTCTTTTTCCAAAATGATGGTAATCTTGTGATGCACTCAATAAATTTGCCATCTGAGTTTGTCAACAATAACTACTATGAAAGTGGAACCATTGAGTCCAACACATCAAGTGCTGGGACTCAATTGGTGTTTGATAGGTCAGGAGATGTGTATATTTTGAGAGACAACAAAGAAAAGTATAACTTGTCAGATGGGGGTTCTATTTCCACCACTCAATTTTACCTTAGAGCAACTCTTGAGTTTGATGGGGTGTTCACACTCTATCAACATCCAAAGGGTTCTTCTGGGAGTGGAGGTTGGACCCCAGTGTGGTCTCGTCCAGATAATATATGTATGGATTATCTTTCTGGTTCTAGTAGTGGCGTTTGCGGATATAATAGCATTTGCAGTTTGGGAGATCATAAGAGGCCAATCTGTAGGTGTCCAAAATGGTACTCACTGGTTGATCCTAATGATCCTAATGGTAGCTGCAAACCGGATTTTGTACAATCATGTGCTGAAGATGAACTTAGTCAAAGAAAGGATCTATATGATTTTGAGGTGTTGATAGATACTGATTGGCCTCTTTCAGATTATGTGCAGCAAAAACCCTTCACTGAAGAACAATGCAGACAATCTTGTATGGAAGATTGTATGTGTTCTGTTGCTATTTTCAGGTTAGGTGACAGCTGCTGGAAGAAGAAGTTGCCGCTTTCAAATGGTAGAGTTGATGCCACACTTAATGGTGCAAAGGCCTTCATGAAAGTGAGGAAAGACAACTCCTCCTTGGTTGTTCCTCCAATCATTGTGAAAAAGAATAGTAGGAACACTTTGATTGTGCTTTTGAGTGGTTCTGCTTGTCTCAATCTAATATTGGTTGGAGCAATCTGCTTGAGCAGTTTGTATGTTTTCCGGTGCAAGAAGAAGCTTAAAATAATTGGCAAAAGTGACACTAATGTGGAAACCAATTTGCGTTGCTTCACTTATGAGGAACTTGAAGAAGCTACCAATGGCTTTGACAAAGTGCTAGGAAAGGGAGCTTTTGGTATTGTGTATGAAGGAGTCATCAACATGGGTTCCCTTACTCTCGTGGCAGTAAAAAGGTTGAACACTTTTCTCTTGGAAGAGGTTCAAAAGGAATTCAAGAATGAACTGAATGTCATTGGCCTCACTCATCATAAGAACTTGGTCCGTTTACTTGGATTTTGTGAGACTCAAGGCGAAAGGTTGCTGGTTTATGAGTACATGAGCAATGGAACTTTAGCAAGTCTTCTTTTCAATGTGGAGAAACCAAGTTGGAAACTGAGGCTACAAATTGCAACTGGGGTTGCTAGAGGACTTCTATATCTGCATGAAGAGTGCAGCACACAGATCATCCATTGTGACATAAAGCCTCAAAACATACTTCTTGATGATTACTATAATGCAAGAATTTCTGACTTCGGATTGGCCAAGCTTTTGAACATGAATCAGAGCAGAACCAACACTGCCATAAGGGGAACAAAAGGGTATGTTGCACTTGAATGGTTCAAAAACATGCCAATCACGGCCAAAGTGGATGTCTATAGTTATGGGGTACTACTACTTGAGATAGTATCATGCAGAAAAAGTGTAGAATTTGAGGCAGATGAAGAGAAAGCAATCCTAACTGAATGGGCTTTTGACTGCTACACTGAAGGTGTTCTTCAGGACTTGGTTGAGAACGACAAAGAGGCATTGGATGACATGAAGACCTTGGAGAAATTGGTGATGATTGCCCTTTGGTGTGTGCAAGAGGATCCTTGTCTTAGACCAACAATGAGAAATGTGACACAGATGCTTGAAGGTGTTGTTGAAGTCCAAATGCCACCATGCCCCTCCTCACAACTTAGTATTCAATATTCTCTAGACTAATCAGTTGGTGCTAATCCTAGTTGTGGTATCTAGATTCTAGTGTGAACTGTAAAATTTACATATATGTATGTGTATCTATTTCAAGCTTTATGTTCCTTCCGCATTATAGCATTCGGGGTTTGAGATCAATTGACCTTTTGTATTAACTAGCTTGATAAACCAGTCACGTTTTGGATTGAGTAAATGTGAATAACTTCAATAAAACATCTAAGCAAAAGAAATACTGCATAGACTATTAAATTTAGTTCATGCATGAGAACCATAAACTATTAAATATGGTTTTCACTGCACTTTAGAGGAACCAAATTCAGCATATAGACTTACTCACTTTATTACCTGAGATTGATTCATATATTTTTGGTAATCTCAGAACAGCCAAGGGGTGTTTGGAGAACTAAGGAGTGTTTGAAAATATAGTTTGTACACATAATTTGGTAAACATGATTTTTTTCATTGTACTATGAAGATATTGGAATAAGTTTAACTTCTGATATGCAAAACTCACTAGCCACAGATCCATTTAATCTCCCATCATATTTGTTCATCACTAATTTAAATGTGGTTATTAACATGTTCCATTTTCTTAATGACGCTGTACTTTTTGTTGTTCCATGTGTGTATTTTTCGTTGAAGGACTAGTACAAGCCTATAAGGCATGGCCAAAGCTTAAAACTCGTTCATTGAAGTTGTAACCAAGTTATACTCACTAGCTTGTACTCTAACAAACTTATTAGGTTCTGGTGCTATAATGACCAAGGTTTTCTAAAAATATAAAAAAAATAAAAAAAATTGGGCTTGGCCTCTGGAAAGTGGCACAATTAGAGCCAGATCTGGCACTAGTAGCATCAGCATGGCGCCGGTAACGTCAGAAGTGGCGCCGTTAGCTCTAAAGTGTGCCAGAAGGCCATTTCTCTCTGGAATTTGACGCGAATAGCACGAGTTTGGCGTGATTAGCGCGGGAACGCGGGCTAGGCCACTATAAAAGGCCATTTCACGCGTTTTGTGGCCAAAAACTCACCCTTTCTTCTTCCTTGTGCCATTTCCTCCACTGAGCTTGGGAAGCTCCATACCACTCAACTATTGACCAAAACACTTCACACCCAACATGAAACTTGAAGGAAATCATCCTATGAGTTAGATTCCAACATTCATTTTCCTTGAAAAGCATCAAACGGAGAGATCGTTTTCTCTAGGGAACTTTACAAATTTCGAATTTGGAGGAGAAAGAAGGCATTTTAAGGACATTCAAGCTTGGAGAAGTTGTCCTATAACTTTCCTTGTCGATTTAGAGGTAAGAAACACAAATTCTACTGTTTATTTAAGAATTTGTTCTTGAGGTAAATAGTGACCCTTTTGAGTTAGAGCTGATATTATGCTTGGGTCCTTTGGAAAAATATGCTTAGGAGGTTGTTGTGATGAAGGATTAGTCTTGAAATATAATTTTTATGGACTTTGGAATTTGGCTCTGAGAAATGTATGAGTAGGATGAATGTTGGTTAAATTGATGATGTTGTGCTATGTATAAGCCTTAGTGCTTTTACAATATGTGCTCAGGAGGCTATATAAATGGTGAAAATGTGTTGAAGTAACTATTTTAACCAATTTTGATAATCATTGAAATGTGGTATGGTTAGGGTGTTGAACTCTTTGGATTGGTTGATGTAGAGTCTTAGGGAGACTTTAGTGTCTTGGGTTAGGCTGAGATTGATCCTGTTGGGGTTTGTAAGTCATCAATCAGGTGACTAGTTCTTATAACTTGAATTAGAGAAATAAGAGATTAAATGGAAAAGAATGACTAGTTCTTATAACTTGAATTAGAGAAATAAGAGATTAAATGGAAAAGAATAGTGTTTCTTTTCATTCTAACGGTTGAGAACCGTTGTTGATGACTTGTGCGCCTTTGTATAGGGCGTGACACCGAGGGTGTCAATGGCAGAGACCATAGTTCAGGGATTGGACAGCAGAGCACTGTGTTGCCAGGTAAGCTTTGTTCTTGGGAGCGTTTCCCACTGCTTGAGTTCCACCATACTCTGAGGGAGTGATGGTTGCATACATGATTCATATGCATTGAATTGGATGTTACAACTTTCCTCATGATAATATGTATGCATGTTTTTGTGCTTTGTGTTTGGTTTCCTTTCAGATAGATCTTCTGGCCAGTTAGATAAATATGGACTTCCCTAGGAGTAGAGCGCAACTCCTAGTCGATTTGCTCACGTAAAGGGTGTATGATCCCTTAACACCAGAGATAGGTGGTCCCATTGCGGTTGAAGCCTATTCTCAGAGGTACCATATACGTGCATCCATGTGTAAATGGGTGGCTCCCGATAGGATGACACGGGTGTGAGTTCCGGTCTCACACTGGGGACTGAGAATCCCGATGAAACGACCGCTTCGACTTCGCTTTAATTCATATTTATTTTATAAAATTTCGGGGTTTTTTTTTTTTTTTGAAAACAGGAAGAATAAAGGTTCAAATAATTTTCTTGTTAATTTTGAAAATGATTTAACAATATAAACATTAACGCGTCATCTAAATAACGTAGTTTAAGTCATTCACATATACTTGTCATACAAACCATTATTACCAGTTTATAGTTTGATGCTTAAACAGTCCAAACAGTCCATACAGTCCATAATACAGAGCATAGTAGAAACATGCAAACAGAGAATTTTTACAACAGTCTTCACCAAATCTTCTTGTACAACTTCCATGTCACTGTTCCTCTGCTCGCCCAAATAATTGGGGTCATCACAGGTGTCAACCACAAGACACAAAATAGAGTAAGTCATGATAAACAAAATTTAAATACAATCAAAATATTAGATAGAAAAAATTTGACTTACGTTCTATTTAAATAAAATACAGAAAACATATTAAAATCATTATTAATATATATATATTTTTTTTTACCCATAAATTAAATAATTTATTTTCCACTCATAGCACATAACAATGCATGCTCATCTTTATTATATGATGCATGACTGAGATCTCAGCAACGTCTAAATAATTGTGGCCACTGTCAGATAACCCCACTCTCACCTTAGTGGAACGAACTTATCCATCCGGTCAGGGTAGCTCAGTGGCGCGTAGGATTATCACTCCCATCCATGTGATCATCATGGTGGTGTGGTCCTCACTGCGTCTACCCCCTAGTTATATGGACTCAGTTTAGTTATCTGACACTCCTCTTCACGAGATCTAACAATCTCCTCATCATCATCATTTCATACCCC
>PYAF01005146.1:266240-287703 GCA_007407185.1 Glycine tomentella | reverse complement strand
TTTTTTTTTTTGTCCATGCATCAAAAAAGAGCTGGACATGCAATGTTTTTTGGGGAATGTTTCTTCTGTCTTTGGGTGTATTAGTAGTTATTACGATCATAAAAAATGATCATTATGTTGCTTGAGACTTCATTCCTTGGGAAACAACAGTTTATCTGATGCTCTGTTAAGAAACAGCCTCCTATCAATTCAAATTTAAAAGCAAAAGCATGGATATTTATGACAGTTCGAATAACGACCAAAATCCATTTGAATTGGAGAGTTGCTTTAACCAAAATGTGATGTTCCCTCTTCGATATCCAATTAAAATTGGACCAGTTCATATTATGAATTTGAGTCTCAAATGGATTTTTGGTTGCAGGGAAAAAGGTGAGCAAAGCTCCAAAGATTCAGCGACTCGTCACACCACTGACACTGCAAAGGAAGCGGGCAAGAATTGCTGATAAGAAGAAGAGAATTGCAAAGGCAAAATCTGAGGCAGCAGAGTACCAGAAACTTCTTGCCTCCAGATTGAAGGAGCAAAGGGAACGCCGCAGTGAGAGTTTGGCAAAGAGGAGATCCAAGCTTTCCAGTGTTGCTAAGCAAGCTGCCACTGCATAGGCCAGCTGCTCTCACAGATATGGTGAACTTTAACCCTCATCATAGTTTTGGTAGTGTATTTTGCATGCTTGAATTTTTGTCGGTATTTGTAAACTTGAATATATACTCTTCATTTTATCTATTCAGTGATTAGTATGAACAAAAACCAGTTGTTTCAGTTATCTTGTTGGGAAACTGCCTGCTTGTTTGTCTTTTGTTTTGATTGTGTTGAGTTCTGGTTTTCTTATCTGTTTTTTCTTGTTTTTCCCCTTGAAAGTCCTGATACATCTTTAAACACTAAAGAGGAACTGTATTATGAAACTGTTGATTCACGGATTTATTAGCAGAGGCATAACTTTTTCGTACGGTTAAGAAAATTGTTAAATCAATATTGAATTTTAATCTTAATACAATTGTCGTGTTCTATATTGCAACAGTGTGTTGAGATTTTGTTATTCATGCCATGTCATTATTTAACAATTTTTATTTACTCAACCGAATCCGAGTTAGTAGAATAAGATGTTGGATCATGTATTTCTTTTTAATTGGCGAACAAGATTTTATAGTCGTACACTATCAATCATCCATGTACTCGCCAGTCTTAAATGAGTAAGAAAAAAAAAAAAAACAGACAAAAGTCACGTTATCTAAAAAAGTTAATTAATTATATTTAATTGGATTAATTTTAATTAAAAATATTTTTTGATTTATTTTTGTTGAAATTTGATATCAAGAATAAAAGAGTTATTAAAACTATTAACTCAATTAAATAAAAAAGTATTTTAGAGATGATGACATTAATTCTTTTTGGTGAATTAAATAATAATATTAAATAAGATAAAGTTAATTATTTTTTTTTTATATTTATGACTAAGAAAAATGTAAATTATTTTCTTTCTTATATTTAAGACTAAAGGGAGTAACTAACTACATCTATATCACGGAACATAATTATTGGATGAACTAAAGAGCTGCCACGAGTGCCAATATTTCAATAAGAGTTTGAGCGTTCTACATAGAACAAAATTTAACTGTTTTTTAGGTGTACAAATATGATGTGGTATATCCGTAAAAAAATATCGTATATATCTCATAAATGTGATTAGAGGTGTTTGTTTTTTAATCTGCAATAAGCATTTATATAACAACACCAGTGGTGCAAAACGTAATACAGCAAATGAGAAAAATAAAAGAACATAACCTTAGAGCTATGAACAACAGATTTACCTCTGGGGAAGGAAGACCAGGCACGTAACTAGCTTTCGGGAGTACATGCAGGAATAGATGCAGGGCATTCTATACACAATAGAAAAGGAATCTTGACCTATACAAGTGCATTTGCATAAGAAAAGATACGAATCCTATACTAGTGTAAGACTTCCAGCCCGCGGCTCATTAACAAACAGTTAGGCAAATACCTGGATCAATTTGCCATTGTTGATAAGAAATATCAAAGGGATGATCTTTTTACACCCTAACAAAAAGTCTAATACACCCATACATGAACAGTGCAATTTTGAAAATGTCATTCCTTATATAGTTAAAGCACTGTTGATATTTGCTTCACTCACCTGGTCTTGTTGCTGTGCTGCGATTTTCTCCCGTTTGGTGCCTTTCTCTGTAACACTCCAAAAATTTCCATAACTATAGCCAAAGCATTATATGAATTATTCTTGTATAAATTATTAATGCACATATTAGGATTTGATGTTCTATATTTGAAAGATTAGAATGAAATATCAATTGGAGATATTATGGAAATATTTAAAGAGAAATGACTATATTACCCTTTCCGTAAATTAGAAATGACAGAAATATCCTTGAGATCAAAATGACGAAAATGCCCCTGGATATTTTGAAAATTACAAAATTGCCCCTAGATATTTTAGAATGGAAACTTATATAAACACCCTTGAATATTTTGGAAAGGACAAGAACACCCTTAGATATTTTGAATGGATATTTTTATGATGGAAATATAGAATACTATTAGATAACAAATTATTAAAATAATTTGTGATAGGAAACTATAAGTGAAATTAAGTTTTCTTATGCCTCCAATGATATAAAAGGAAGAAAACTTAGGTGTGAAGAGCAAGAAAGGAAGAAAATATTTATGAAAGCCACTTGCAAAAGTGAATACAAATGTTAGGACACTTGTAAGGTACATGATGAAGATTTTTCCTCAAACATTTATGTAAAGCTTGGAAAATAATAATGAAGCTTCATGATTTTACCAACTCAAAGGGACACTTGGAAGGAGATTAAGAGAAGGCTTCATGAATTGGACAAGTGTCAAGACACTTGTATGGTGTAGATTTAGTTTAAGTAGATTTTTCTTAAAAAGCAAAAATCTTATCTTGTCTCCTTTGGCAAAACACGTGGGCAGTTATAGGCATTATTTCAAAAATCTCAACGGTCAAAAATTATATATGTGAGATAGGAGTGTGCCTTTAAAGTTTTAAGGAAATCTAACGGTTAACGAATCCAGAACCACTATTTTACTAAAATGGGTTTTGGGATAAACTCAAGAATGAAAGGAAAACATAAAAATCTTCTTTGGCAAGCTATTCCACGAAAATACAAGAAGGAAATGAAGAATTTTTCCTAAGGTCTAGCCACTCCACGTGCAAAATCAAGAAGGGAGGAGAATTGTGAAGAATCTTCAAGAAATAGGACACTTGTATGGTGAAAATTCAATAGCCATTAAGATTGAACCACTTGGAAAGCAAGGTCATAATGACCTAAGAGATTTTTGTAGCAAATTCAACACTATATAAAGGAGTGAGTGGACCTAAAAACTCAAGCTTTTCCAAGGAAGTGTACGTGCAACACTTCTCATATTCCTTTCATCTTTTCATTTTCCAAATTCTACATCTTTTCACCTTTCCACTTTCAAAGAATAAAAGTAAAACATAACCCTAGCATCTTGAAGCCTCACGTGAGATTAGGAGCATTTAGAAGAAGGTTAGTCAAGCTTTTAAGAAGGAAGAACAAGGTATGTATAGGGGAGTTTATGCTAAATATAGTTTAAGTGTTACTGTGTTTAAGTGGTGTTTTGTTGGAATAAGTGTTTGAATCTTTGTGAAGTATGACTTATATACAATAAGTTGTTGGATTTGGATTATATTTGCATGGTTGAGTGCTTTAGTAAAAGTTATGTATTATTTTCTGTGTTGTTGAGTGTTTCTATGAAAGCACACCATGTGTTCGATGAAATGCTTCTAAGAGATAAAGCTTGTTAAAGGAATGATTATTTAAAGAAGCAACTTGAACTTAGATTAATGATTGTTGGAATAAATAACTTGAATCTAGCTAAATGGGTGAATGATTAAGTAACTTAAATTATATGTATTATGACTATATTTAAGGAAATGATTGATTTGGTTTATAGTAACATAATGGAATGTTTCATTGAAGTTTATAAGTTTGATGTATTATGACTTGTCTTTGAGAAATTCATGAAGTTGAACTATGGTTGTATGCTTGAGTGCTTTTATAAAGTTTGATGTGATCAGTGAAAGAAGTTTTACATATTGTTGAACTCTGTGTTAGTTCCATGTTGAAAATTTAAGTATATGAGATATAAAGTGAAGAGTAATATTGAAAAGTAAATATGAGATAAAAAGAGATCATTCATGCATGTTTCATATGCATATGCCCTGCGAGGGTTAAGCCGTGTTGCCCTGCGGGGGTTAAGCCGTGTTACCTCAAGAAGGGGTATGTCTGATACCACTATTGTAACGACTCAATTTTTTTTCTTTGCTTTTCTTTGCTTATTACTTCCTGCGAAAAATTGTTTCTTTTTTTTTTTTTCTAAATTAATTTTTTTTCGAAATTTAATTATCATAAATGAGTTCTTTATCATCAAACGTTTTTGGATTCAAATCAAAGTAACATACAGCCCAAAATACAGTTTAACATAATTCATTCCAAAATATAGTCCATCATACAGTCCAAATACAGGCCAACAGACTGGTCCAAAGTCTAGTACAAATTTCACTTTATCAAAATAAACATAAAAACAAAATATAAGCCATCAAAGCTTCCTCATCTTTTCTTCTTCATAACCCTCCACTGCTTATGCTTTATTATTCCTCTGCTCACTCAAATGGATTAAGGTCATCGCAGGTGTCAACCACAGACACAAAAATAGGGTAAGTTCATGATAAATATAATTTAAATAAAAGAATGTATCCATTAATAACCACAATAACATTCATAAAACAAGATGCATGGTAGATGCATGATTCTTTATTTAGATGATGCATGTTTTTCTCAAATTCTCATCTCAAAATTCTCTTCTTATGGTACCATTGTCAAGATAGCTTAACTCTCTCTCTTTCTCTCGGAATTGGATCGAACAGTCAGGGTAGGTCAGTGTTGTAAAAGGACTCACACTCACACTACATGTGATCATCATGGATAGGTGATCTCCCCACTGCCACTACCCCCCCAGCTTAGACACCTTTTGTCTAAACGCTCGTCTCAATTCTAGCTATCTGACCCACCTCCTCTTGAGGTAAATAACACGGACTAGCCCCCGCTAGGCATATGCAGATGAAATATGCATGAATGAATTTCTTTTTATCTCATATTTACTCTTTAACATAAATTTATTATCATATTCTCATATGCTTATACTGTAAACTTTCAACATACTTTTAGCATAAAATTTGATAGGCATGCTCAAGGATTTATAGCACACTTTTAACAACATATAAGCTCATCAATTTCAATGAAACATTCCATTATGTTACTATAAATCAAATCAACTATTTCTTTAAATATAGTCATAATACATAAAGATTTAAGTCACTTAATCATTCACTCATTAAGCTAGATTCAAGTTATTTATTCCAACAATCATTCCTTAAGCTCATTTCAAGTCACTTATTTAAGTAATCATCCATTAAACAATTTTTATCTTTTTGAAGCATTTCATCGAACACATGGTATGCAAGGCTTAATTCTTTATGAAAACAAATGCGAATCTTAGCATAATTAATATTCAAACCATATTTATCATGAAGCTTCCCCATACCTTGCTTTCTTTTTGAAATTTTTGGCAACCTTCCTCCAAATACTCCTAGCTTTTCACGTGAGATTCCTTAGGATGGTGGGCCTTTGTTTTGTTTTTAAATCAAAGTGAAAAGGATGTGAGATTGAAGTGGGGTTTTGCACGTGAACTTGCCTTAAAGCTAGGCTTCATTTTTGGTCCCCACCATCCTTTTTATATGGTTGTTGAATTTGCTTTTGCTACAAATATCTCTAAGGCTTATTATGACTTAGCTTTCTAATTGGTTTAATTTCATTGGCTAGCAATTTTTCACCCTACAAGTGTCCATGCTCATGAATATTCTACATCTTCCTTCTTTTCTCTCATTTACACGTGAATTTGGCAAGGCTAGCATGGCTTCTTTATTTGTTTTCCTTTCACGTGGAGTAGCTAGGTGTTAGTAGATTTTTATGCTTAGTCATGACATTATCTCCAAAGTTATGATTAATCTTTCCAAATGGTCCAATAGCAAGAATTCAAGCTTTTCTTCCAATCAAGTGTCCTTTATCTTGAATTTTCTCAAGCCTTCTCCATTTCTCTTGATATCACACGGTCATAGCTTGGTTTGGAGAGTAAACTTTTCCAATTTTCTCTTTTTCACGTGGAATGGCTAGATTTTAGGAAATTTTGTGCTTTGTTCTACTTATTATGCATCTTTAAATTGAATAAAATTGTTTCTATCATATATGAAAGCCTAATTCCAATTGCCTTCTTAGGAATAAAAATTCTAAAATTATTTAGAGACTAACTTAAGTTTTAGTAGCATTTTTAGGATGTTATTTAAGCTTTTCTCAAGTGGCTTTATCTTAATCCTTATTGGTCCATTTTTCTTTTAATTAATAAAATTACTAAACTAACTTATTAAAGAGGTCTATTCCTCCTATGATTAAGAGAAAATTCTATGGATTGTATCTATCCTTTTCCTATGTTTTTCTAATGCTTGAGTTAGTCTGGATTGAATTCTTTTCAAAATATCTTCCAAAATTCCTAAAAATTCTAATTTATGGTTTCTTTTCACCAACTTTGTTAATAATTCATTATCTAGGAGCATACTGTATTTTTATCAGGGTCTTATAGAATTACTGAGGCTATCTGACTTCTTCAGGGCTAAAGGGTATTTTTGTAATTTTCAAAATGTTTAGGGGCATTTTCGTCATTTTTACTATAAATGCATATTAATAATCTTATAAGAAAATTCACACATATGTATTGAAATATGAGGGTGTTACAATTCTCCTCTCCTTAAAGAAATTTCGTCCTCGAAATTTACCTGATTCGAAGAGGGTCGGATAGTTTTGCATCTCACTTTCCAGTTCCCATGTAGCATCACCATGCATCTTGTTTTATGAATGTTATTGTGGTTATTAATGGATACATTCTTTTATTTAAATTATATTTATCATGAACTTACCCTATTTTTGTGTCTGTGGTTGACACTTGCGATGACCTCAATCCATTTGAGTGAGCAGAGGAATAATAAAGCATAAGCAGTTGAGGGTTATGAAGAAGAAAAGATGAGGAAGCTTTGATGGCTTATATTTTGTTTTTATGTTTATTATGATAAAGTGAAATTTGTACTAGACTTTGGACCAGTCTGTTGGCCTGTATTTGGACTGTATGATGGACTATATTTTGGAATGAATTATGTTAAACTGTATTTTGGGCTGCATGTTACTTTGATTTGAATCAAAAAACGTTTGATGAAAAAGAACTCATTTATGATAATTAAATTTTGAAAAAAAATTAATTTAGAAAAAAAAGAAGAAAAAATTTTCCGTAGGAAGTAATAAGCAAAGAAAAGCAAAGAAAAAAATTGAGTCGTTACAATAGTGGTATCAGTCGTTGGCATTTTGGTTCAGCTGCGGCGCATTTGGTGGTGGACGTTAGTCATTGAGGCGTCGTGGTGGTTGATTGGTGTTCGCTTCCAGCATCCGCCGTGAGTGCTTCTTCGTCTTTGCGTGATTACAGATTGTAGATGGTACGGATTGAGTAATCCATATACTGCTTATCGATTCGTTAATCCGTAAGCACCATACGGATTACTCAATCCGTATGGTGTTCACGGACTAACCAATCCATAAGCAGCATACGGATTACTCAATCCTTAAGTAGCATACGGATTTTCCAATCTGTATACTTTATGGATTGAGTAATCCGTATGATGCTTATGGATTGGTTAATCTGTGAATACCATACAGATTGCCTGATCCATATTTAAGTTTTTTTAAAATTTTCAATGCAATTAGATTTAATTTTTAATTATATACATTTTAGAATGTTGAATAATTAGTTGTTTATGAGTTATGTTTTATATTTTAGCCGTTAGAAAACATAGGAGCTTTATAATATTATTGTTGTATAAGAGCTATACTATTATTTATTGGTTGGACCTAGCTACACTTTTTTTTTTGAGTTTTTTAAAGGCTACAATACAAGTTTATATTAATTTGGTCGAACCTTTTGATATTTTAGTGGTTTATATTTTATTTGGTTCAAATAAAATTTTCTTTGTGGGTATTTTGTTGGAGAGACTTAGGGTTGGATTAATAACTTGTTCATGAAAATATATCTCTACATATGGACTCATGATTCGGAATATGTTGGAAAGGAAAGGAAGGTAGGCAAGGCAATAGCCATGTCAAATAACTGAATTTGTGAGTTTGGCTCATTTTTTTAAAAATATTTCATGCTAGTTGTCTTTAACCCAATAAAATCACTTTCATCCTCTTCCACACTTATTCCCAACCTTTTTCCATTGTACCAAATAGAGGCTTACCGTCTTAGTTACATGTAAGTTATGTTTAGTTTTTGGTTTGGAAAGCTCCAAACTCAATTTAAAAAGTAAATTTGGTGATATATTTGATTAGTTCCAAAAAAGGTATATTTATACATAAAAATTTGTTTGAAAACTCAATTTTATAAAAGTAAGACTTAGGTTATTTTTGTAAACTCAATTTACAATCTTAAATTTAACATGAACTTAATGCTAGTTTAGGCATTTAGGAGAGTAGTCCCTACAAGTTTTGGTAGCAGAGAAATTGGCAAACCGATGGTGACCAACAACATAGCAATCAAACCCACGTCCTATTCATCAATTACAATGTTGATAATTTGATATTCTTTTCCCCTTTCAATCAACAAGTGAGTTTCAACACGCTAATTAATGTGCTTCGGTCTTGCATGTGTATGTGTAAGATTTTGCTCATATGCATAGTTTGTTAATAATATCCTAAAACGTCATTGAAGGCTGAAAACCTAAAGTAGTTTAAGTAAGTAATATTTAATAGCTAAGTTGATTACGAAGTTAATATATTGATTATTTGGATATTTGGATTGGTTTATCTGATATGTATGTCGTTAGACTAACAAGTTAGCAAATGGTACCATAGGTTATGGTTAAAAAAGAGGTTTGCGTCACGGTTTAGGGCGAGTTGGAGACAGATGTATTGGTAGAGATAGTGGGAATGAAGAGCCAGCACCTGAACGTCGAAGGCCTACGACAGCTAGAAGACAACGGGTAGGGGCAGTTGTAGATGAGGATCCACTGTCTCCAGACCGACATGCAGGGGCTGCTATTGATGAGGGGCCTGCTATTCAGGACCACTGTATGGAGGATGATATTCTTGCCATGGATGATGGAATTGATCAAGTTCAATCCTTTCCAGGTGGTTTGGAGGCCTGTTCAGTGTTAACGGAGTATGCTGAACATGTGACTCTTTGAGTGTGGGAAGGACAAGTATTTATATTTGTTATTTACAAACAAAGTGAAGTTAATTTTTAGTGGCACTGACAGTGATTGATATAATATGTTTGCAGGAACTCGCTGAGTTAAAATTGGCCTCCCACGGAAGAAAAGTTCACAAATTTGGGCGGCCTGCACTAGAGATTGAAGGATTGGATGCTGGTACAGGCTTGACCCCTTTGATTTGCTGCTTTGTCGAGACCGGAGATAGGGGATTGGTTTCGTCTTTGGTGGAGAGATGACACTCTGAGACAAGCAGCTTTCATTTACCTGTCGGGAAGTTGAGTATCACTTTGGATGATGTCGCGTCCCTGTTGCATGTACCCATCGTAGGAGATTTCTTATCGTTTGACATGATTGATGTTGGTCAGGCCATACATATGCTTGATGAATTGCTTGAAGTATTTGCAGACGAAGCTGGAACGGAGATTGAGCAATGCCATGGGGCATATGTGCATTTGTCTTGGCTGCGAGACTTATATGCTGTGAAGGTTGAGTCAATGAAGTGGATTCCAGCGGCCAGAGCGTACTTACTTCATTTGGTTGTGTGCACTCTCTTTGCCAACAAGAGTGCGACACATATCGGTGTGGTATTCTTGGAGTCATTTTGCGATTTGGACCGTTCAGGAGGATATGCTTGGGGTGCGGCTGCTCTGGTTCATATGTATTCTAATCTTAACTACGCATGTCAGCATCACGACAAACATCTTGCCGGTTATGTCACGTTGTTGCAGGTAATTCCTTTTGCTGTTGACATACTTATCCATCCACTTATTTTTGTTATAACTTTGATTCTCACGCGTTGTCGTTGTATATTAATTTGTAGTGTTGGATTTATGAGCATTTTCCACCAATTGGAAATGTCTTTGCAGCTCATAACTACCAGGAGAGGCAACCACGAGCATGTCACTGGAAGGTTGAGAAGGCATTATTGCTTAGCACCTACCGTAGGAGACTGGATAGGTTGGTCATAGACTATGTATGTTGGACTCCATATGTCGATCATCGTGCGCATAGAGAGTTCGACATAATATCGTTATTCTCTGGGTATATTCGATGTGGACCAGTAGTGGTAAGACTTTTACTAGAGAGGGTGGCGAGACAGTTTGGATTTGTTATGGTAATTCCACAAATCCATATCACTGGAGCGCCATCGATCGAGGAAGTTGATGAAAGATGGATGCAGTTTGGCGATCACCTAGCCTCGACCACAAAGGAGGTTACCTATCCCAATCAGGCGGTCCCTGGGTATCTTGATTGGTTTTATTGTGTGTCTCATCCTTTTATGACACCCTCACAAAAAGGTGGTCCTATTAGACACCTTCCGACTCAACGTGAATTTGTTCCAGATCCTCCACGTCCACATACTGATGACCCAGCACCAGTTCCACCTTCACCTTAGGAGCCTCGACATGTTGTTGTATGAAACTGTCTTTAAAGTTTGTTTTGAACTGCATTTATTTAAAGTTATAAACTAATTGTAATACTAATTAATGGTTTTGTTATTGTCTCAGGGTGCATGCCAAATGCTAGCAGAAGTATTACAAGAAATGCTGGACATGCGTATGGTCACTGCTGGAACCGATGCCTACGTCGCAGTAGAACGCCTACTGCGTATAGCACGTTCCATCACAGATGAAGGATGTGTGTATGTGTGGCACAAACGAACGAGACAAAGGCAGGAGAGACATGATGGTGGACAAGGTGACATGTGATTTTACTTAGCATATTTTGACTTTATAACTTTTATGTCTTGACATCAAGTTTTCTCAACACATTTTGATGGACCCTACATTAGTGGATTAATTAAAGGCGACATGTGTTATGTTTTTCCTATATGATTGCGTACAAAAGAAAAATTTTACATACGGTTTCACTGCATCATATTTTCGAATAAACTTAACCCAACAAAATGTTACAAAATGGAAGCCACAACATAACAAATGGGAATACATAATGGCAACCAATAATCCTTTCATACCGATTAAAAAATCATGCCAAGTCATCATGTAAGTCGACATGGGTTGTACGCAATTTCTTTAAATTAGTATATGATTGCATTCGACCCATATATGGAACCATCCATTCTTTTGCAACACTGTAGCAGTGTCTTCGCCATAACAAAGTAGTTGGTGGCATAGGACACCCATCTCTCAATACAACCTGAAATAATTACCAAAATTTCCTAAACTATACATTTATTTCCAATATAGGCCAAACAATAAAATTGTTGAATCATGTACCTGCACAAAATGGTTACCGTAGACATGACCAAACATAAAATGCAATGCACACCGGTATCTCTAGATGGTTGGCTTCTCAAAGGAAAAAACGTCATGCTTTGTTGCAGAGACAAAGAAACGAGAACAATGTTATACCTTGATGTAATTATGTATACCAGATCGGTAATATCCATCCACTTATCAATGGTTACCTGTACGTAACAAAGAACACCTGCAAGTATAAGTAAATTAAAAAAGCCTTAAAACTACCGACATAACAAATAGTTTACCTTTGATAATCCATCAACAAGTAGTGACTGTTTTAAGTGCTCAAATCTATCAAACCCACCAAACAAAGCTATGTATTCGCCTGACCATTGTGAAAGTTCTTTTAGCAAATGATTGCGTACCAAAGACTAAGAATCTTCACTATATCCTAGCAAGGCAGCAATTACACAAAAGCCACAATTACCATCAGCTTTAACATCAATAATGTTTAGAATGAAATCGAGCATAGATGTATGGAATTGATCCAGCATAGACATGTTCCTCTTTGTTTCAGTGTGATGGGCCGACGATGAAGCTAGTTGTTTTGGTGTGGAACAACTATCTTGCTGAGAAAGTAATTCGTCAACATAATCCCAGTAAGATGGATCCCGCTTGGTTGATCTTGCATGTTGCGATACTTGATTCTTTTGAGCACCTTTTGTTTTAACCTTTTCAGAAGGCGAATACATTGAATTTTTGTTAGGAAATGCAAGTTCTTTCAGTTTTGTCTTTAAAGTTACTTTGCCACACAAATCAAGCTTTTCAAAATGCAAATATATGGCTTCCATCTCATCAGTTATCTGGACCTCGCACTCACCAACACCTTGATCTTCAAAACTTAACCTCCGCCAAAAAACATCAACTGTCTTAAGCGGTATGCTCCCAACAACATACTTAGCTAACTCACATGCACAAGGCATATCATGCGTACTTCTCATTACACATCCACAACGACTTTTTTTTTACCCGCATAATGGACTCGCTCATACTTCACAACAATTTGGTTTAACGCATACCTTGAGACCATCCCAATAAGTCTTTTGTACAACATTACTTTAAACACATGACCGACCACATGCGTGCTTCTCTCCAAACTGAAAATAAAGGGAATACTCACAATAACCAAGAGGAGGGGTGAATTGGTTAAAACCCTGGTATTTTAAAATTAATTCAAATCAGAGTTCCAGAATCTTTATCACTTTCAAAATCAAGAAATCTTTTTACTCTATCAAATAGCTTAGTCCCTTGGAATCAATTTGCTCAAAACAGAACTTGTTAAACAATGAATATGAATCAAAGAATCAATGAACAATAAAAGTAATAGAGATACAGAAACAACACACAAGCAATTTATACTGGTTCACTTCACAACTGAAGCTACATCTAGTTTCTTCTAATCAACACTAGATTAGAGTTCCATTATTATAAATCTTGTTCTTACAAGCTTATTACAAAACCTCCCTTTATCAACCCTAGATAAATAATAGAAATCTAAAACCCTATTAGAATTCTAAGGAGCAAGAACCAGAGAACACTACTCTGTTCTTTGACTAGAGAACCCTTTTCTAGACCCAAGCTAGAAGAACCCACTTACAATAGCCATTTACACTAGAAATTCAAAAATGAATTTACACACAAAGATTAAGGAGAGAGACAACCTGATGATCCAATGAATGTAATGCACATGAATTACCAAATCAGGTTGAATAACAAAACAAAATCAGCACATGCTTTTCCTTAACCTTGAAAAGTTTCTTGCTCTAGATTCATTCAAAGACCCATGAATGATTTGAATGAAGCAAGAAGTAATAGAACCAAGAATATCACTTTTAGAGACTTTAGAAAGGTTGTGTATACTCAGAAATACGAAATGATCAAGTTCTTCAACAAGCCAAGTCTTCAAATCTATTTATAACAGATTTTGTAACTAACTGTAATCGATTAAATGCCCCAGATAATCGATTAAAATGCTTCTAGAATCGATTAAGTTATCACTTAATCGAATAATCTGTTTAAGAAGGCTTCTGGTTTTCAGCAACGAGCAAAATAATTGATTAAACCGAGTTGTAATCGATTAAGACAGAAAGTTCAGTTTCACAAAATGAACTGTGTAATCGATTACAAGTTTTAAATCGATTAAGTCAGAAAATTAGGATTTTCAAAATGAACTATGTAATCGATTATGGATGATGATAATCGATTATTCCAACAAACCTTAAAAACTGTTTTCAACTATGTAATCGATTACACTATATCAGTAATCGGTTAAAACATTTAACAAAGCAGTTTCAGTTTTAATCAAAGACCAAATAATCGATTAATTCGATAGGTAATCGATTAAATTATTCATGAAAGTTTTCCCAGATTGAACGAAGAACAAAATAATTGATTATATTACTTAAGTAATCGATTAAAACAGTAAGAAATCATTTTTCCAAAAACCTTTTAATCAGATTAAAACTTTAACCAAAAGAATAAAAGCTTTGATGTTTTAGTGAAAACCATTTAAGCTTATTAATGGATGAATGAATGAATGCATGGATCAATCAGATTGCCTTTCTCTTACACTTGAATCATATACTAAACTTCAAGGCACTCCAAGCATGTTAAAAGCTCAAAACACATTTTTGAATCAAAGTCTTTCACTCTTCATAATTCTCCCCCTATATCCAACAATCTCCCCCTTTTTTGGCTTTGAACATGCCAAATTCTTGATTGATCACGTGATGGACTTGAAGTGTTGAGGGAATCAAAATAGAACACTTGAGCTTTTTCAAAAATGAAAATAATCACAGTCTTTTTGCCAAGAACAAGTGTTAAGATATCTATTTGCATTATGCATCATTCATTAACTTGTATATCTGACTTAATTTGTTAAGTTTCTTTACTTAGCTCCCCCTTAATATGACAATCCATTCAATTTTTGATTTGGGCAAAAAATGTGCAGAAAACAGGGTAAAACAGAGTGTTATGCAGAGCACATTCAGTCAACATTTTTCTCCACCTATTTGGCTTATCAAAGACAAAAATTAAAACAACACAGCGGATAGAAACAAAGAAACTGTCATTCATTAAAGGAGGAAACCATTACAAAAGAAAAACATAAAGTGGAATTACAATGAACTTAGAAAGAAAACATAGAAAGTCTAAAAAGATTCAGAAACATCAAAGTTGAGATGATGTTCTATGTTTTCTAGCCTAGATTTAATTTCCTCTAAGGCTGAACTGGTCTCAGCCCTATGGTCATGATGAAGAGAAAGTAGGTCATCCATCTTTTGAATCATTAAGGATTCAAATGGACTATAGGCAGGTTGAGTGGGGTCTTTTTCTTCAGTATCTTCATCATCAACATCATCAACTCCAGCAGCAGCAGGAGGAGTAGCTTGTTGGCCAGCCATTTGCCATGCTTGAGGTGTCTTCACCATCCCTAGTTTGGTGAGATGCCTCTCCTTGATCAGACTGTTGCTTGAGTTGGTGTTGTCCACCACTTCATTGGAAACATCTATGTTGAAGTAGTCTATAAATCTGGAGACAAGCACAACATAGGGAAAAAGATAGTTAACAAGCCTCTTGGACTTTAGAATTATTTCCTCAAGAATGAGAATCTAATTCATCTGAATTGAATTCTTGAGACCATACACTAGTTGTAGGTCATCATCAGTGGCTTGGGCATGGTTTGTGACTCTAGGAGTGAGAATATATGTGATAATAAAGTGCAGGAATCTGTCCTCATGGTCATGGGACCAGTGCTAAGCCTAAGCTTTAGCCTCATTTGGGGATCAATCAACATTCCCCTATAGGTGTCTATCTTATTGTACCCTTCTACTTCTTCATTAAACTTCCTTTCTCCCTCAAAGGAGATACCAGCCACAACTTCCCAAACTTCTGGAGTTATTTTCATGGCAATCCCATTTACTTGGGACCTCAGAATCCTATCCATGGAACCTTTGGCACAGGTGTAAAACACCTTCACCAATTCAGGGTAGAAAGTATCCTTCATCTCCACAAATTTTCTTAACCCCTGAGTTTCAAGAAAGGCAGGGAATTGAAAGCCTTCCCTAATGAACCAGTTAACTCTAGGTATTTGGGGTGGCAGACCAATTTTGTGGCATTGAATTGGAGATAAGTCATTTTGTCCCTTTCAGCAGGGAACCAATGATCTAACCTACTAACCACTGGGTTAGAGGTCTCTAGAGCCTTTTTCTTAGAGGTCTTAACTCTTTTAGAGGTAGACATTTTCTAGGACAAGTTTACTAAACAAAGACAGAAGAAAAACACAAAGGTGTTTGAAAGATAAGAATGAGAGAAGGTGTGATTTCTTCTTTCAACAAAGGCTGTATTTATAGAGATTTTTGGGCTCCAACAATTTGAATTTTGAATAAAAGAATAGTTTGTACAAATTAAATCACTGCAGAGAATTCAAATTTGAATTAGGTGGGAGTTGGGCAGTTACAATTTTCAAGAAAATCTGTCAGATTTTGCAGTAACTCCATGAATAATCGATTATTTCCTTGTGTAATCAATTATTTCATAGGTAAAATCACATTATGCAGACATAATAATCGATTAATTCGTAACGTAATCGATTATTTCTGTAAAATACACATGTAGAAGACGATGTGTAATCGATTATTTCATGATTTAATCGATTAACACAAAAAGATTTGAATTTTAGAAACATATTGAGGCTTGTGTAATCGATTAATTTGACATGTAATCGATTATTCCAGTAAGTTGAAATATGAAAAACTAATTCTCAGTGATTTAATTGATTACCATTCACTGTAATCGATTATTCCAGTGAACTTTCACTTTGTAAAAGAATTTTTTACCAGTGTAATCGATTAATTCGATGCTTAATTGATTATCACAGAAAGATTCAATTTTCTGAAAATGGTTTTCTGAGAAGAATAATCGATTATTTTGTTTATGTAATCAATTACATAAGTTCTGTTTTCATACTAAATCATGATTTAAGTGATTTTAATCGATTGTTATGATACATAATTGATTATTACAGACAAAATCTTAGAAACAACAGTATTATGCAGCACGGCTTTTTAAATTTAGGCTTTTGTAATGATGGATTCAAATGACAAGTCATTTTATACGAAAAGGCACACAATCAAGCTAACAGAGATTAGATTCATCCAAGATTCCTAGCATGTTTCTAAGAGCATAGAATCTATCTCTAGCCAATGGTTTAGTAAATATATCAGCCAATTGGTTATGAGTGTCAATGAAATCAATTTTGATATTACTTTTCTGAACATGATCTATGAGAAAATGATGCATCATCTCAATATGTTTGGTCCTTGAATGCATTATTGGATTCTTTGAAATGTTGATAACACTTGTGTTGTCACATAACAAAGGTATTTCTTTCAATTCAACTCCAAAGTCTTGTAATTGTTGCTTCAACCATAGAATTTGTGCACAACAACTTCCAGCTGAGATATATCCAGCTTTAGCAGTTGACAAAGCAACACAAGATTGTTTCTTGCAATGCCATGAGATTAGTGAACTTCCAAGTAAATGACAAGTTCCACTAGTGTTTTTTCTATCTAACTTGCATCCTACAAAGTCAGAATCAGAATAACCAATAATATTAATTGATGCACCTTTAGGATACCAAAGACCAACTTTTGGTGTTGCCTTGAGATATTTGAGGATCCTTTTGACTGTTGTTAGGTGTGACTCCTTGGGATTTGCTTGATATCTTGCATACAAGCACACACTTAGCATTATGTCTGGTCTACTAGCTGTCAATACAATAATGATCCAATCATTCCTCTAAATTTTGGCTCATCAACCCTCTTTCTATTTTCATATGAATCAAGATAGGTTGATGTTGCCATTGGAGTTGCAGCATATTTACTTTTCTCCATTTCAAACTTTTTAATCACATCAAGGCAATACTTGGATTGATTGAGAAATGTCCCATTCTTCATTTGCTTCACTTGAAGTCCAAGAAAGAATGTTAATTCTCCCATCATTGACATTTCAAATTCTTTCTGCATAGTTGTAGAAAATTCCTTGCACAGCAAATGGTTAGTTGAACCAAAAATTATATCATCAACATATACTTGAACCAATTAGATATCATTCTTATGTCTTTTGATGAATAAGGTTTTGTCAACATGACCTTTTGTGAAAGATTGTTCAAGCAGAAATTTGCTTAATCTTTCATACCAAGATCTAGGAGCTTGTTTTAAACCATAAAGTGCCTTTTTAAGTTTAAAAACATAGTTTGGATGTTTAAAATCAGTAAAACCAGGAGGTTGTTCAAGATATATATCCTCCTCAATGTATTCATTTAAAAAGTCACTTTTAACATCCATTTGAAAAAGTTTAAAATCCATTAAACATGCATATGCAAGCAATAACCTAATGGCTTCCAATCTTGCAACTGGAACATAAGTTTCCTCATAGTCAATACCTTCTTCTTGGTTGTAACCTTTTGCAACCAATCTAGCTTTATTTCTGACTATGATTCCACTCTCATCAAGTTTATTTCTAAAAACTCATTTTGTGCCAATAGGTTTGAAAGAGGACGATCTAGGAACAAGTTCCCAAACTTCATTTCTCTTGAACTGATTTAACTCATCATGCATGGCATGCATCCAATGTTCATCATTTTAAGTTTAATCAATATTCTTAGGTTCAATTTGAGGAACAAAAGCCATATTACAACATAGATTTCTTAATGAAGATATAGTAGATACTCCCTTTGAAACTTCACCTATGATGTTATCAAGTGAGAGATCCCTTGTTGTTCTCTAATCTTTTGGCTCTTGGATAGGTGTTGATGGTTTCATTTCAACACTTGGTTCTTCTTTCTCTTTATGTATGGAATCGTTAAGCTGAATAAATTCCTCCATAGGATCTGCATCTACATCACACTTCTTTTCCTCTTTTGAGGGATTAGACTCATCACAAATCACATGTACAGATTCTTCCATGCACATTGTTCTTTTATTGAAAACTCTGTATGCTTTACTATGTAATGAATACTCAAGGAAAATTGCTTCATCAGCTTTAGCATCAAATTTTCCAAGTGATTCTTTGTCATTGTTTAATACAAAACACTTACAGCCAAAAGCTCTCAAATGAGAAATATTTGATTTTTTACCTTTGTATAGCTCATATGGAGTTTTCTTCAAAATAGGCCTTATAAGTAATCTATTCAAAGTGTAGGAAACTGTACTTACAGCATCAGCCCAAAAATATTTTGGCAAATTTGTCTCATTAAGAAGAGTTCTAGCTCCTTCTTCAAGAGATCTGTTTTTCCTCTCCACAACACCATTTTGTTGAGTTGTTCTTGGAGCTGAAAAATTGTGGTTAATTCCATTTTCTTCACAGAATTTTTCAAAATGTTCATTTTGGAATTCTCCACCATGATCACTTCTTATTGAGATAATTTTGCTACCTTTTTCATTTTGAGTAAGCTTGGCCATTTTTCTAAAAGAATGGAAAGCATCACTTTTGGATTTCAAAAACAGAGTCCAAGTAAATCTAGAGTAATCATCTACACTGACAAGCCCATAATAATTGCCTCCTAAACTCATAGTTCTAGAAGGACCAAACAAGTCAATGTGAAGTAATTCAAGGGGTCTAGAGGTGGAAACAATGTTTTTACTTTGAAAAGAATTTTTGGTTTGTTTCCCCTTTTGACAAGCATCACATAGTTTGTCCTTTTCAAACTTGAGTTTGGGTAAACCAATTACTAAACCCTTTTTAATAAGCTTGTTCATATGATGCATGTTAATGTGACTTGCCCTTTTATGACACAGCCAAGATTCATCAATCTTGCTTATTAGACAAGAAGTGTTGTGAAAGAATGCATGATCAATTGAAAGTAAGTAAATGTTACCTTTTCTTTTACCTATGTTAATTACTTCACCACTTTGCCCATCACAAATCATGTAGCAATTTTCATTGAATGAGACTTTGAATCCTTTATCACAATGCTTCAATCCTTCCACATAAAGAACATTTCTGATTTTGGTTTTGAAGCTATCTCCTATGTTGCCTTCTCCAATGATCTTTCCTTTGTTATTATCTCCATAAGTGACAAATCCTCCATCTTTAAGAGTTAGATTTGTAAGCATAGACATGTCACCTGTCATATGTCTAGAGTATCCACTATCAAGGTACCGTAATGAGGATCTAGCTCTTAGACATACCTACAAGAATCAAATAAGTTTATAAAGGAAGGTACCACCAATTGAGATTGGGTCCGTAGGGGTTAGCAGCTTTCTTTTTCTTTTGAATCCAAATGCAATCTCCATTAGGCACATAGAATCTCTTAGCATAGCATTTGTAAGATGTATGTCCTTTTTCCATACAATAGTTCATGTTACAGATTTTGATGATTTTCTCAAGAAAGCATTTTGATTGATCTTTGAGTTTTTGAACTTCTTTTGATTCTTCTATTTTGGAGGCACAAATACAGTTTTTCCAAAAGATTTTGAGCCTTGTTTGTACCCCAAACCAGAAGTATCTCCAACATACCTTTGCACACTTAACATTTCAACCAAGTTGCATTTCCCTTTGTATAGCTTTCTCACAAGATCAATTAAATCACTGTTCTTGGATAAACGTAACATGTATTTTTCTCCTTGACTTCTTTTGTAATCATCAAAATCCTTTTGCAATAAATTGTGTTTGTTGACATTAGTAGAAGAAGAAGCACATACACATCCATTTAATTTGTAACTTGAAACAAGTTTTTCATTATCTTCTTTCAAGTTGCAAATTTTAGTTTGCAATTCAGTAATCTTTGCAACATGTCATCTAAGATCACCTTTAAGCTTGTTATTGGATTTTGCAAGCTTTTGGGCTTCTTCATGCATTTCTTGGAAAACATTAATAGCTTGTTCAAGTTTAGAATTTACCTCATTTCCATCAATTGATAGATCATCATCTTCTTCATTGATTGTGGAAGTGAGACACATGTTAGCTTCTTTATTTTCAGTTGAAGATTCTGAAGTTGTTGACTCATTATCTTCCCAAGCTATGTAGGCTCTTTTGGATTTTCCTTCCTTCCTCACCTTGTTGTCACCTTGTTGCTTTTTCAAAAAGATTGAACATTCTGATTTGATGTGGCCAGGTTTTCCACATTCAAAACAAGTAAAAATGTTGTCAATCCTTTTGGTTTTGTTGTTGTTGTTGTTGTTGTTGTTGTTGTTGTTGTTGTTCTTAATGAACTTTTTGTTCTTATTTTTCCTCAAGAACTTGCTGAACTTCTTGACAATCAAGTTCCTGTTGTCCTCTTCATCCTCTTCACTTGATTCTTTCACTTCTTCAGACTTTGATGATGCAGCTTTTAATGCAATACTTTTATTTTTCTTTTCTGCATCTTCAGCACAATTTAGTTGAGACATTTCAAGCTCATATTCAAGTAACTTACCAAATAGTGCAGCCATGCACATCTTGGATAAATCTTTTGATTCCTTGATTGCTGTCACCTTTGGTTGCCAAGGTTTTGTGAGACACTTCAAGATCTTGATGATTAATTCTTCAGCATTAAAGATCTTCCCAAGACCCAAAAGATGATTGATTATATGAGTGAATCTTGTTTGTTGTAAGGACTGTTATTTTCGACTATCGCGCGGGGATTCAGGTCAGAAAACCCTGCTAAGGGTGCGGCGCCGGTGGAGTCAGGACTGGCGCTGGTGGCGCTAAATGTTAAGCATGAATCTAAGTTTTATGGTGGTTCTGGCACATGGCGCGACACACTTGGGGTGCGGCGCGACGCGCGCCATATGTGTATATAGGGCAGATGATTCTGCCGTGTCACGCGAGTAGCGT
>PYAF01005146.1:238042-266140 GCA_007407185.1 Glycine tomentella | reverse complement strand
TGAGGGATTATATTCTTTTGTAGCACCGTATGTGGTGTGAACTTGAGAGATCTATATTGTACAGAACTTTGATAAGATGTATATGAGTCTTTCCCCTGAGTACATGTGTATGCTTGCATTATTGATACTCTGCCTACAAACCTTATTATCTGTCTGTATTAGATTTAAATTGGTAAACTGGATCAGCAGGGGCATGATTCTGACTTTATTTTCTGATGTTTCCGTACAAAATGTATCAAGAAAACGATTATATGCTTCCGCTATTGTTTATAAATTGGATACTCTGCGCTAATCTGATATTATTAATGATAACACGTCGGAGGCCTACGGGGTGTTACATTTGTAGCTGAGAAATGCTTTCTGTTGTGTTCATCTTGAAAATCTCATACTCATGGATCAAGGCATGCTTTCTTGATCTTTTAACTTCTCCAATACCTTCATGAGTTATTTCCAGCATCTTCCACATTTATTTTGCACTTGTGCATCTCAATGTTCTAAAAAATTCATCAGAAGAAAGTGCAGAGGTAATCATATTTTTGGCTTTAAAATCATATTGGACAAGTCTCTTTTCAACATCTGTCATTTCATCCCATTCTTTGGGAATCATCTCATTGCCAACAGTTTTAATGGGAATCAAAGGACCCTTTTCTATAGCATTCCAAGCACCTGGGTCATTTGATTAAATAAAGATTTTTATTCTATTTTTCCAAAAATTGAAGTGCTCTCTTTCAAACATCGGAGGACAGTTGAGAGAAGCACCTTCTTTAAAGGTTATTTGTGAGGTATTCATTTTTCTTTTTGAAGAAAAGATAGTGATCTTGAATAACTCTCAAGAACCAGCTCTTGATGCCAATTGAAAATAAAGGGAATACTTGTAGAATATAGGAACATTTCACACTTAACCAAGAGGGGGGGTGAATTGGTTAAGCTTGGTAAATTAAAATTTTCTTAAACAAAATCAGAGTTTCCCTTAGGATCATTATTACTTTTGAAACCAAGAAACCTTATTCAATCAAATGCTCAGCTCAAGGTGTCCAATAGCTCAAAATGTTAATTGATAAACAAAACCAAACAAAGAAGATTGACAGAATATGATCAAGATAGAGATAAGAATTAAAACACAAAGGATTTATACTGGTTCACTTCAAACACTATGAAGCTACATCCAGTTATCTTCCACTCAACACTAGAATGGAGTTCCACTATTGCAATTTTATGTTCTTACAAGTAATTACAAAGTCTCCCTTTATCAACTCTAGATAAAGTACAGAAATATAAAACACTATTAGATTCTTAGAGACAAACCCACTGAGAACACTAAGTATAACCCCTAGAGAAATCCTATCTCTAGTTTACAAGCAAGAAACCTAATTACAATAGGCTGAAAATTGCATCCAGAATCAAAACGGGAATTACAAAAAGATTAAGGAGAGAAACAACCTAATGATCCAATGATTAACCATGCAAATGATGAATTAACACAGGTTGAATTTATTAATTGAATCAGCTTCCCTTAATCTTGAATGAAATCTTGCTCAAGATTGACTCACAATCTCATGATCAATGTAAAACCAGAGCAAGCATGTAAAAATCCTTTGAAAACACTTAGAAAGGCTTTTAGAACTGTTTTGCCTCAATGGGTATCAGTATGCAACATTACAAAATCAAGCAAAGTGATTTCCTATTTATAACAGAAAAACATAACAGCTTTAATCAATTAATAGGCGCCAAATAATCGATTATTTTGCTTATGTAATCGATTAAAATGTTCATAAGCTTTTCTGGAAATTTTACAACGGACCAAATAATCGATTATTCAAGTATGTAATCGATTAAGATAGAAGATGCATTATTTTCAAAATACACTATGTAATAGATTACTAACCTTGGTAATCGATTAAACCAGGAAAGCATATTAGTCTTCGAAACAGAGTAATCGATTACTAGAATTGGTAATCGATTAAAGCAGAGCCATAGCTTTTCTAATTTACATTGTGTAATCGATTACTAACCTTGGTAATCGATTATCTAGTACAAAACTTAGAATTTTAAACACATCATGTAATCGGTTACCATCTACACTAATCGATTAAAGCAGGGAGAGGCTATTTTCAGATAAGCCTATGTAATCGATTACAGTATATTGGTAATCGATTATCCCAACAACTCTTTAAATTCGTATACAAGCATGTAATCGATTACTACCCATTAGGTAATCGATTAAAATTTTCAACAAGGCAGTTTTCTAAAAACCAAAGGTATAATAATCGATTAAACCGATATGTAATCGATTACAATGTTCATGAAAGCTTTTCCAAGGAAAGTAATGAACAAAGTAATCGATTATTACGATGTTGTAATCGATTAAAACAGCAAGAAAACTATTTTTCAAAAAACCTTAGAAACAAGTTTGAAACTTAACCATTTTATGAAAGCCTTGTGATTTTTATTAAACCATTTTAAGTTATATATGAGTTAGAATGAATGCGATGTTTTAGGATCATCAGAATTGCTTTTCTCTTACATTTTATCCTAATTAATCTCCAAGTTGTCCTTTGCATGTTTGAAAGCTCAAAACTTTAGACTTGAATCAATCTTGCTTATGCATCAAGCAGCTCCCCCTGAATTCAACAATCTCACTCTTTTGGCTTTAAACATGCCAAATCTTTAATTGATTAGCAGTGAGTCTTGAGATTAATTTGAGGGACCAACTTAGCACTTATTTGAGCTTTTTCAAACCTGAAAAAAATTCAATTCCTTTGCAAGAACAAGTGTTAAAAGCATCTGATATTGACTTAGCATTCATTCACATGATTTATGGACTTAATGCAATCATTTTTAACAATTATCTCCCCCTACATTACACAAACCATTCAGACCAATTTTTAGCCAAAAATTTACACCAAAAACAGGGGCAAACAAAGGTGTATACAAAGTATTCCTGAAATCAATTTTTTCTCCCCCTATTTGGCTTGTTAAAGTCAAAAATGGCAAAGCACAACGGATATAATCATAACATTTCATCAACATTAGGGAGATGGGTACAAAATAGAACTAGAAAGCATTAAAATTACAAAGAAAAAAAAACAAAATTCATAAACTAGACAAAACAAAAACTAAAAATCTTTAGAATCATCCACTTTAAGAGTGGCTTCTATAATGTATAGCCTAGCATTGATATCCCTGAAAGAGCTTTGAGTCTCAGCCCTGAATTCATGATGCATGCTTAGTAGCCCATTCATCTTTTCCAGCATGAGGGACTCAAATTGGGTATAGATAGGTTTGTTCAGATTGCCTGGAGTCTTCAAAGGTGTGCTCTTGATCACCAGCAGCAGCAGGATCAGGTTGTGGCATTTGTAGAGGCACTTGTTGTTATTGCCCTGTCATCACCCATCCATCTGGTGTTTTTATTAATCCAAGCTTGGACAGATGTTTCTCTTGGATTAGGCTATTTGAGGAGTTGGTGTTGTCTATCACCTCATCGGTCACATCAGTATTGAAATGATCAATGAACCTTGAAACTAGAACAGGATAAGGAAATGGGTAGTTGACCAGCCTTTTGGATTTTAACATTACCTCTTGAAAAATAATTACCCAATTCATGGGTATGGAATGCTTTAGACCATACACAAGTTGTAGGTCTTCATCAGTTGCTTGGGCATGGTTAGTTGCTCTTGGAGTGAGGACATAGGTGATGATGTAATGGAGGAGCCTATCCTTAGGGGTCATTGGGCCAGTTCCTAACCTATTCCTTAGTTGCATGTGGGGGTCATTCAGCATACCTCTATAGGTAACCATCTTGTTGTAACCCTTAGGGTTTTCTTCTAATTTTCTTTCCCCCTCACACACCACTCCAGCAATTGTTTCCCACATCTCAGGAGTTATTTCCATCTCAACTCCCTTGACCACAGACTTGAGGTTCCCATTCATAGACCCTTTGGCACAGGTATAGAAAACCTTTACCAAGTCAGGGTAGTAGGTTCCCTTCATCTCAACAAATGCTCTAAGACCTTGGGCTTCTAGATAGGCAGGAAATATAAATTTTTCCCTAATGAACTAATGGGCTTGGTTGCATGAAATTGTAGGTAGTTCATTTTGTCAAATTCTCTGTTGAACCAGATGTCCAACCTATTTGGGTATGGTTGAGGCTGTAGGTTAGAAGAAGACTCCCCTACCTTTCTCTTACCAGTTCTAATACGTTTTGGTGTAGAAATTTTGAGAGAAAGCAAGGACACAAATGAAGGTTTCAGACTCAAAAAGGCTAAGACAGAGAGAGAACAAGAGAAGATAGAGATATTGGTGCAAAGACAAATGTTGATGCAAAACTTGTATTTATAGACAAAAAACCAGTCACCAACATTTAAATTATTCAAAAATATAGTTGTTAGAGTTAGTTAACCCAAATCAATGATGATTAAATACGAAATTGATTGGATTAGGCAGTTACCAAACCCAGAAAAAACTGTCAGAATTCAAATAACAACTTAAATAATCGATTAAAAATGGGCTGTAATTGATTATTTTGTACATTTGGAAAACAAAAATAACATACAGTAATCGATTATTCCTTAAGGTAATTAATTATTTTGCAAGAATTTAGAGGTTGAAGATGATTTGTAATCGATTATATGCCTCCGTAATCGATTATATCAGAAAAACTAGAATCCAAGCAAGTATCAGAGCTCATGTAATCGATTATCCCGACGTGTAATCGATTATTCCAGAAAGCTTTAAAAACTGAAATAGAAGGAAATTGAAAGGTAATCGATTACCATCTTTATGTAATCGATTATTCCAGAAAGCTTTACAAATTGAAAATAGCTTGTTGTTCATTGTAATCGATTATCTTGCTTCGTAATCGATTATTCAAGAAAGAACAATATGTGAAAAAGAGAAAATAATCGATTACCACTTAGTTGTAATTGATTACAATAGTTCAAAAATCATGAATAATGTGACTTTTAATGAAAATAATAGATTATCCCGACAAGTAATCGATTATTACAGAGAAAACATCAGATAGCAGAGCTTTTTCGAATTTGTGACAACTTTTTGTAAAGTTTTAGCAATGGATTAAATTCAAGTATGAAGAGGCATGATCAAACAAGCTAGTTTAGGTTAGATTCATCAAGTATACCTAGCATGTTTCTTAAATCATAAAATCTATCCTTATCCAAAGGTTTTGTGAATATGTCAGCCAATTGATTGTTTGTATCAATGAAATCAATCTTAATGTTACCTTTCTGCACATGGCCTCTTATGAAGTGATGCCTAATTTCAATGTGCTTGGTCCTTGAGTGCATGACAGGATTCTTTGAAATACTTATTGCACTTTTGTTGTCACAAAGTAGTGGTATCTCCTTAAGATCAACTCAAAATCTTGCAATTGTTGTTTAAGCCATAGGCTTTGTGCACAACAACTCCCAGCTGAGATATATTCATCTTCAGCAGTTGACAAAGCCACACAAGCTTGTTTCTTGCAATGCCATGATATGAGTGAGCTTCCAAGAAGATGACAAGTTCCACTTGTTCTTTTCCTATCAAGTTTACATCCTGCAAAATCAGAATCAGAATATCCAATAATATTTATTGGTGCACCCTTAGGATACCATAACCCAACTTTGGGTGTTGCCTTGAGGTATTTCATGATCGTTTTGACAGCTGTAAGGTGAGACTCTTTTGGATTTGCTTGATATCTTGCACACAAGCAAACACTTAGCATAATATCTGGTCTGCTAGCTGTTAAATATAGTAAAGAACCAATCATTCCTCTAAATTTGGATTCATCCACCTTCTTCCCTTTTTCATCTGTATTAAGGTATGTTGAGGTTGCCATTGGAGTTGCGGCATCTTTGCTTTTCTCCATTTCAAACTTCTTGATGACTTTAAGGCAATACTTTGATTGATTGAGGAAAGTTTCATTCTTCATTTGTTTAACTTGAAGTCCTAGAAAGAAGGTTAATTCTCCCATCATAGACATCTCAAACTCATTTTGTATAGCTGCAAAAAATTCTTTACAAAGCATTTGATTAGTTGAACCAAAAATAATGTCATCAACATATATTTGAACCAATAGGATATCATCCTTACGCCTCTTGATGAACAAGGTTTTATCAACATTGGCCCTTACAAAAGATTGATCAAGTAGGAACTTACTCAATCTTTCATACCATGATATTGGAGCTTGTTTCAAACCATAGAGGGCCTTTTTAAGTTTATGAACATAATTAGGATGTTTAAAATCAGAAAATCCTAGAGGTTGTTCAACATAGATGTCCTCATCTATGTAACCATTTAAAAAAGCACTTTTGACATCAATTTGATAAAGTTTGAAATCCATTAAGAATGCATATGCAAGTAATAGCCTAATTGCTTCCAATCTTGCAACTGGAGCAAAAGTTTCCTCATAGTCAATGCCTTCCTCTTGGTTGTAACCTTTAGCAACCAATCTAGCCTTGTTTCTTACTATGATTCCACTTTCATCAAGTTTGTTCCTAAAAACCCACTTTGTACCAATAGGCTTAATTGATGATGGTTTAGGAATAAGTTCTCAAACTTCATTTCTTTTGAATTGATTCAGTTCATCATGCATGGTATGCATCTAATGTTCATCTTGTAAGGCTTGATTAATATCTTTAGGTTCAATTTGAGACACAAAAGCCATATCACAACATAAATTTCTAAGAGATGATCTAGTAGAGACTCCCTTTGAAACTTCTCTATTAATGTTGTCTAGTGAGAGGTCTTTTGTAGTTCTCCACTCTTTTGGCTCTTGATTGGAAGTTGATGGAATTGCTTCAGCACTAGGTTCACTTTTCTCATTGATAGATAATTTCTCTAGCTGGACATTTTCTTCCAATTGACCTGCATTTACATCACAATCTTTTTCTTCTTTTGAGTGGTTAGATTCATCACAAATTACATGAACAGATTCTTCTATGCACATGGTTCTTTTGTTGAAAACTCTATATGCTTTACTTTGCAATGAATATCCAAGAAATATAGCTTCGTCAGCCTTTGTATCAAACTTTCCTAGTGATTCTTTCCCATTATTTAAGACAAAACACTTGCAGCCAAAAGTTCTTAAATGAGAAATATTGGGCTTCCTTCCTTTGTATAACTCATAAGGTGTTTTCTTCAAAATGGGTCTTATGAGTAATCTATTTAAAGTGTAACAAACAGTGCTTACTGCATCAGCCCAAAAATACTTTGATAAATTTGTCTCATTTAGAAGTGTTCTTGTACCTTCTTCAAGTGATCTGTTTTTCCTCTCCACAACACCATTTTGTTGGGGTATTCTTGGAGCTGAAAAGTTGTGGTTAATTCCATTTTCTTCACAAAATTTTTCAAAATGTTCATTTTGGAATTCTCCACCATGGTCACTTCTAATTGAGATAATTTTATAACCTTTCTCATTTTGAACTAGTTTGGCCAACTTTCTAAAAGCATGGAAAGCATCTATAATAACCTAGATTTCAAAAAAAAAAAATCTCATGCTAACAGCGTGGGAACGACGCGATTAGCGTGGGATGCGGCGTCAGTAGCGTGGGACATGGCGCCGTTAGCGTGAGATTGCACCAGAAGGCCATTTCATGCGGTCTTATGGTGCGGATAGCTTCAGTTTGGCGCGAGTAGCGCCACAGATGCGTCCAGTTGGCGCGGTTAGCGCCATAAGGGCCCAGGAAGCCTTTTGTTGCACGAATTTGGCGCGAATAGCACCAGATATGGCGCGATTAGCGTGGAACGCGGACAGAACCAGTATTTAAGGGCCATTTTACGAAATTTTGGCCCCAAACACCTTGCTTCATCTTCCTTCACTGACCTTCCACCATTGATGAGGCTCCAAGCTTCATTTCTTCATCTTAGTTCACCAAAACTCATCCCTTTAACCTCTAATCTTGTGGGAAACACGTTGTGAGCTATAATCCTTCATCTTTTTCCTTAAAAACCCCTCAATCAGAGAAACCCTTTCTCAAGGAAAATCTGTAGAACTCGAGTTTGGCGAGGAATGACGGCGATTCACGGACACCCAGGCTAGAAGAGGTGGTCCAGAGGCCTTCCTTGTCATCTTTGAGGTAAGAAACTCGAGTTTCACCGTTTAATTGTGAATTGGGGTTTTGGGTGAATAGTGACCCACTTGTGATAGAGCTAGAATTAGCCTTGGGTCCTTTAGAAAAGTGTGTTTAGAACGTTGTGGTGATGAAGGATTAGCTTTCAAATGTTAGTTTGGTCAACTTTGGTTTTGGGCCCTATGGTTATGCATGTGTGACTATTGTGTTGAGTCACTTGATGATATAGAGACATGCAAGAGCCTTGGTACATGGTTTGGGGGTGTCCGAGAGACCATGATGAACCTTAAGTTAGAAGATAGAGAGAGATTGATATGGAAAGGAAGAGTGTTTCCTTTCATATAAATGGTTGAAAACTGTTACTGATTGTTGACTGCATGCCTAATGTAGGGCGTGAGATTCAGACTACTGGTGGTGGTCACCACGAAGCCGGGAGAGCCGGTATTGAGCTGAGATCAGGTAAGCTCATTGTTCTTGGAGTTTGTTCTCCTTTCTTGTGTTTCACTGTACCCAAAGAGGGGTAACGGTCTGACATGTTATGCATATGGATATTGTTTTGCTGTTATACTAAGACCTGGATATGATGATTGATATTGTCTATACACTGAGATAGTGTTATGTTCTGTATTGGTGATAAAATGAATAAAAGGATAGAGATGATGATATGATATTAGGAGAATTCTCTGGCCAGTAGAATAGAATAGAGAGATTCTGTAGGAATGTACCTGTAAGAGAGCTCCTCAAGCAAAGGCAATAAGCCCTAAGGTAAGGTACCTGTCAGATGCCCTTCTACAGAATAGGTATCCAATGCAGTTCTAAGGAAATGTACCTGCCAGATGAACTTCTTAGGCAAAGGCAATAAGTCCTAAGATAAGGTACCTGTCAGACAACCCTCCTTAGCCATTGGATAGAGTCTAATGTGATTCTGAGGACTCGAACCTGTCAGATGAGCTTCTTAGGAAAAGGCAATAAGTCCTAAGATAAGGTACCTGTCAGATGATCCTCCTCAGGCGTTGGACAAAGTTAAAGAGGGTTTATCCATTGGATAGACATTCTCTCAGTACTGATGATGTGTGTATAAATATGGCTGTATTGTGATATGTTTATTATAAGTTTTATGGAAGCCGAGAAGGCTGATGATATGAGAATGATAAATTGATATTGTTATTCTGGATCTGTGCTTGTGAGTGAACCAGGGGGGAGGGAAACCTCCAAGAACCCTGAGTTTACTGAGATTATTATCTCACTCCTCTTGGCGCTCATGTTGTAGGTGATGATACAGGAGTAGCTGATAGATCCCAAGGCAAGAGGCCTGAGCAGGGATAGTATTGTTGATAACTCTAGGCATAAATGACTAAGCATGTTGGCTCACATTTTTTATTATGCCTGTACTTGTACAGTTTTGAGAAAATGTACTTGCCTTGTACAAGAATTCACCATATATGTATATAATGTACTTTTGGTATTGTTTCTGCTTCCTAAGTTTTGTTTTGATTATATTGTAATTGCTGCGTCATTCTGATATAATAACAATGTTAATACGCCGGGTGCACACGGGGTGTTACAGCATCACTCTTGGATTTCAAAAACAAAGTACAAGTAAATCTAGAGTAATCATCAACAATAACAAGTGCATAATAATTACCACCTAAACTCATGGTTCTAGAAGGACCAAACAAATCAATGTGCAGTAATTCAAGTGGTCTAGAGGTGGAAACAATATTTTTACTTTGAAAAGAGATTTTGGTTTGTTTCCCCTTTTGACATGCATCACAAAGTTTGCCCTTTTCAAATTTGAGTTTTGGTAAGCCAATTACTAAGTCCTTTTTAATAAGGTTATTCATATGGTGCATGTTAATGTGACTAGCTCTCCTATGCCACAACCAAGTTTCATCTAACTTACTCATTAAACATGTAGTCTTATGGAAGAATGCATGGTCTATGGAAAGCAAATAAATGTTACCTTTTCTTTTGCCAATGTGGATTACTTCTCCACTTTTACCATCACAAATCATGCAACATTCTTGATTAAAAGAGGTTTTAAAACCTTTGTCACATAGTTGGCTTATGCTTAGTAGATTATGCTTCAAGCCTTCAACATAGAGTACATTGCTGATTTTTGTGTTCAAGCTGTCACCAATATTTCCTTCACCTATTATCTTTCCTTTATTGTTGTCTCCATAAGTAACATAGCCCCCATCTTTAAGTGTAAGATTTGTAAGCAAGGACTTGTCACCCGTCATATGTCTTGAGCAGCTACTATCAAGATACCATACGGAAGAGCTTGCTCTAAGACATACCTACAAAAAGAACAAATCACTTCATAGGAGAAGGTACCCAATTGAGGTTGGGTCCAAAGGGGTTAGTTGCTTGCCTTTTCTTTTCTACCCAAATACACTCACCATTTGGTACATATAATCTTCTTGCAAAACATTGGTCATATATGTGTCCTCTCTCCATACAATAGTGACAAATAACAGCTTTATATGAATTTCTAAAGAACCTATTTTGATTGAATCTTGGTTTCTTCTTCTTCTTCTTCTTCTATTTTGGAAGCACAAATGTTGTCTTTTGAACATTTTTAAAACTATTTTTGTACCCCAATCCAGAAGTGTCACCTAACTATTTTTGAGCACTTAACATATCATTTAAATCACATTTTCCTTTGTTGAGTTTCTCCAAGATATCAATCAACTCATTGTTCTTTGAAACAATCTGCATATATTTCTCTTCTTGATTAAATCCATACTCATCAAAAACTTTTTGCAGCATTTCATATTTGTCAATAGTTATAGAGGAAGAGGCACAAATACAACCACTTGATTTATAGCTTGAAGTCAGTTTTTCATTTTCTTCCTTCAAGTTAAACTTTAGTTTGTAATTCCATTATTTTTGCAAGATGATTTTCAATATTTTTCTTAAGCTTATTGTTGGATTTAGCAAGCTTTTTAGCCTCTTTATGCATCTCTTGGAAAGCAAAAATAGCTTGATCAAGTTCAGAGGTTACCTCATCTTCTTCATCTAAGAGATCATCACTCCCTTCATTGACAATTAAAGTAAGGCACATGTTGGCTTCCTCTAATTCAGTGGAGGATTTGGAAGTTGTAGACTCATTGTCCTCCCAAGCAATGTAGGCTCTTCTTGGCTTTGCTTCTCTCTTGCCTTTGCTTTCACTTTGTTCTTCAAATAGATTGAACATTCTGACTTTATGTGGCCAGGTTTCCCACATTCAAAGCATGTGAAGTTATTGTCAACCTTCTTGATGTTGCTACTGTGGTTGTAGGTATTGCTCTTGTTATTTCTTGAGAATTTTCTGCCCTTATTCTTCTTCAGAAACTTGCTGAACTTTTTCACAAGTAAGTTCATGCTTTCTTCATCTTCCTCATCACTTGAGTTTTCTTCTTTTTCCACCTTGGGTGCAGCAGCCTTTAGTGAATTTCCTTTGCCTTTTCTATTTGCATCTTCACCAAAGGTTAGTTGAGATAATTCTAATTCATACTCAAGTAACTTACCAAAGAGAGCAGCCATGGTCATTTGTGAAAGATCTTTGGATTCTTTGATAGCTATCATTTTTGGTTGTCATGCTCTAGTAGACACTTCAAGATTTTGATGTTTAACTTCTCAACATCAAAAGTCTTTCCAAGTCCCAAAAGATGGTTCACTATATGTGTGAATCTTGTTTGGAGTTGAGAAATGCTTTCATTTTGATTCATCTTGAACATCTCATATTCATGAATCAAAGAGTGCTTTCTTGATCTCCTCACTTCCTCAGTTCCTTCATGAGTGATCTCTAGCATCTCCCACATCTCCTTGGCACTGGTGCATCTAACTGTTCTAAAGAACTCATCAGAAGAAAGAGCATAAGTTATCATATTATTGGCCTTAAAATCATATTGAGCAATCCTCTTTTCTTCATCATTCATCTCATCCCATTCTTTGGGAATCATGATATTATCAACCATTTTGATGGGTGCCCTAGGACCTTTTTTTATTGCATTCCAAGCACCTGGGTCATTAGATTGAATAAAGATATTCATCCTATTTTTTCAAAAACTAAAATTCTCCCCTTCAAACAAAGGAGGTTTGTTTAAAGAAGCACCTTCCTTAAAGGTTATTTGTGAAGTATTCATTTTTGAAAAAAAATAGTGATCTTAAGTAACTTTCAAGAACCAGCTCTTGATGCCAATTGTAGAATATAAGAACGCTTCACACTTAACCAAGAGGGGGGGTGAATTGGTTAGGCTTGGTAAATTAAAATTTTCTTAAACAAAATCAGAGTTTCCCTTAGGATCTTTATCACTTTTGAAACCAAGAAACCTTATTCAATCAAATGCTCAGCTGAAGGTGTCCAATAGCTCAAAATGTTAATTGATAAACAAAACCAAACAAAGAAGATTGACATAATATGATCAAGATAGAGATAAGAATTAAAACACAGGATTTATACTGGTTCACTTCAAACACTATGAAGTTACATCTAATTATCTTCCACTCAACACTAGAATGAGTTCCACTATTACAATTTTCTGTTCTTACAAGTAATTACAAAGTCTCCCTTTATCAACTCTAGATAAGTACAAAAATATAAAACACTATTAGATTCTTAGAGACAAACCCACTGAGAACACTACTCAGTATAACCCCTAGAGAAATCCTATCTCTAGTTTACAAGCAAGAAACCCAATTACAATAGACTGAAAATTACATCCAGAATTAAAATGAAAATTATAAAAAGATTAAGGAGAGAAACAACCTGATGATCCAATGATTAACCATGCAAATGATGAATTAACACAGGTTGAATTTACTAATTGAATCAGCTTCCCTTAACCTTGAATGAAATCTTGCTCAAGATTGACTCACAATCTCATGATCAATGTAAAACCAGAGCAAGCATGTAAAAATCCTTTGAAAATACTTAGAAAGGCTTTTAGAACTATTTTGGCTCAATGAGTATCAGTATGCAATGTTACAAAATCAAGCAAAGTGATTTCCTATTTATAACAGAAAAACGTAACAGCTTTAATAAATTAATACGCGCCAAATAATCAATTATTTTGCTTATGTAATCGATTAATCCAAGAATGTAATCGATTAAAATGTTCATAATCTTTTATGGAAATTTTACAACGGACCAAATAATCGATTATTGAAGCATGTAATTGATTAAGACAGAAGATGCATTATTTTCAAAATACACTATGTAATCGATTACTAACCTTGGTAACCGATTAAACCAGGAAAGCATATCAGTCTTCGAAACAGAGTAATCGATTACTATAATTGGTAATCGCTTAAAGCAGAGCCATAGCTTTTCTAATTTACATTGTGTAATCGATTAGTAACCTTGGTAATCGATTATCTAGTACAAAACTTAGAGTTTTAAACACATCATGTAATCGGTTACCATCTACGGTAATCGATTAAAGCAGGGAGAGGCTATTTTCAGATAAGCCTATGTAATCGATTACAGTATATTGGTAATCGATTATCCCAGCAACTCTTTAAATTAGTATACAAGCATGTAATAGATTACTACCCATTAGGTAATCGATTAAAATGTTCAACAAGGCAGTTTTCTAGAAACCAAAGGTATAATAATCATTAAACCGATATATAATCGATTACAATGTTCATGAAAACTTTTCCAAGGTAAGTAATGAACAAAGTAATCGATTATTATGAAGTTGTAATCGATTAAAACAACAAGAAAACCATTTTTCGAAAAACCTTAGAAACAAGTTTGAAACTTAACCATTTTATGAAAGCCTTGTGATTTTTATTAAACCATTTTAAGTTATATATGAGTTAGAATGAATGCAATGCTTTAGGATCATCAGAATTGCTTTTCTCTTACATTTTATCCTAATTAATCTCCAAGTTGTCATTTGCATGTTTGAAAGCTCAAAACTTTAGACTTGAATCAATCTTGCTTATGCTTCAAGCAGCTCCTCCTGAATTCAACAATACTCACAATAACCAAGAGGGGGGTGAATTGGTTAAAACCTTGGTATTTTAAAATTAATTCAAATCAGAGTTCCAGAATCTTTATCACTTTCAAAACCAAGAAATCTTGTTACTCAATCAAATAGCTCAGCCCCTTAGAATCAATTTTCTCAAAACAGAACTTGTTGAACAATGAATATGAATCAAAGAATCAATGAACAATCAAAGTAATAGAGATAAAGAAATAACACACAAGCAATTTATACTGGTTCACTTCACAACTGAAGCTACGTCCAGTTTCTTCTAATCAACACTAGATTAGAGTTCCGCTATTATAAATCTTGTTCTTACAAGCTTATTACAAAACCTCCCTTTATCAACCCTAGATAAAGAATAGAAATCTGAAACCCTATTAGAATTCTAAGGAGCAAGAACCAGAGAACACTACTCTGTTCTTTGACTAGAGAACCCTTTTCTAGACCCAAGCTAGAAGAACCCACTTACAATAGCCATTTACACCAGAAATTCAAAAACAAATTTACACACAAAGATTAAGGAGAGAGACAACCTGATGATCCAATGAATGTAATGCACATGAGTTACCAAATCAGGTTGAATAGAAAAACAAAATCATCACATGCTTTTCCTTAACCTTGAAAAGTTTCTTGCTCAGGATTCATTCAAAGACCCATGAATGATTTGAATGAAGCAAGAAGTAATAGAACCAATAAAATCACTTTTAAAGACTTTAGAAAGCTTGTGTATACTCAGAAATACGAAACAATCAAGTTCTTCAACAAGCCAAGTCTTCAAATCTATTTATAACAGATTTTGTAACTAACTGTAATCGATTAAACGCCCCAGATAATCAATTAAAACACTTCTATAATCGATTAAATTATCACTTAATTAATTAATCTGTTTAAGAAGGCTTCTGTTTCAGCAACGAGCAAAATAATCGATTAAACCAAGTTGTAATCGATTAAGATAGAAAGTTCAGTTTCACAAAATGAACTGTGTAATCGATTACGAGTTTTGGTAATCGATTAAGTCAGAAAATTAGGATTTTCAAAATGAACTATCTAATCGATTACGGATGATGATAATCGATTATTCCTGCAAACCTTAAAAACTATTTTCAACTATGTAATTGATTACACTATATCAGTAATCGATTAAAACATTTAACAAAGCAGTTTCAGTTTTAATCAAAGACCAAATAATCGATTAATCCGATAGGTAATCGATTAAATTGTTCATGAAAGTTTTTCCAGATTGAACGAAGAACAAAATAATTGATTATATTACTTAAGTAATCGATTAAAACAGTAAGAAATCATTTTTCCAAAAACCTGTTAATCAGATTAAAACTTTAACCAAAAGAATAAAAGCTTTGATGTTTTAGTGAAAACCATTTAAGCTTATTAATGGATGAATGAATGAATGCATGGATCAATCAGATTGTCTTTCTCTTACACTTGAATCATATACTAAACTTCAAGGCACTCCAAGCATATTGAAAGCTCAAAACACATTCTTGAATCAAAGTCTTTCACTCTTTATAATTATCCCCCTACATCCAACACAAAGATGCCTTTATCTCACTATGTTGCAAGGTCAACATGTTGTTTATTGCATCTCATACACTACAAAGATCTCCAAGGCTATTTTGCAATAGTCTCTTTAAGGTCCAATGGACAGACTCTACCCTGCAGTTTATGATTCAGGTAAGCAACAATCCCCAAATCTAGGTTATTCAGTTAACAATTTCAAAAAATTTAAAGATTTTCTAACCTGTTAGTTGTCGTGTTACCCAAATGCATGACTTTTTTTGTCCATGCTATTACAAATTTTTCTTTGTGTGGATTCAACCATGTGTCTTTCACATAATCAACAAACGTTGTCCATGGCGAACACGCAACTTCAAACTTCGTAACACAATCAGCATATTGATTCTCATAAGCACAATCAACAACACTCCCCCATGCTTCCATGACACAGTCCCATGCGTTATCTGTCGGACATATGTTTTACATTTTGCCTTCACATTCTTATCAATGTGGAACTGACACAGTAAATTGGTTGTATTAGGGAATACAGTTTTCACTGCATTCATCAATGCTGCATCTCTATCAGTGACAATGACATCTGGGAAAAAATGACTTTTCAGAAAAATTCCTCTAAATCGTTCTACGGTCCAAACAATATTGTTTATACGTTCGGCTTCTAAATAAGCAAATGCAGCTGAGAATGTTATCCTAGTAGGAGTCACACCAACAATGTCAAGTAACGAAAGTTTGTATCTGTTTGTTTTGTATGTGTTTTCTATTAGAAAAACAACATGATATGCATTGCACAACTTCACTACATTCGGATATGTCCAAAACAGGTCACGTATGACATTTTCATCCTTCACTCTATGCCAATGAATTTACATGTTGCGTTCAAGAAGTTTCATTAATTGTTGCAATTCAGATTTACCTTCTCTGATACGCGTACGGTATGTATATCTTGCATTTATTACTTGCCTCACAGATGTACAATTATTGGCATTGTGTTCCTTTAAAGTTAGAAGAATATTTTTTGATTTTACCATCGACCTAGTCATATCAGCAACAATAATCTTCTCATCCTCTGTTAGTCAACCAGCATATGGGTGTCCACATAATGAATTTGCCAAAGCATGATTATGAGTGCCACATAATAATTTCATCATCCACCCTTCACCTCCAGGAACTGGTTTGCCTCGTAGCTTAAGTGGACAATTACATTTTCTAGTGCTAGTCACAGTAGGTACCATAACTTTATTGAATGCTCTGTACTTTCCACTCCTTTCACAAACGATTAAAACAAATGATGTTCTTCCCTTCTTTCCATTTGACATGTCTGACCTCATTATAAAAGCTACAAAATCATTCTCATATGCAACAGTTCGAGCCCATTTTAATACATCCTCAAGGGAAGGAAACACCTAAAAAAATCGATAATAAATGTTTAACTTCCATAAATTATGCATTTAACAACTTTAACAAAATTCAAAATAATATAAATATCTCAGAAGTAAAAAAGGCTGCAGAACAATCGACTAAACATTTATTATTTTCAAACGCACTAGGTTCATCTTCGATATCTTCATTCATATTTATTTCTTTAGACATAATAGTGTCATACATCCACTCATCGTTGTCCATCTTAACAAATGATAATATATTTAAATAACTGACAAATAAAACACATTATAATAATATTTAACCACATTACAGTCATATTATAAACAAACCCTATATATTACAAATTAAAACAATATCAAATAAAATGTTCAATACAAAATTTAAAATGCCCTAAAAATACATTTCAATATACTACTAATTTGAATTTTAACCTACTTAGTGTTTTACTAAACAAAAACTTTTTTTAATAAATATTTCATCATTTTAATTAAGTTTTTTTATGCAAATCAACAAAAAAATGTATAGGAAAACAAACTATCCAGGTAATGCATTCCCATAAATTACAACTAATATCTATTTTCATCTACTTATTTTCTTAATAATTAAAATCATTTTTTAATAATTATTTAATAATTTTTTTAAATATTAATTATGGAGTATGGATTAACCAATCCGTATGTTTCACACGGATTATATGAAATATACGGATTGTGTAATCCGTATAATCTATACGGATTACCTAATTCATAAATGATAGAAAACTTACCTCAACCCCCGACCACCACAACACCACCACCAGAACACGCTCCGACGAACCCAACAACAATAACAGCTTCCACGACCAGCCAAAACTACCCACTCAAACAACAAAAGCACCAACGTAGAGAACACCACCAAAAATCCATCTTTAAACACCAAAAAAAGCTAATGTCTTATGCACTGTGGCCTTGCTTCCAACTGTTTATAACAACTGAGGGTATTTTTGACATTTTAATTTTTAGAATGGTGTATTAGACTTATTGCTGGTGGTATAAAGACCATCCCAATATCAAAATGGTTCTCGTATGCCTTCAACCAAGCCCACAAATCACATAGAATCTTGTGTCATATCTTTTCCAAATCAAACGCTTGCCCTTCAAAGATTAACTTATTTTTGTGATACCATTAAGTTCCACCCGATAGAACTCCATCTAACTTCCCACCATAATTTAGGTTTCTTCCCTTGTAATCCTAGTGAGATATGTCTAAAATGATCAATAGCCTTTTCAGGGGCTATAGTGTGGATGCCCAATAACCTATACCATTTCCACCAAACTGTTTGTGCCATTTTACACGAGAAAAGAACATGAGATGTATCTTTATTAACTTGATTGCACAAAATACATGTTAGACTCTCTTCTTAAATTTGGATGTGCCTCTTATAAAGGTTATCTTTGTAGGTAACCTATCATGCAAGACCCACCAAATAAAAAATAAGGCCCTTTGTTGAATTTTGATTTGCCAGAGGAATTTAAACTCATTCACTTCATGTGATCCGATCCTCCTATCATGCAAGGCAATGTAAGTGAATTTGACGGTGAATTTGTTTGATGAGTCCACGCACCAAATCCATTGGTCACCACCTTGTCCATAAATATTAGCATTATTTAGCTCATGCAAATGTTGGATATAGGGGGAGCAACATGAAGAATTGATTCAAGACTGATTTTTGAGCTTCCAACATGCTTGGAGTGCCTTGAAGTTAATGATATGATTCAAATGTAAGAGGAAGAAAATCTGTTGATCCATACATACATAGCAATCATTCATTCATTCATTCATTAAACTTAAAAGGTTTTTCATAAAAGATAACAAATTTTTTATAAATTGGTTAAGGTTTAAATCTGATTGAAAGGCTTTTGCAAAATTGTTATTTTCACTGGTTTAATCGATTACCTTACAAGTATAATCGATTATTTTGTTCTTCGTGAATTCTGGAAAATCTTTATAAACAGTTTAATCGATTACCCATCGGATTAATCGATTATTTGGCCTTTGATTGAAACTGGAACTGCTATGTTAAACATATTAATCGATTACTATAATTCGTAATCGATTACATAGGTGAAATAGCTTTTAAGGCCTCCTGGTTTAATCGATTACCAACATTTGTAATCGATTATATATTTGAACAAAGCTTTAAAGTCTACTGGTTTAATCGATTACCATTTATTGTAATCGATTACATAGTTCATTTGGAAAATATTAACCTGCTGACTTAATCGATTACCAAAATCAGTAATTGATTACACAGTTCATTTTGTGAAAATGTACTTCCTGGTTTAATCGATTATAGCACGGGATAATCGATTACTTTGTTCGTTGTTGAAACCCAGAAATTCTTATAAACAGATTAATCGATTACAGAAGTATTTTAATCGATTACATATGCGTATTAATTGATTATTTGGCGCATGTAATCGATTACAGTTAGTTATAAATTTCTGTTATATATAGAGCTGAAGGCTTGGCTCGAAAATAACTTTGTCCATTTTGAAATTCTAAGTATACACAAGCTTTCTAATCTCTCTCAAAGTGATTCTATTGCTCTATTACTTCTTGCTACTTTCAAATCATTCATGGGTCATTGAGTGAATCTTGAGTAAGAAACTTTTCAAAGATAAGGGAAATATGTGTCGATCCATTTTGCTATTCAACCTGGATTTGGTAACTCATATGCATTACATTACATCCTCTGGATCATCAGGTTGTATTTCTCCTTAGTATTTGTTTGTAAATTCGAATTTTGAATTTCTTTGTAATTGCTATTGTAAGTGGGTTCTTCTTGCTTGGTTCTAGAGAAGGGTTCTCTAGATTAAAGAACAGAGTAGCGTTCTCTGGTTCCTGCTCCTTCGAATTCTAATAGGATTTTAGTTTTCTATTCTTTATATAGGGTTGATAAAGGGGAGATCTTGTAAGAAGCATGTAAGAACAAGATTTATAATAGTGGAACTCTAATCTAGTGTTGATTAGAAGAAATTGGATGTAGCTTCTGTTGTGAAGTGAACCAGTATAATTACTTGTGTGATTGTTTCTACATCTCTAATACTTTGTTTGTTCATTGATTCTTTGTTTCATATCAATTGTTCAACAAGTTCTATTTTAGGCAATTTGATTCCAAGGGGCTGAGCTATTTGATTGAGTAAAAAGATTTCTTGGTTTTGAAAGTGATAAAGATCCTGAAACTCTGATTTGAATTAATTTTAAAATACCAAGGTTAACCAATTCACCCCCCCTCTTGGTTATTGTGAGTATTCCGTTTATTTTCAGCAACAACTCCTCCACTCTTTGTTTCTACCACTCAAACCATTCCCTTCACCATCTAAATTCCCACACCCATCTCCTCCACACATTTTCCCATCCTTTGTATTTTTTCCTCCCTTTGTTCTGAATTAAGAAACAATCTCCCAAACTTTTGTTGCAAGGGCTCCTCCCCCAACCATCTATCCTTCGAAAAACTAATTTGTGACCCATTTCCAATCTTCCACTCCATTATCTCCTCAAACCACCTATCTTCACCCTCTCCACACGCTAATTTTATATCTCTCCACCAAATAGAAATAGATTCAGTAGACCTTATAAATCCCTCCCCTAAACCTTGCCAACCCAAGTATTTAGAGTCTAGCACCCTCTCCCATAGAGCCCTCTATTATGGAATAAATTTCATCTCCACTTAGCTAACAAGCCACAATTGAACAAGTTTATGTCCTTAACCCTTAAACCTCCATGCTTCTTTGGAGAACATTTTTTTTCCACCCAACCCAAGAAATTTTCTCCCTCTTCGTCTCACAACCTCATAAAAACCTCTTTTGAGACCTAACCAATTTCCTAGAAACACTTTCTAGTATTTTAAAAAAGGATAAGTAGAAAAGAGGTAGAGAGTAAGTACCGAATTTACCAAGCAAATTCTTCCAACAAAAGAAAGATGTTTATGTTTCCATGTTGCAAGCTTCTAGTCAAATTTAGCAACGATGGGTTCCCAAGTCTCTCTCCTCCTTGGGTTTGTGCCAATAGGGATTCCCAAATATACAAAAGGGAAAGCCAAGATTCTACAATTTAGAAAATTGAGAACCTCTCCACTTCCTCCCTCCCCTCACCAATACCACCAAATCTACTTTTATGGAAATTCACTTTCAAACCAAAAGATAGCTCAAAACACCTCATCATACTTTTTAATACCACCACATTGTCAAACGAAAACTCCCCCACAAAAATGGTGGCATCCGCATATTGTAACAAATTCACCTCTACCTCCTTAGTCCCCACTTTAAACACTTTAAATTTTTTTTTAGATATTGCTTCCCTCATCAACCCACTAAGATCTTCGGCCACAATTGTGGAAAAGAATGGTGTTAATGGATCTCCATGCTTTAGCCCCTTTTGCAACATGAATTCTTTTGAAGGTTTTCCATTTACAAGTATGGATACAGAACTAGATACCAAGCAACAACATCCATTTGATCCATGTATCATTGAATCCTAATATTTGTAGCTTATAGAAGAGGAAACTCCAACATACCGAATCATATGCTTTCTCATATCCACTTTAAAGATCAAGTACTTTTTATTCTTTTTCCTCGCTTTATCCACTACTTCATTTGCTACCAAGGCACCATGCAAGAGATTTCTTTCCCCCAAAAGGCACTTGGTCTTTCATCAATGACACCATGAAAGAATTTTTGTAATCTCATAGCCAACAACTTAGCCACAAACTTGTACATACATCCCACCAATAAAATCGGTCTATAATCTCCTCAATCTTTGGATCCTCCTCCTTTGGAATTAGAGTAACAAAAGAAGCATTAACACCCCTTGGGAAATTTTCGAAACCATGGAAATCCTCAAGGAAATTAAGTATGTCCACTTCTAATATGTTCCATAATTCCTTAAAAAATATAAAGTTATACCCATCAGGCCTTAGACTTTTAGAATTGTCACACTCCCAAATTTCCTCCCTCCTTCTTCCTCAAGTCTCCCTGTCAACATATAATTATTCTTCGAAGAGGTTTTCTCAAATTTGACTCCTCTAGGGCCGGCCTCTCCAAAAAAAGTCCTCGCTAAGTCTTCTTTTGAAAAAATTACATGCTTCATCCTTCTAAGTCCCCTCCACATTTATGCCACTAATCATATTTTTCCTTCTTCTTTAATTTACAACAATGTGAAAGTTTTTTTGTGTTGCAAGCTCCTTCTTTGAGCCATTTGATTCTTGATTTTTGTTTGAGTAGAGATTCTCTATACATTGCATTCCTCCTAAAATCTTGCAACTTCCTTTTAGCTTCCATTTCTTCTACAATTAAGCTATCTCCTCCTTTTTCTTGTCACAGTCATTTAAATCCTTCTCAATTCTGGCAATATTATTATGAATATTGCCAAATTGATTTCGATTCCATTCCTTCAACAACACCTTCAAACCCTTCTATTTCTCTTTGAGAATAAATGCTCCTCTTCCATGTATCACTATATTTTTCCAAGACTCATCCACAAAACCCTTAAACCCCTAGTCCTCAAACCAACAATCAAATGTTTGAAATAGCTTAGGCCCCCAATCCACAGTATCCATTTTAAACAATATTGAACAATGATCCGAGATGTTGCGGTCCAACAAATATCGAGAACTTCCTCCCCATTTAGCAATCCACTCTCTACTCACCGTGAATCTATCAAGTTGACTTCTTGCTTTACTGTTTGGCCTTTACCAAGTGAACTTTCTCCCAATTAATGGGATGTTGTTGAATTAAGGGGGAGCTACTTGAAGCACAAAGCATAGATTGATTCAAGAAGGAAGGTTTTGAACTTTCAACATGCCATGAAGTCTTGAAGATTAATTTGTGATTGAATGTAAAAGAAAGAAAGCATTTCTGGTGATCCAAGTGCATTGCATTCACATCATTCATTGAGTCTATGTGTTTAAGAAATAGAATTCACAAGGCTTTGATAAAATTGCTTAAGTCTTTAAATCAAAACAAAGGATTTTTGGAAAAATAAGTTTCCTACTGGTTTAATCGACTATCTCAATAAAAGAATCAATTATATTGTTCTTTGTACATTCTGGAAATCTTTTCAAGAACAATGTAATCAATTACGTGTCGAGTTAATCGATTATTTTATCTTGGTTCACATTTTAAACTGCCTTGATGAACATTGTAATCGATTACCAATGAGCTGTAATCGATTACATAAGCTAAAACTAAAAACCATCTTTCGGTCTTAATCGATTACCCAAGACAGTAATCGATTACATCATATGTCTATGCTTAACATGTTTTGCTTCAAAAATCGATTACTAGAATCCGTAATCGATTACATAGTGCATTTCTAGTTTATGAAGCTTTCTGTCATAATCGATTACCAAAATCCGTAATCGATTACCCAGTACATTTCATGGTTAAGAAGCTTTCTGGCTTAATCGATTACCAGATGTTGTAATTGATTATATAGTTCAAAATTGTTATACATATTCCTGGTTTAATCGATTACCAAAGGTTGTAATCGATTACACAGTGTTTTCATAATTGAGCAACTGTCTGGTGTTATCGATTACACATCGGAATAATCGATTATTTTGTTTGTTAATTATCCCAAAAAATTGATGAACAACTTAATCGATTACAGTCTTGAATTAATCGATTATATAAGCAAAATAATCGATTACAAGAGCGCATTTAATCGATTACCAACGGTTAGAAAAGTTTGTTATAAATAGAACCTTTGCTCAGCTGTTTTTCTAACTTGACTAATTCGTATTCTGAGCATTCCAAGGCTTTCTAAACATTCTTTTCGTGATTCTCTGGTTCATAGAGTTCTTGCTTTCACAAAACATTCATGGGTTGTTAATTGATTTCAAAAGCAAGAAGTTTCTTTTCAAAGCTTAAGGGAAGTAATGTTCTGAATTTGTTTTCAACTTTCAACCTGGTTTAATCATTCATATGTACATCATTCATTGGATCATCAGGTGACTTCTTTCCTTAAACTTTGAAGTTGTATCTCTTTTGTAAATTCTATACTTGGTTGTCTATTCTAATTGGGTTCTTGCTTGTAACTAGACAAGAGGTCCTCTAGGTGGAAGAACTGAGTAGTGTTCTCAGGTTCTTGTCTCTTAGAATCTAATAGGGTTTTAGATTTCTGTACTTTATCTAGGGTTGATAAAGGGAGACATTGTCATTGATTGTAAGAACTGAAAATTATAATAGTAGAACTCTAACCTAGTGTTGGTTGGAAGTAAACTGGATGTAGCTTCATAGTGTTTGAAGTGAACCAGTATAAATCTTTGTGTGTTGATTGTTTTCTCTATATTTGTTATATCTTGTTATTCTTGATTGTGTGTTTTTTTTTTGTTATCAACCAATTTGTTAAGCTATTGCATACACTGAAGTGAGCATTAGATTGAATAGAGATTCTTGGCTTCAAAAGTGATAAAGATCCAAAAGGGAAAAAAACTCTGATTTGTTCAAGAAAATTTTTTAAATTACCAAGCCTAACCAATTCATCCCCTCTCTTGGTTAAGTGTGAAGTGTTTTTATATTTTACAATTAGCATCAAGAGCTAGGTCTTGAATGTTACTCAAGATCACTTTCTTTCAAAAATGAATACTTCACAAATAACCTTCAAGGAAGGTGCTTCTTTAAACAGACCTCCTTTGTTTGAAGGGGAGAATTTCAGTTTTTGGAAAAATATGATGAAGATCTTTACTCAATCCAATGATCCAGGAGCATGGAATGCAATAGAAAAGGGTCCTAGGGTGCCCATCAAAGTGGTTGATAATAACATGATTCCCAAGGAGTGGGATGAGATGAATGATGATGAAAAAAGGATTGTTCAGTATGATTTTAAAGCTAAGAACATGATAACTTCTGCTCTTTCTTCTGATAAATTCTTCAGAACCGTTAGATGTACAAGTGCCAAAGAAATGTGGGAGATGCTAAAGATCACCCATGAAGGGACTGAAGAAGTGAGAAGATCAAGAAAGCATTCCTTGATACATGAATATGAGATGTTCAAAATGAAAGCATATCTTAACTCCAAACAAGATTCACACACATAGTGAATCATCTTTTGGGACTTGGGAAGACATTTGATGTTGAAGAATTGAACATCAAAATCTTGAAGTGCCTCACTAGAGCATGGCAACCAAAAGTGACAGCCATCAAAGAATCTAAAGATCTTTCAAAAATGACTATGGCTGCCCTCTTTGGTAAGTTACTTGAGTATGAATTAGAATTATCTTAACTAACATCTTGTGAAGATGCAAAAAAGAAAACAAGAAGCATTGCCTTGAAAGCTGCAACTTTAAAAGCTGAAAAAGAAGAGGAAACAAGTGAAGAGGATGATGAAGATAATGTGAACTTGGTGGTCAGAAAGTTCAGCAAATTTCTGAAAAAGAACAAGAACAAAAAGTTCAACAAAGGTAGAAAAACAACAATAGCAACAACAATCTCAACAAGAAGATTGAAAACAACTTCACATGCTTTGAATGTGGCAAGCCAGGCCATATCAAATCGGAGTGCTCAATCTACTTGAGGAAACAACAAGGAGAGGGCAAGATGAAAAAAGAAGGGAAAGCTAAAAGAGCTTACATAGCTTGGGAAGATAATGAGTCAACAACTTCAGATTCTTCCACAGAAAATGAAGAAGCTAACATGTGTCTCACTTCCATCATCAATGAAGATGATGATGATTTGCTAAGTGATAAAGATGAGGTAAATTCTGAACTTGATCAAGCTATTCATGCTTTTCAAGAAATGCATGAGGAAGCCCAAAAACTTGCAAAATCCAATAATAAGCTCAGAGGAAATCTTAGATGGCATATTGAAAAAATTACTGAATTGCAAAATGAGATTTGCAACCTGAAAGAAGAAAATGAAAAACTTGTTTCAAGTTACAAATTGAATGGATGTGTGTGTGCTTCTTCCTCTAGCAATGTTGATAAGTATAAATTTCTTCAAAAGGATTTTGATAAGTATAAACAAAGTCAAGGTGAAAAATATATGTTGTTCATAGCCGAAAACAGTGATTTAATTGATCTCTTGAGAAAGTTTTACAAGGGAAAATGCAACTTGACTGAAATGTTAAGTGTGCAAAAATATGCTAGAGATATTTCTGGTTTGGGATATAAACATGGTTCAAAATCAATAGGTAAAACAGTTTTTGTACCTCCAAAATAGAAGAATCAAAAGTGGCAAAAGAACTCAAGAGTCAATCAAAATTCTAGATTTGGAAAAACCTCAAAATCTGTCACTTGCAACTATTGTATGAAAGAGGGGCACACATCATTTAAATGCTATGCTAGGAGATTCTATGTGGCTAATGGTGATTGCATTTGGATTCCTAAAAGAAAGAAAAATGCTAACCCCTACGGACCCAATTTTAATTGGGTACCTTCCCTTGAAATCTGATTTGAATTTTGCAGGTGTGTTTAAGAGCTAGATCCTCAACTTGGTATCTTGACAGTGGATTCTCTAGACACATGACTGGAGACATGTCCCTAGTTTCAAATTTAACTCTCAAGGAAGGAGGATATGTCACCTATGGAGATAATAATAAAGGGAAGATTATTGGAGAAGGTAATATTGGAGACAGCTTCAAAGCAAAGATCAAAAATGTGTTGTATGTAGATGGTCTAAAGAACAATTTATTAAGCATTAGTCAGCTGTGTGACAAAGGCTTTAAAGTTAATTTCAACAAAGAATGCTGCATAATTTCTGATGATAAAAGTGGTGAGGTTCTGCATATAGGTAAAAGGAAAGGTAATATATATGTTCTTTTAATTGATCATGCACTTTTCCATAAATCATCTTGTCCCATAAGTAAGGTTGATGAATCTTGGTTATGGCATAGAAGAGGAAGTCACATAAACATGCATCACATGAACAAGCTCATTAGAAAAGATTTAGTAATTGGGTTACCAAAACTCAAATTTGAGAAGGACAAACTTTGTGATGCTTGTCAAAAGGGGAAACAAACAAAGAACTCTTTTCAAAGGAAAAACATTGTTTCCACCTCTAGACCACTTGAACTTCTTCACATTGATTTTTTTGGTCCTTCTAGAACAATGAGTTTAGGTGGGAATTATTATGGACTTGTGATTGTGGATGATTACTCTAGATACACTTGGACTCTGTTTTTGAAATCCAAAAGTGATGCTTTCCTTGCATTTAGAAAAATGGCTAAGCTTACTCAAAATAAGAAAGGTTGTAAAATTGTCTCTATAAGAAGTGATCATGGTGGTGAATTCCAAAATCAACATTTTGAAAAATTCTGTAAGGAAAATGGAATTAATCACAAATTTTCAGCTCCAAGAACACCTCAACAAAATGGTGTTGTGGAGAGGAAAAATAGATCTCTTGAGGAAGGAGCTAGAACACTTCTTAATGAGTCAAATTTACCTAAGTATTTTTGGGCTGATGCTGTAAGCATTGTATGTTGCACTTTGAATAGATTACTTATAAGGCCCATTTTAAAGAAAACTCCTTATGAGCTATACAAAGGAAGAAAGCCTAACATTTCTCATTTAAGAGTATTTGGCAGCAAGTGTTTTGTATTGAACAATGGGAAAGAATCACTTAGAAAATTTGATGCTAAGGCAGATGAAACAATTTTCCTTGGATATTCATTACATAGCAAGGCTTATAGAGTATTCAATAAAAGAACAATGTGCATTGAAGAATTTGTCCATGTTATTTGTGATGAATCTAATCCCTCAAAAGAAGAAAAAGATTGTGATGAAGATGCAGGTCAATTGGAGAAAAATGTCCAGCTTGAGAAGCTATCTATCAATGAGAAAAGTGAACCTAGTACTGAAGCAACTCCATCAACTTCCAATCAAAGGCTAAAAGAGTGGAGAACTACAAGAGACCTCTCACTAGACAATGTCATTGGTGAAGTATCAAAGAGAGTCTCTACTAGATCTTCTCTTAGAAATTTATGTTGTGATATGGCCTTTGTATCTCAAATTGAACCTAAAGATATTAACCATGCCTTGCAAGATGAACATTGGATGCATGCTATGCATGATGAACTGAATCAATTCAAAAGAAATGAAGTTTGGGAACTTGTTCCTAGACCTTCATCTATTAAGCCTATTGGTACCAAGTGGG
>PYAF01005146.1:222973-233556 GCA_007407185.1 Glycine tomentella | reverse complement strand
CATTCACATCATTCATTGAGTCTATGTGTTTAAGAAATAGAATTCACAAGGCTTTGATAAAATTGCTTAAGTCTTTAAATCAAATCAAAGGGTTTTTGGAAAAATAAGTTTCCTACTGGTTTAATCGACTATCTCAAGAAAAGAATCGATTATATTGTTCTTTGTACATTCTGGAAATCTTTTCAAGAACAATGTAATCAATTACGTGTCGAGTTAATCGATTATTTTATCTTGGTTCACATTTTAAACTGCCTTGATGAACATTGTAATCGATTACCAATGAGCTGTAATCGATTACATAAGCTAAAACTAAAAACCATCTTTCTGTCTTAATCGATTACCCAAGACAGTAATCGATTACATCATATGTCTATGCTTAACATGTTTTGCTTCATAAATCGATTACTAGAATCCGTAATCGATTACATAGTGCATTTCTAGTTTATGAAGCTTCCTGTCATAATCGATTACCAAAATCCGTAATCGATTACCCAGTACATTTCATGGTTAAGAAACTTTCTGGCTTAATTGATTACCAGATGTTGTAATTGATTATATAGTTCAAAATCGTTATACATATTCCTGGTTTAATCGATTACCAAAGGTTGTAATCGATTACACAATGTTTTCATAATTGAGCAACTGTCTGGTGTTATCGATTACACGTCGGAATAATCGATTATTTTGTTCGTTAATTATCCCAAAAAATTGATGAACAACTTAATCAATTACAGTCTTGAATTAATCGATTATATAAGCAAAATAATCGATTACAAGAGCGCATTTAATCGATTACCAACAGTTAGAAAAGTTTGTTATAAATAGAACCTTTGCTCAGCTGTTTTTCTAACTTGACCAATTCGTATTCTGAGCATTCCAAGGCTTTCTAAACATTCTTTTCGTGATTCTCTGGTTCATAGAGTTCTTGCTTTCATAAAACATTCATGGGTTGTTAATTGATTTCAAAAGCAAGAAGTTTCTTTTCAAAGCTTAAGGGACGTAATGTTCTGAATTTGTTTTCAACTTTCAACCTGGTTTAATCATCATATGTACATCATTCATTGGATCATCAGGTGACTTCTTTCCTTAAACTTTGAAGTTGTATCTCTTTTGTAAATTTTGTACTTGGCTGTCTATTCTAATTGGGTTCTTGCTTGTAACTAGACAAGGGGTTCTCTAGGTGGAAGAACTGAGTAGTGTTCTCAAGTTCTTGTCTCTTAGAATCTAATAGGGTTTTAGATTTTTGTAATTTATCTAGGGTTGATAAAGGGAGACATTGTCATTGATTGTAAGAACTGAAAATTATAATAGTAGAACTCTAACCTAGTGTTGGTTGGAAGAAAACTGGATGTAGCTTCATAGTGTTTGAAGTGAACCAGTATAAATCTGTGTGTTGATTGTTTTCTCTATATTTGTTATATCTTGTTATTCTTGATTGTGTGTTTTTTTTTTGTTATCAACCAATTTGTTAAGCTATTGCATACACTGAAGTGAGTATTAGATTGAATAGCGATTCTTGGCTTCAAAAGTGATAAAGATCCAAAAGGAAAAAAAAACTCTGATTTGTTCAAGAAAAAATTTTAAATTACCAAGCCTAACTAATTCACCCCCCTCTTGGTTAAGTGTGAAGTGTTCTTATATTTTACAGATGTCCTCCACTTCCATATCATGAAAGAATTGGTTAAATTCTCTTCTTTCACTTCCCCCATGATCCACTCCTCTTTCACCTTCCCTCTCCCCAATTCTTCTCACACTATTAAAGTCTCCCATCATGCACATATTAGACCACGATTTATTCTCTTAATGCTTAATTAAATCCCCCAAAGCCTGCTTTTTGCATCCATATCGCATGGTAAATAAGCATTAATAAATGTGACTTCTACTCCTTCGTCCTTCCAAATGCCTTCCAATCCAATAAAGCCATTACCTAAAAATGAGTTGTTCAAAGTAAAGGACTCCTAGAATAAAGGCAAAGTAACCCCCTTGTTGCATTTATTGTTGGTTAGTAAACCCATTGCAATGTTGCATCACCCCATATAGCTTGGCATATCTCTTCATTAATCGCCTTCTTTTTAGTTTGTTGTACACACATCAATTGCACCTCCTCCTTCATTATTACTTTTTTTATGTATTTCCATGTAACTCCCCTCACCCACCAGATATTGTGGGATAGTAGCTTCATTTAATAACTCTTGCATTTCCATCCTCAAATTTCCTCTCTGCCTCTACTTCTTCTTCCTTGACCTCAATAAGCTCCATTTTTTCTTTATCTTGGCCTTCATTTTGCTTTGATGACATCCCCATCTTAACCCCAATGCCCCAAAATTTTCTTGTTGCAACCTTTATATCACTAAATCTAACCACATTATTGTTAGATAGGGGGCTACCTGAAACTAGTGAATGGATAACGCAAGGGGCACTACTACAAAAATAGGTTTTAACATCACTCTGTTAACATCGATTTTGATGAAAACAGATGTTACAAAATGTGGGGTGACATTTTTGTAAATAAAATGTCATTATTAACATTGGTTTTAGAAAAATCGATGTTAACAGGGTGATTTTAACATTGGTTTTTAAAAAATCGATGTTGTAAATGCTTAGACAACATCGGCTTTTTAAAAATCGCTATTGAGGTCTTTAAAAAAAACCTTTCTCTATCTCGAAAACCCCTTTCTCATTTCAAATCCCCCTCTCTCTTGAAACCCCCCTCGAACCAAATGCGTCGTGGAGCTTCTCTCATCGGGCCATGAGCCCAATGCATTGGCGCGCACCATCGTGAATTGCTCGTCATCGTCGTCGTCACCATCACGGGTATTGTTTTCGTCATCGTCGAAAATGATGACATTTCTGAAAATGCCGTATTCCTTCATAAGTTTTGAAACTTTGCGTTCTTCTTCTTCGTCGTCGTCAGTGAAGCATAGCCATGGACAAACACCAAAGCTACATGCACTTGAGCTAATTAAGAGTGATTGATTATTTTTACTCCTTTTATTTGTTTTTGTAATAGTAATTTCTTGACATCTTCAGTCTTAAGGCTAGAGGATCCTTGTATGTTTTCCAGCAATCCATATCTTCTATACATGAATTTTTGAAAGTCTTGCAGAATTTTGAACATATTTGCTTTGGTACTCAGATTTTTGCAGCAAACGACCTAAACCAATGCTACATTCATCAAATGGCAATGTTTGGGAAAAATCCGATCAATTTGCTACCAAAGGATATATCAAATGAATTTTCGAGTCATGCATGTATGGTTGGAAATGTATTAGAAACTGCTAGAATTGCTTTGTCCCGTCCTGACTGTTTATCTGATATGGTAAAGAGCTTATTCATTGCAGTATGTCATCTACTATAACTTGCCTCATTCATCTCACTTTATAACCTAAATACTAAAGAGATTGATCTCATGATGAACATACATTTGATCCAGTACGAATCTTGATTTTTAAAGTTTGATTTAGGTTCTTTTTTTTTTACATAAAAGTGGTCTTATTATGGGGGAGAAAAGAGTTACCAGGGGTTGATTACATATCTGTTGTTAATTTAGGTTCATATTACAATAATTGCACACCTTCTATTATAGAGTAGACAAGAAAGAGTTGAATTGCTTTACTTTTTATTAGATGATGGAGGTATTCCTTCACTTGTCTTATGAAATAATGGGCCATTAACCTTCAACTCAATGATTTTAGTTGTGAGTAAAATGAACAACATTTTTACAATTTATCGAAGGTCAATCATTGTTTATACCCTGTAGGAGCCCACATCTTGTATTGCCTTATGCACAACTTCCAGATTCATAATTATTTTAAAAGTTGTCTTTTCATATCCCTGATAACATGATTTTCTTTTCTGCCATTCATAAATATGGCCAATTGTCCATATATATAATAGAGAATACTTGTTACTGTCATTGGCATTTATAAATCTTCTTTTGAATTTTGAGTCCTTAACTACTACTAACACCTTCATATCTAAAATAGTAGAACTTATAATGAATTTCCAATCCTCCCCTCTTGAGTTAACTTTTCAGGATAAGATAGGTCCAATCTGTTCTCAATTCTAACAAGTTTTTGACTAGTAATGCCAAGTTCTATGATTGTTGAGAATGATATGACTAGAGATGATGAAGTCATGTAAATAGCTTTAATTAATTTTTAATTATGAATGTCAATTAATTTTTAATTATGAATATCTTTCTTGGGAATGGGTTTTATGACTAGCGTTAGAAGTCTAGGACGTGATTGTTCAAATTCTTAAGTTTTGTATTTAATGCCCTTTATTGTACGTATATGTATGTTTGAAATCTTAAATCAATATAAACATAAGTCCTGCTAGGTGCTTTTTCACTCGAGCAATTTACCAAATATTGTTATTCAACTATATTCTATGTGATCTTAGATCATTTAAGTAAACCATAACCTATTTTTCTCTTATCAGGCACATGCTTATGATTGTCGATAATGAAGAAATTTATGAGCAGGAGAAACCGCTATCACTGAATGACATTAGAAGCCTCATCACTATATTGGGATAGGTAAATGTTCATAGTTCACATATGTAATTCCAGGCATGCATCTGAATATGTGAAAAGACTTTCTCCAATCAGCTTGAATAGCATATTGTGTAACACCCTGAAATTTTGATAACTGAAAATATATGTTTGATGTATTTCTTGTGTTATTTGATTATTTGATTAGTTTAGATTAGTTGAAGGGTTGTATAAATTATCCTTGTGAAATTTTTTGGTGTGGATGTTAAGTTATGTGGAGCTTGTTTGATCTCTGTTGAAATGTGTGATTGATCGTTTGACTCAAAACTTGCTTTGGTAAAACCACAATCTGGGACTTATTAACCATTAGATTTCCTTCAAATTTTGAAAGTAGGTTCAAAACCCATCTCCGAATGTTGTGACTGTTGCGATTTTCAAAATAACAAGCTTTGATGTCCTTCTGAGCGCGACCACAGCGCTAAGCACAATTCCAAATAGAGACAGATTGCGTAAGCAAGACGAGCTCGCTAAGCAGGCATTGCAGCTTATAAATACGTCCAGCAGCACCGAAAAACACATTTTTCACCCCTTTTCTCTAAAACCTCACCCAAGCCTCCAATCCACCTCCTCCACCATCCACAACCACCAGTGATTGCCACGAGTCGTCGTTGCTTGCCGTCGGACCACCGCACGGAGATAAACACTTTAATCGGAGCGGAATCTTCAAAATCCAACTTGAAGATTCAGTAGAAAACAGAGCCTCCAATCCTTCTTTCTTGGTTTCTTCAAGGTAACCATGGTTTCCTTATCTTCTCCTAGTTAGTTTGAACATCTCTTAGTATCTTTTGTAATTTGGGTACCGTTATTTGGTGTTTATAAACTTCCTTTTAAAGACCTTTGAAAATGAGACGTTGTAAAAGTTACCTTTTATAATATTGATGTCATTTTTGTGACCTTTGTAGAGTTTCGGTCACATTGGTGTGATTGAAATTTCAAAATGACGTCTTTTTTTATGCGAACTCCCAAAACACCATTTTAGTCCATTTTAAATTTGAGTGGGTATTTAACCCCAAATATTAATATTAACCTTGTCTTCAAAATATATACTAAATTATCTTCGATTTGGTTATGGAGTTCTGTGTTTGAACCAAAGGACGTGAACCTGAGAGATCTCAATATGAGCTACAAGGAGCTAACAAAGAGATATAGATAGGTGAGGGGAGTTTATTGTTTGTTTAAAACTTTTGATACCATAGTTGGGGTCATGGAACCCAATTATGAAGATGAATGTCGGTCTCTGTTATGTGCTGGTTTTTAAGAAAAAAATATGTTTTAAACTAATGGGATGCGATATATTTGTTATTGATGAACGAAATTGTGAATGATGTTGTTGTTGTAATGATTAGATTTTTTGGGAAAAATCTTAATTATAGATGAGACTCTGCCCAAAATTTTATAAATCTATTCTCCTATTTACTTCTTTATTAAATTTTAAATGGGCATGAGTTTGTTTTGTATATTATAGTTCTCCTCTTTAATTTAGAATTTTCCTAAAATATCAGTCTTATGGTATTATGGATTGTGAATGTATGAAATTTGTGTTATCTGTAGACCTGGGGAATGTGAATCTCAAACATTTAGGATGTTTGTCATAATTGATTGAGTAGATTAGTTCAACTATGGTTATAGTCCTTGATACTCAAAAGTAGACATAAAGGATCAGAAAATGAGAGGATCAATGAAGTTTCTATTTTCTTTTCATAGTTTCATTGCCTTTTGAATGTGTTGAGACTTTAGTCCATTTCTTTGAGGTTTTCACCCACCTTAGATTTAGAGGAAAGAAACAGACAATGTCATGAAGTTTACATATTTTAAAAGTCATAATTGATATTAATCCTTTGATATTTTACTCACAATTGTAATTGTTAATACTACCACCTCTTGAGTTCTTTGGCTATAATGGACTATGTGGAAGATAGACAAGTTGTTACCAACTAAAGAGAACAAATAGTCAATACTATACAATTTTGCATCTTCTAGAAGTCACAATTGATCCTTTGATCTTTAGTTCTTTACTCACAATTGTAACCTAGTATCAATTTATGACTTTTGTAACTCTATGGGACCATGTGGAAGATATAGAATTTATTCATTCTAAGAACTACTGATAACTTAGAATATATGTGGACGATAGAAAAGTTATTCTTTCTTTCTTCTCAGATAATTATCCCTAACATTCTCAGGCAGAAGTCTTTGCTTCCACCCTTTGAATTTACAAAAGATATAGAGAGATTCATGACTTTTGTCTAATTAGTATATTGTACATTTGTCTTCATTCTGAATTCAATATCTGGATAGGGATCATATCAAATAGTGTAGGATTTCTTAGCATATAATTGGATATGTTTACTCTTAGCAGTAAGATTGGAAATTATTTGCCACTTTCTAGTAATCTTGAGTTAAGAAACTAATTATGTTTTCCAAAAGTACATACATTATCTTATTGTTCTCCATGTACAAATTTTTATACACCCTAAAGTTTCATGGTATATCCAAGGCAACAACGAACCTTGGAAACAGAAGGAGAAGGATGTGTCACCCTTGAATTTAATTGTGATTATATGGCAAGACCATTTCAAGTGACATATGAGGCTAAACTGCATTAGGTAGATCTATCTTGTGCTATCCTTCCATTGAGCTAGAATGAGGAGGATGTGTCCCAGGTTATTTTTTTAGGCTTGTTAAGGATTAAACTAGGCATATTTTTTTTTCATGAGGAAACTAGGGGCCCTTACGATATATATGTGAGTAAGTTGAAAATGAGTAATATTTATACCTTGCAGTTTGATAACTATCATTTAAATTTGTTTCTAGATTAATATTATGAGATTGTAAGTAATGTGATATTGTAATGAAAATAATATTTTAAATATTTTAATTTAAAAATTAATATATTTTTTATAAATTGGTTCTAGTTGTTCATTCTAAAAATAGACAAAATATATATATATATATATATATATATATATATATTTTGTAAAAAATAACATCGGTTGGTCTAATAAAACCGATATTGTAAAGATACTTTGTACATCGATTTTTTCATAATCGATGTTGTTATTCATGCTACAACATTTATATTTTTTGTATATTTCTTACTATATGATATCGATTTTCCTAAAAATTAATGTTGATTTATGCATCACAACATCGAGTTTTAGAAAAATTAATGTTTTTTTTTATGTTTTACATTTTTTTAGTTTATTACTTATTATATGATATTTGTATTTAAGAAAATTGATGTTGTGTAATGTATATTAACATTGATTTTATAAAAATTGATGTTAATATTAATATTTTTTAATGTTGATGATTTTAACATTGATTAAAAATTGGTATTAAAAATTAAAAATAATCGGTTTATTTTTAGTAGAGGAGTGGTTTTGCAAACCACTGAAGGAGACCGTGGTGTGGATAACACAGTCCAGCTCTTGAGAAGTTATCTGGTGAAGAATTAGGCCCAACAAGTTCACGTTGCCCAATGAGCACGTCCTTTCCACTGCAATTCAAATGCCTCCTGTCTTTTTCTTACATGCTTTTTCCCCCTTTTTTCTGCTGACAATGTCTTCCTCTCCCCATCGGTTAATACCCAGTGTTCCCCAATGAGGTTTGATACTTTGGTTGTTGTATATGAAAGAATATCCATGGAAAAAGATTATTCTGGTAGGATTCATTTGGTAGGAAAAAAATGAAAAAAAAAAAGAAATATTATTTTTATTTGTTTGAATAGAAAATAAAAAAAATTATTTTTTAATACAAAAATTAAGATTTTTCCTTCTTATCATTTTTTCCTAAATTTAAATTTTAAATTTTTTCTTTGTTACCCTTTTTTTTTATCCAATCAAACATAGGATTAAAGAATTTAATCCTTTCTTTTCAATTGAACTGATGTTGTTAAGTTGTAATACAATGTTTTTTTTTTTTTTATAGTGACAGTAAAATCATCATTATTAGTAAATAAAATCTGTCAGAATTCATAATCTAACGACGTCAATCTCAATCAAACGGAAGACATTTTTAAAAAAAGGACTTGATTGGATGATGGGGTTCTGCGTAGTTTCTACTCCACTTCAAGATTTTGTAATTAGCTACAATAGTTTTTTGTTAAATAGAAACAACTTAATTAGTCTAGCATACAAATGTACTCGACCAACAAAGTTTCCTCAGCGTCTTCTGGATTATAATCTCTACTGTACTTGTTTGACTCCTTTCCATGCATATTTCAATATAATAAAATGAGAGAGAGAGAGGTTAAAACCTTGTGAAGAATTTGATCTATCACAAAATTTTAAAACCTGTTACTAAATAGTAGAAACAAATTAAAATTAAAATGACGTAAATTTCTTGACTAAGAAAATCAATTTTCCTTGCTAATTAACAAGAAAATAATTCCCTTTTCAAATTAAAATGGAATGCATATTAGTTATTAATTATGAGAGAATTTAATAAAAGTGAGTTTTGAATGTAATTGGGCCAGTTTGTTAAGTTTTTTTTTAATTTATAAAAAATCATTTTTTAAATAAGCAGATTTCTATCATTTTCATGTATTTGTCTAAATTGGTTATACTTAAAATAAATTTTTATTTTTATTTATAAAGAAACAAATTCTATATGCTTATTAAAAAATATTTTTTAAAAAGCACTTAAGTTATTTTTGAAGTTTAAACAAATTTATCTATTAAGATGAATTTAATCTACCACTGGTTAGAGAGAAAACTCACTTTCCTATCCAATTATTACTATTATTTTAACTAGTCATTGAAATTTATTTTACACATCTCGTTAAAACCTTCCAAATAATGAACATTTTGCTGGTTCACTGTTTGTTTAATAAATCCTACTAAAAATTTATGGATTATAATAAATTTTAATTAATAATAAAGAATAAAAAAATGTATTAGACAGTGACATTAACGATTATAACAAGTAAATAAAATAATACTATTACTATCCTTTTTAAGGAAATGATTAAGGAACCAAATATAACAATTAAAGTACATTTATAACATAAAATATGACACTATTTTAAGGTGTTCATATTTAGGGATTGAAATCCCCTTGAGTTCTCCTCCGTAAATAACCTATGCCTACTTCCTTTGTCAAACCACTGCACCGAAGGTAGAAATTAACTAGTGTCTTTGTTTGTTGTTCAACAGTAGAAGTGAGGTTCATCTTTTAATCAATTCCAAAAGGATCAATACACGCTTGAACTACCAAACATATGAATTGAGCAGCGGATTACTACAAAATTTTAAACGGTGCAGCATGTGAGGAAATCTGCAATGCAAGAGGTAAATATGGATCAGTTATATTTAAATCAGTGACAAAAATATGTATTGGAGACAAGGGGATGGACGTGTGCGTAAAAGAAAAGGGTGAAAGATAATAAATCCAATGTGTAATTTTTAATTGATGTTTCATATTTTTATTAGTGGGACATACAATGAGACACAAATGTGAGATTATGTTTGACAACTGAAAATCTAATGAAAGAAGAAAGTCACTATATGAAATATAAAAGTTGGAAAATTAATTTAATATATTTTGTGTTTATCGTTAGTTAAAAAATATAAAAATGATAAAAAATAAAATTATGATTTATTTAAAAAAGATAATTAGAAAATTTGATCAATATAAAATTCTAGAAGTTATTGTTTTTAAAAATATTAAAAGTTACTAAAAAAATTCATTTACTAAATAATCAAACAAATTATTAGCTAGTAAATAAAAGATAAAAACTAGTTGAAATATCTTGTTAAATATAATCTTAGACTATGTTTGATAAAATATTTCAACTAATTTCTAATATTTTACTAACTAAAAAACTTGTTTGACTATTCTCTAAACAAACTTTTTTAATAGTTTCCAACAATTTTTTTAGACATTAATTGATGTAGCGTTAACTTCTAACTTTTTTATATTTCCTTCTCTTTTTATCTTTAATATATTTATCAAATTTTCTAATTATCTTTTAAAATAAATCATGGTTTCATTACTTTTATGTTATTTTATATTTTTAATTATTTCA
>PYAF01005146.1:204388-214612 GCA_007407185.1 Glycine tomentella | reverse complement strand
ACGAAACATTTTGCTTTCTCCTTCGAACACCTGACCATTTGGTCCGACGTATCTCCTCCCATTGTAATATACAATGGTGATTAAACCATTCCCTCTCCCACTCATGTTTTCAAATTCTAGCCTATATTAACGAACGAACAATATTCTCAAGAGGAAAACGTTACCGGAATAATATGCAAACTGGAGGGAGGGGGGTGCTACCATTAAATAGAAGGTGCGGAAACCAAGTTCGCTGTAGGGCCTAGCGGACTCAGAGTTCGCTACCCTGACAAGCGAACTATGTAAAGCGCCACGTGTCAGCCTCTCACGTAGTTCGCTGATGGGGCCAGCGAACTACGTTACCTAGTTCGCTATGCCCCCCAGCGAACTAGGCAGCGCCCGCCACGTGTCCTGCCCGGTCTGCCAGGGCACTGCGCCATTGGTCAGAGGACGCCACATCAGCAGACGTAGTTCGCTGGGGTAAATAGCGAACTACGCCGCGTGGCATTTTGGCAAATTGTTTGGATGGTGTGGCAGTTAGGTAATTATTTTTAAAAAACGTGGCAACAGGGTCGAAGTCTCGCTAAGTGTTGGGTCTTACGTACTCAATGCAAACAAAGGGAAAAAGGAGAGAATTCGTAGACTTTTAGAAATGCATGCATACAGCAGAGAGGATGTTAAAGTAGCTTTAGCTGGTGATATTATTGCTCTTGCTGGTTTGAAAGATACTATTACAGGTGAAACATTGTGTGACCCTGATAATTTAGGTAGGGATCAGGGCATTGTGGACTGGTCTTGGGCCCAATATAGCTAGGAATGCAATCAAAAATGCTGCTGAATTAGCTAGCTATGATAAAGTAAAACGGGTAATCACATTATAGGGTATTCTAAATTGGATTTTTCCTATAATTCGAATTACATCCTTACATAAAATTTAATTGTAATGCTGCTCTGATTCTTTATACTTATGTAGACAATTTTGAAAATTCAAGGGTTGATGGACAATGTCTATACTCACCTACTTACTGGCTTAGGTGCAGGTCTTTTAGCTGTCTTTATTGGTTCTCGTGTTGATGTGGTAGGTGCTACCCTAGCCCCCTTTTTGTTCGTCTGCAGTCTACACTTATGCTTAAGTAGAACATATCATCGATATCAATGATAGTCCTGTTTATATATGAAAAGAGACAGAAAAAAAAAAGGAAATTATAAGTAACTTGGAATTTTGAAATTTGTTAACCATTGCAAGTTTCCTAAATAATATAGAGAAATTCCTATGAATAATCACCCTCTACTTTTATGAAGCAAGACATGACTTATATCCATGCTCATAATTCTCCTGGTGAAATCCAGGATGATGGGGGATTCAACCTACAAAAGCACATTTGACTGCTTTCTCAACTTAACATGTTTCATAATTTAATCATATAAAGTGAATTTCCTGGATCCTGAATTCCTGATGCATCAATGCTGCATTTTTCAATTAATTAAGTTTTATACCATTTTGTTACTAAGATATTGACTATGGATTAGCATTATGCAGTTTCTTACTGCTGCCAGGATCATGTGGGCCTTATTATATTCAGCCTGAGTAATTTCATAAGTTTGATTCTTCTATACGCTTCTTAATACTTATATCTTTCTTCTTAATACTTAAAGTGGGCTTTTTTTCTGATGCTACACTATGTTCAGGAAAATTGGCTGCAAATAAGGAATCATTATCTGATGAAGTAAATAAAAGCAAGACCATATTTCTAGAAATTGGCATGTCAACTAAAGATGTTAGTATGTCAAGGTAAGGCAACTTCTGTTGAGGCTGAGGCTGAGGCTGAATTTACCCACCTTCTTTTGTCCCTTGGTGAACGATCTCTACCTAGCCGGGTACTTATTCCTTTTAGTCATCTCCAGTCAATAGTTAATCGATCAGAATTAAGAACAATGATAAGCAAATAAAATCTTATTTCATATATCAAATGTAAACATGTGCTAACTATTAGTGCCAATTATAAATTATTGATTGGATAACATTTATGCTTTCAATTACATTTCATTGTTCGAATTTGACACAATCTTCAACTATGAGATATTTGTGAAAAATATATTTGAAAATAGATCAGTTTGCTGAGCCAAGCTTTAGCACACAATACAACTTTTGTAAGTGAATTTTCTTAAATGTGACTTCAATGATAAAATTTATGTTTCAACAACATCATGAATTAGAGTAGACTCTAGACTGATGACACTACTAACTGAACAGCCAGAGAAAAAGGCAGGTTCACTAAAAGATCATGTTCATGATAATGATCCCTCAACCATTGTTGTAAATGATAATGATCTTTCACTAACCGTGAATTTTGTATTCACCATTCGAAATATTCTTTCTCTTATTGCATCACTTCAATTCTCCAACCTCTTTACTTGAAGCTCTTTTGTTTTTCTTCTATTGTTTCAGCTCTCGGATTTGATCGGATTAACTTCCTTTGCTTCTATTCTTTATTTGTCTTCTTTGCTGTTGCAGAAGGTAAACTCATATAGCCTTGTCTGATCTTTCATTTGAAACTTATATTCTGCTGTTAATTTTGTATTGGTTTATTATCATCTCCATCTTGGACCATTTTGTTCTTTGCTATTCTTTCACTTTTAAGGAAATAAATTAATAAATTAACTTAGCTTTTTCCTATTTTATATTTTAACGTGAAAAAGAAGAATGGTTGTAGTAGGAGTAATGCTGAGTTCACAAATTACAATTACAGACAAAAACTACCATCAGCCTCAGAGTTGGAGCTTGCTTGCAGGACAGTGGTGGCATGGAAGGATGACTATTGTGCATTTTTCATCCCTTTTCATGTTTGTTATATAGTTTGTTAATTTATCCTTTTTTTAGACTTTTCATGTTTGTTACAATCAGCCTCGGAGTTCCATAGTTATGCACAAGTCGTTATCCTTTCATGTTTGTTACAATACACTAAATTCAAAATTTGAATTATCCATTTTAGATCTCTGTCTCTCTCTTTTTTCTTTTTCATCTTTTCTCTCTTCCTCCTTTCTTTGTTTGAATGGTTTTTTTCATTTCCACCTTCCTACATCCTAAACCGCAAGCTTCTTCCTCCTTTCTTCGTCTTCATGTATGTTGTGGAAAAAATTAAGTCTTTTTTCTCCTCTTTCTACTTTACAGGGAACGGCTGGTTTCAAACCCACCATCAAAAAAATCTCCTTCAGCATTGGAAAGTCAAGACCTTTTCATATATTTTCAGCATGTAAGTGGTAAAATGTTTTACATATTTGCTCTGTCAGTAATTTAACTTTTGTTATTTCCATGGATGACATAAACCTCATTGCATTTTTATTTTAGCAATCTCTATTGTCATTTCATTTCCGCTTACCGCTTACATGTTGTGCTTTGTAATCTTGCACAATATCCTATACAACTTTCTAACTATTCAGAATTCTTTCAACCTTTGTATTTTTTGGGGTATAAGTCTAAACACATAGTAATTTTCCTGAAGAAGCTAATGTCACTAACTGCAATTCTTTTAACAATATATAAGGCTAAGTTTGTGGGTGAAAATAATGGACTATGAAAGTGACTTTGAAATTTGGCTTGGGAAAGTTCCCACCCAAGAGGGAGGGCTGCACAATACTTTTGCATGTTAGCTAGAGACAACAGTGTATTTTTTTAATTCTCTTGGAATGAGAAAATAGGTTAAATAGTTATTGAAAATATGAACTGAAAAATTAGTAATAACTTTGTCTATTAAGTATTGACTTACTATTCGGTCAAGAGTCGAGACCATTTCTCTACCTTCTAGAATTTTGTGCCTAATGAATAATTTGGATGTTATATTAGTTAGTGGAAATTAAAAGCTAAATCAGCATGTTTTTATAGTTTGTTTATGTATGTCCATTATTTACAAAATAAATATGTATTTAGTAGTTCCCATTCATCGAGACTAAGAAATTAGTGACAAGATCCAAGTTATTTGCTGGAAATATGAAGGCATATTATTCAATAGTGGAGACATTTAATACCATCTAAAGAACTTGAGGTTTATAGTCGTCTGCTTATCTCTAAGCAAACTTAATGTTTATTATTTATGTGTTTGCGGTGCATGTATTTCCTTGTAATGTGTTGACAATGTTGTGATTAAGGTATGTTTATCTTGACTAGGTTGTCAGAGACAAGCGGACTGGTAAAACAAAAGGTTATGGATTTGTGAGCTTTGCCAGTCCTTCTGATCTTGCTGCTGCTCTTAAAGAAATGAATGGTTAGTCAGTTCAGATGGGTCTCTCTTTCCGTAATGTCTAAATACATATTGACTATTATGCTGTAATATTTGTTACTCTTCTGACCAGGGCTTTGATTTAGTATAAATATTTTATGCTAGATAATACTGACTAGAAACTGATAGCTTTACAATCCCGAACTATAATCATGATGGATTATTGTTTCTTTTATACATGAATGTATTTAGGGCTTATACAATTTGTGACTGAATCTTGTCAACATATGCAACAAACAATATTGTAAAAATGCAGTAAAATGTGTATTTTGACTTTGACTCATTGTGTTAGTACAGATAGTGATGGATAGTAAAGAACTGGGTTAAGGCATACTTTGCTAAATACTTGGATAATGTAAAAGAGTCAATATTGTTTCTATAATCATGATGGATTATTGTTTCTTTTATACATGAATGTATTTAAGGCATACTTATACAGCGGACAATATTAGTTTCACTCTTTGTTCCGGCTAAACATCATGCTCTTAAGTAATTTTTAAACTCTTTTTATTATTTTAATTGTTACAATAATTTGCATAATAACATTTAGTTGATATATAGATAAAAATTATAATTAATTTATAAAATTTGTTACCGGAAAATTTTAAATTACTTATTCACTACATTATAATGTAAATTAATTTTAATTTCAATGATAAAAACTATAATTATCATTTACGAGAAATAGTTATTTTATAGGACAGCATGGATAAATAGTTATGGGGTTATTTTTAACAAAGTATTTAACATAATTATATATCAAATAATCAACAATATTTATTTATTTTTATAAATATATTATTTGTTTTTAAATTTTCATCATATCTTTGTCTCTTCGTTTTTTAAACAATCAACTATTTTCTTCTGTTTGATAATTATCTGTTCCTACCAAATGAATTGTATTTGATTCAATATAAATATGTTAAATACTTATATTTTGTGATCTTTTATCATGCACACAAAGTTTTAATCATCACGGCTAGGCCACCTTCGTGTCCAATCAGTAAGTATTTTGATCCTAATACACTTTGTGAACTTGGGAAAAAGTTTGTTTTAAAAAAGTAATTAAAATAGTTATATATTAAACAATCTACAATATTTATTTTTATTCAATGTATTATTTGTTTTTAAATTTTCATCATATAAAATAATGGTTAAATAAATGTAAAATAAAGTGGTGACATTTTTTTTAAAAAAATATTTAAACTTTAATTATTTAAATTTAATCAAGATTTTGGAATTTTAGAATTTCTATTTAATTCAATTCTTACATTAAGTTAATATATTTATTAGAAAATTATAGTTTGTTTCTTTGTTATTGGACAACTAAGGTTAATCATTTTAAATTACTTTAACACTAATATCATAAATAAAATATTTTTAGTTATCATAGAAATAAAAATTATAATTAACTTATAAAAAGGATTTGTTACAACAAAATTTTAAATTACTTATTCACTATATCATAATGTAAATTAATTTTTATTTCATTTATGGGAAATTATTATTCATTGGATCATTATTAACTTATCGTTATTATTCACTATATCATAATGTACTTTACATGTTTTTATTTTACTTTTTATTTTTAAGTTTGCTTATACAATAATTCTTAATCATTAAACGTTAAAAATATTTTATACAAATCTAGCATAGCACGGCGGAGCGAAGCGGAACCATCCCATACGTATGCGCACGGGTCCTAAGACTAGTTCTATTGCAAAAGGAAAAATATCAATATTTCTTTTTGACAAGCAAATAAAAATTATATTAAAGAAAGAAAAACTAAGGATAAAAGTAGGGTCATAAGCAATTTCCCTACCATACCCGAGAGATCGAAAGTAAATACAGGTAATACTCACTAATACAGATAACAAAAAACCTGCAATTTAAATCAGTTTAATAATCGATAATTCCTAAGTCATTTGATTAAATAAGATATATAAATATTATAAATTTGTTAATACTTTATTTAATTTTTACAAATAAAAAATAGTTTAATAAAGAAATTACCTAGCTCCCTATAGCACTACTGTTTTACATGTTGCCACAATAAAGGATTATCCCTTCAAAATAAATCCCAACAAATTCACCTATACCTACCACTCAGAAAATAAAAGGCATCTGCACGTATGTATATCACAACTCCAGTAACAATATTTTCTTACATGAGAATAATTAATAATTGTGATTAAAATAATAAATAATTAAAATTAAAATTTAATATAACCATTAAATTTCTAAAAGATTCATTACATAAATCACATCCTAAAATATTTTAATTATCATTAATTCATTATCATCATCATGATTATCATCACCTCTATCGACATAACCGTTATCATCGTCGTTGTTACCACCATCGTCACCACCCCGTCATCATAATTGTCGTTATTATGGTCACCACCACTGTCGTGGACATTAATTTTTATATTTTTTAAATAAGTTTGAGTTTAATTTATAGAATTAAAAATTATTTTAGACGTAACTTTTATGTATTTTTTATGCAAAAATTTGATAAGTTTAATATACAGTCATGGGCAGATCCACATTCATAGTTGGGGGCAGTGTTCCCGTAAGATTTATCATTGTGGCTCATTTAAATAAATGTTATTTGATTTAATGAATAAAGGGCATAAAGATAATTGGTTACAAAAGGAAGTTATTAAAGGATAATTGTTAATAAAATAATTATCTTAAACGTATTAAAAAGATAATTGTTAAGATATGCAATTATATTAAAAGATAATTGTTAAGATATGTCGTTATATTAAAAGATAATTGTTAAGATATGCAGTTATATTAAACGTAGTGGTTCAGTTTTCTTAAAAAAAGAGATATCTAGAAAACTGAATAACATTATTGTCTTCCCATGAGAGTTGTATCAAATCCCTATCAAAGAAGATACAAGAATTGAAAGGGTCAAGACTCTGAGAAAATATTATGCCATTAAAGGATATTCCTCAAAGAATCTACGAAAGCATTCTACCAATAAAGATCTTCCGTAATTATGGATAAAGGTATGTTTATGTGAAACTCATGAATTCTAAAGATCCTTTTCATGTTCTTGTTATGATTGTTATTGAGCATGATATTATAGATTAATGCTTACATGTGGTATCAGAGTCAGGTTTAAGAATTTGTGATTTTGCATTACTAAGTTTTGTTGATGCAACAATAAAGTATTATGGTAGATTTTGAATCTTAATTTTCTGCTTGTTGTGAATATTATTGATCAAAATAATATCACATAATTGATATTTCTCACTTGGTATGTCATATGTTCCAATGAATATTATGGATAAAGTCCTGATGATGTTTTCAGTTCAACATATATATATATATATATATGTTAAATGCAAATTATTATTTTAGTGATGAAAAGTAAACAATAATGATTGATCACTTTATTGCTCTCCCTATTCAAAATTGTACCAATGCATATTTAAAATTGTATTTGATAAAGTGTATATGCATTGAAATGTTGTGATCGAATGACTGTATATTTTGTTGATACTAAAAATTAATTATTTGTTGATACTGAAATTAATTATGATGTTAGAATGTGTTTGAATGTTGTTAAAATCTTATAATTTTAACATATTTTTGTACTTTATGAGGTGTTGATATCTTGGGATTAAAGTAAAGTGAATTTGTTAATCATCAAAGTGGCCAAATTTGTATGAGTAATTTAATTCCAAATTGTATGTTTATTTCAACCATCCATAATTATGATGCTATGAATGTATTAAAATTATTATTTTATGGATGAGTTGAAGTTTATTATTATGGGACAGTTAAGGATCAACCCAAAGGATGATTATTTGTCGTCATAATAAATAAACATGAATGTTGACATAATAGATACATAGCTAGTTCTATTTATATATCCAAAGATAGTAAGTAATCCTAGTTAGTGTATGTATTATTGTCAAATTATGAAAAACAAAATTTATTAGCATCATCATAGCTTAATGTTGTGTATTAATGGATCCCCAAAGGTGAACATTAATGTGCATTTTATGATGTATGAATCTATAAATTATGTTAGTATGTGATATGTATGATTCAAAGCATTAATTTTTTCAAATTTTATACCTTGCAGTACTTGTTGCTACACATTCGCTTTTCTCAAATATTGCAGTTTTCAATGGACTAAACTTCTTTGAATGGAAAGAGCAAATTGAATTTTACCTTGGGGTAATTGTAACATCCTCAAAATTATAAAAATGTGATGATAGTTGGATACAAATATGTTTAGAGAAAAATAACTATATCGCTATTTCCATAATGTAGAAATTACTAGAAAACCCTTAAGACAAGAATTTCAAAAATGCCCTTAGACATTTTTGAAAATAACCAAAATACCCCTAGGTTGAATGACATAATTACCAAAAAGCCCCTAGGCCAAAAATGCTCAAATAACTTTAGAAATTTTGTAGAAACTTGATGAAATTATAAAATACACTTAGCTGACTAAGTATCAACATATTTTGTGACACAAAACTCTAGAATAAAATTTCTACAAATTTTGGAAAATGACAACTTTGAGGTTGTATTCAAGAAAACTCAAGCATCAGAAAAATATGGAAAAATGGTACATAAAATCTATAGAATTTTCTCTTAATTATAGGATGAATAGACCTACTTAATAAAATGATTTAGTAATTTTGATGGTCAGAAGAAGTATAGACCAATCAAAAATAAGATAAGGATGTAGTCTAGAATGAAAGGTTTATGTATTGCCCTGTATAAGACTGCTTGGGATTAATTTAAACTATCATTGGGATAAAATCTTAGGAACATCTAGAATTCTAATATTCAAAATTTTCTTTAGAAAAAAGAATTCAAATTAAATTGGATTTCTTTTTATGAAAATACCATATTGAAACTGGATTTTTATTCATCATCAAAAATGACCACATGTAGCATGAAAAGAAGAAAAAATTTGTATTCCTTCCCTTTGAGCTTGTCATTCACGTGGAGAAGCATGGAGAATGAGGAAGAAGCTTCTTGAATTCAGCCACTTGGAAGATAAGTCATAGGATGAAAACAAGTGGCAAGACACTTGTATGACATGGATGCAAGGTAACATAAAAATCAAGCCAAGATTTCTCTACACTCTTCCATCTTGCACGTGGATAGCTCTAGACATTATTTCAACAATCCAACGGTCAAAAGTTACATATGTGAGATAGTAGTGTACCTTTAAAATTTTAAAGAGATCCAACGGTTAACGAATCTAGAATTAGAATTTTACTAAAACAGGTTTGGGATAAACTCAAGAACAAGCTACTTCACGAAAATGCAAGAGAAAAGGAGAAACTTCAAGAGCTTGGACACTTGGATGGTGGAGAATTAAGAGCCTTTATGATTTGGACAAGTGTAGGGACACTTGTAAAGGGGTAGACAAGTGGAAAGATAAGTTATTATGGTGTAGGAGATATTTTTCCATAAAGTGAATCCTAAACCACTATATAAAGGGGGAAGGGGGACCTAAGTGCAAACCATTCCAAGCCATCCCTCCTAGCTCATTCACGTGATCACTCTCTCCCTAAACCATCTTCATTTCATTTCATCTTTATCTTTTAAAGCTTGAATCAAGTAAGAAAAGCAAACCCATCACCTTGAAGAAATTTCGTGAGAAACCTAGCAACCTTAGGAAGAACTTTTGACAAGCTTAGTAAAAGGATATCAAGGCTTCATCTCTTAGAGGATTCTCCCAAGGAAGGAAGGAAGGAAGGAAGGAAGCCATTTATCCATTCAATATCAAGAATCAAACTCACTTGAGGTAGGTTAAGCTTAAATCTCTAGTTAATCAATGGTTTGGATTAATTTACATGCTTTAGTAGGATGATTTATGGTTAATATTTAGGCTTGAAATTTCGTGATATTGAAGGTTGTTCTTTGATGAGAATATGTTGATTTAAGCCATAAGATAGGTGTTGATTTATACGCATAAAGATTA
>PYAF01005146.1:148853-171865 GCA_007407185.1 Glycine tomentella | reverse complement strand
TAAAATAAATCATGGTTTCATTACTTTTATGTTATTCTATATTTTTAATTATTTTAATAACTAATTTTATCATATACTTACAATTTAATAACCTATCTTTTGAACTACCAACTTTCAATTACTAGCTAACTTTTTAGTTTCCAACTAACATTTTAATTAATTTTATCGAATGTAACCTTAGTATCCTCCAAAAAGATATCTTTTTGAGAAAAAAATTATATTTTAATAAAATCTTCACCTTTATTTCTTTTACCTTCTATTCCTATTACTTAAAAAATATTCATTTTATTCGATTTACATGCTTTTTTAATTCATTTTATTTCTTGTACATATAATTTTTAATCCCTTTAAGTCCCTACCTTTTAAATTCACCGGAACTAAAAAAATTAAAAATAATATTTTTAAAATTTAAAAGGGATAATTTTTAAATACAAAAATTTAAATATAAAATTTGTATAAATATAAGAATCGAGTAATTAAACCTTATTTCTTTAACCATTTCCTTGATCCAATGCTTTATAAAAATAAGGCGTATTATAAAATAAGGCGAATTCTGTATGTAGCAAAGAAATAATTATTTTAGCACGTTTCTAACAACTATTGGGCCTTGGACACAGCCTGTAACTCAAACAGTTCTCTACCAGTGCCATGCTTAACAACCTTAAACTCCAACATCATTAACCATTCCAAAAACGCCACTTTTCTTATCTTCAGAGTTCAATTAAGCATGTACTCCTATTGGGTCATGTCTCTGTCTCTTTGCTTCTAAGTTAACTATTGTGCAACACGAGTTGCAACTCGCAATAAAACAAATGTCCAGTTGTGGACCCATCAATGTTTCTTTCATATCGTATAGTATTATTTTCTTCAATAAATAAATTGTGGGGTGTTCACCGATATAGGTTATTCACGAACCTGTATTGATTCAAACTGATTCAAAAAGTTTGGGTTGAGTCATTTATGTATTTGGGTCAAAATTGAACTGAATCGATCAAAACCATTCATGTATTAGTTGAATCATGGATTTAGATCTATAAATCCAATCAAAATCAAACTGAACCGATATCAATCAAATATTTTAGAATTGTTTGGTTTTAGTTTAAATACTGCTAATATTGGAACTACAAATGTTGAAATTGCAAATATTTATAATATTAATGAATCATATTTTGTTTATTTGTTTCAACAAATTTGATTACAATGAAGCTTATTACAAAAAAAATACTTTATAGAAAATAGTTGTGATTCAGACTATTATAGTAAATATCGTTGAAGAATATTTTGTTTTAATTTATATTAGTCTATTTTAAAAAATTATGTTGATGATATTAAATGAATCAACTTTACTACTTTCAGATATTTGATAATAACGTGTTAGTATAAATAGTCATTTTCATCCTGCAGGTGTAGAACACACGCAAATTTGTCTCTGAAAGATGTAAATTCAAATTTTAGTGTCAGAAAGTTAAAAAAGTACAATAAATTCATTCATTCGTTACCGTTAATGAAAGAGCCTACATGACACATAGGGATGAAAATATCACAAAAATGATTGTCAACATGACTGGTGAATAGATTGGACCAAAATGTTAGTAAGTTTCCATTGGACCAAAATATTAGTAAATTTCCATTGGACCAAAATATTAGTAAATTTCCATTGGATTAATTTGTCACATCCCAAATTTCGTTTTATTTAAGGATAAAATATAATTTAATCTCTATCTTTCCCTTGTTTGTTCTAACATATAAAATATAATTTAATTCTTCCATTGGGCAAACACACTTGATTTTGTTCTAACGTGTAATTCAACACCAACATGCTTGATTTTGTTCTAACCTGTAATTAAAAAAGTTTCTTTTAAAAAATAGTCTTACCAACTCAAAGGACAACAATCAACTAAGCACATATTTGACGTTGTCAAGTGTCAACTTCTCTTTCAAACAGGACTGGGTCTAACACATAAGGATTTTCAAAATCCACTTAACAAAAGGGACACAAAACCAAATCAACATTGATGATAATAATTCCAACACAGAGAGTAAAAATAGAATAGATAGATTACATCCTCGTTCGAAATCATACTTCAAAAATCAATGTCAGTCCGACAACCTTAAATGTTGCTTCAACTTCTGCAGACATTTTGAATGGTATTGAGGAATTTGATAATATGGAAACGAGTAAAGGATGTGATTTTGGTAAAAACACCAAATTTATGACAACTTTTACAGCGTGAAAAAAACCCTGGAAAAAGGATATGTAGACAGAAAACCATGAATATCCTATGATATTATTATGTTCCAACAATGTGCCAATGATCTCGGTAGCTGAGAAGACAAGCAAATAGTTGTAGCAAATTTGCAATGCGTGTAAATAAATATACTAAAATTTGAATTTTCATCTCTAGGAACGAATTTGTCAGTGCTCTATACATTCATGGACAAAAATGACTATTTACCCTAAATTGCATTTTACTCTTAAATGACATGAAATTCGGGACTGACAAATTTATCCAATGGAAACTTACTGACATTTTTGTCAAATGAAAATTTACTGACATTTTGATCCAATCTATTCTGCAGTCATGTTGACAATCATTTTTGTGACATTTTCGTCCCTCTGTGCCACGTAAACTTTTTCATTAACGGTAACAGACAGAAGTTAACGGATGAATGAATTTGTACTTTTTTCACTTTCGAGTAAAATTTGAATTTCCATCTTTCTGGGACAAATTCGTCAACTCTATACACATTCAGGAATGAAACTAGATATTTACCGTTATTGTGTTAATTGTATTGGATATTTGGTTGAATCATGATATAAAATAATAGTTTTAAAAGAAAAAAGATCAAATTTAAATGGGTAACTCATTGGCCATAACCGAACCAAACCGTTCATGAATGAGTTGGGTTGGGTTAGGTTTAAAAAAAAATTGCTGAAAATCAAACAAAACCAAACTAATCAAATTTGATTGAGTTGGATTTTAAATTTGGACAAAACTGATCCGAACCAACTCGCAAACACTCCTAATAAATTAAGATTTAATCTTTGTTGCTTTTGATAAAGATTATTTTTTTTCTTTTCATTGTTTTCTCTGATCTAACTAACAGGATGGTTAAGTCATGTTGCACTATGTGCTTGTGTTTGGTCTTACTTCACATTTTCCTGTGCTTTGTTCCGACACAGTCAGCACCTGAAAGTGCTATTGTGACACAGATTCCTGGCTTCAGTGGCACTCTACCTTCCAAGCACTATGCCAGGTACGTTTTTTTCTCTCTAAACAATGTTTTTTTATTTATTGAAATGTTGACCCTTTGAGAAATTAAGTGAAGAATTGCATTGTTTTGGGTTGTTGAAGGTATGTGATCGTGGATAGGGATGGCAAAATGGGCCTAACCCGGTGGGAGAGCCCATGTAACCCACAAAAAAAGTGGGTCGGGTTGAAACTTTCAACCCACTTTAAAAAAGGGGTCGGACCAGCCCGACCAACAAAAATGCGGACCAAATCCAGGCCCTGGCCGGGCCAGCCCACCGGGCCAACAGAAAGTAATTTTTTTTAAAAAAAAAAACTAAGAGTCCAACAGCCAACTGTCGGCCCAGACTCAAAAATATCTTTCTGTTGTTCTGCCTTCTAGTTCCTGGAGTAATTGTTGAGAGAGAGAGAGACTGAGAAAGCTTCATGCCTTCGTCGTTGCCTCATTCTATCGACCATCGTTCGTTCTCGTTCCTCGATCAAATGGCACCTACAGGGCTGTAGTCCGTGAGTTTGTTGTTCGCAGAGACACAGACCCAGTTGCAGAGAGAGATCTCGCTCCCGCACCCACACCGTCGTCCCCCGACGTCTTCGTCCCCGCATCGCCAGTGGTCCGTAGTCCGTGCCAGCCTCCACTCTCCTTCGCCCTGAAGGTGCCGCCATCTCCTTTTCAGTCCTTTGATTTCATTTTTTTCCCACAAGTTAGTTACTTACTTCCTTTCAATGTCTGAATCATAAGAAATGTTAGAACTTTAAGTGTTTGATCAATAAATTTTTTAGTTTAATAAACTCCACTGATGATTAAATAATTTTCAAAATGTTTCAGCTTGATTTCAAAATGTTAGAGACTACTTAGCTTGATTTCTAATACTTTTAGAACTACTTAAGTGGATTGTTTTACTTTAGGGACTATTTATGAGAGAGAGTGGTACTTCAGGCATGAAATTGATGGTTTACTCTTTGCTGGTTACTTGGCTTTGAGACTTGGGAGATTGCATTTTATGATTGGATAACTGGTTGCGTCTTGGTTAATGAAATGCTTAACCAAAAGATAATGGTCTTTGTTTCTGGTTCTAGATAATTATGCTATTTTGATGTAGACTTTCTTAGTGGTGAGAAACAGCGTGATTGGGATATATGAGATAAGGTATCTACATAGTAGTTGTGGTGTGGTAAAGACAGTCAAAAAAGATGGAAGTTCATACAAAGTTTTGCTAAAAACCTTTGCTGGGATATGCTGTCACAACAAGATGAAATTGTCGTATGGAAGAAAACTAGTAAAAGGAATTGCTATAGTTCTATTCAAGGTAGCACCTGAGACATTTATTGATGAAAATGTATTTCACTTTGTATATCCTAGAAAGAGATATAGTAACTAGGATCTGTGTTATATGGATATACATAGCAACTGCTGAATTTCTATCAAAAAGAGACAAACTTGGCCTTCCAGAGATCACTTGAACAAGAAGGAGCTTGCAATCTTTGGTAATTGTTATACTCTTTAACATTTATTTATATATTTATCTTAATAAAAGGATTTCATGTACTGTATCACTAAATGAAATCTCCTTTCTAGTAGGTTATCTTAATATGTATATCTTTACTTGCAGTAGAAATAAATTAATTAAATTTGTATTCCTTTTATAATTTTTTTGTCTTTTTTAAAAAAAATAACTTTTTTAATTTTTATTTGTTTTTTAGGTTGGCTGGCCCGCTGGCCCACCAACCCACCTTAAAGTGGGGTGGACTAGCATTTCCAGCCCACTTTGCAAAAGTGGACCAGCCCAGCCCGGATCCTTTTTTGGTGGGTTGGACTAGCCCGACCCATTTTGGGTGGGCTGACCCACTTTGCCATCCCTAACCGTGGATAAGAGTCATGGAAGGAACTTGTACTACTATTTTGTTGAATTAGAGGGTAAACCTTTTGAGGACCCTGTGGTTTTGTGGCTTAATGGGGGACCTGGCTACTCTAGCTTCGATGGATTCATATATGAGCATGGTAATTAATTGTTCACTTTGAACGCTACCCTTTTGTTCTTTCGATATATTTTAGCATAAACATTAGGAATTGTGACTTAAAAATGGTTTGCAATTGCTTGGTCTATAGTGTTTTCTTAATACCAATAGGAGTTGGATAAATTATTAAGTGATCCTGGATTGTCATGATCTCTACTAATCTTTGCATAATAAGTGTTATTAATTCTTCTCATAAATTGTAAAATTTTAATATGTTATATAGACATTAGTTGCGACCATGGAGTAGCACATACTAATTTCTTCTAGCGAAGGGATTAGTTCCCAAAATGTGGCAAATCAAGGTTTGAATTCCTACTAAGAGAGAGTGTCCACATTTAATGTTTGATTGTGCCTCTAACAATTTTTCTAAAAAAATATACGAAAAAATAATAATTGTAATTGAGTTTACGACTTCTAAAAAAATAATAAGAAAAACTTTAAAGACTTTAAAGTCATAATTTTTTTAAAAAAAAATTGAAGTCATAAAATATTTTACTACTTCAATTAAATAAAATAGAAGTCATAATATCGGTTACGATTTTCAGTTCAGAAGTCGTAACAGATGTTGCTACTTGTTAATAATTCAAAACGAACCCCCAAATAATAATTAACAAAAAAATTACTCCCAAATGATAGTTTTTCCTAGAAATATTTTCAAACCTGTTGCTACAATCTGATGGTCATTGTGTGCAAGGTTACATGGTTGGAAATAGTGTTACATATGAAGAAATTGATGGCAACACCCTTGTTTCATTTGTACATGGGATGGGACTTATCCCAGAGGAACTGTTTGAGGGGAAATTTAACCCCTCATTGGCTCATTATAGCATGATCACCTAGTGACTCATCATTATTTCATCATCTTAGTAGACCATTAAATTAATTGTTTGGTCTTTGTTTTATAAAATATGTAAAATAGTTTTCCCTTTCTGTTGTACCAGATCATTTTAAAGTTTTTTAATCATGTTTTGGGCTTTTGAAGATAATCTAATTTTCATTTTCTGTGAATGTAATTGTCTTATTCAGATATTGATTGCTTATGTAGTTAACTTGAAACAACTTATTTTCTTTTAGCCTTATTCATGTTAAAATAAGGCAACTTGCCAATTTAGATGTATCATAGAAATAGAACCTAATGTTGTTTTGGATGAAATTTCTGTTTAAAATAGTATCTTAGAATTTGGGCTTAGGACACAAAATTAGTTTGTAAAGAAAGGATTGTCCAAGTCTTATAAGCACTACTTAGACCATATCACTTGACAACATGGGACTAAACACTCCTCTTCACACCTAACCCAATAAAGGCACTGGAGATTGCGATGAAGGCATACAAAAAAGCCATAATTGAGGTGGATTAGGGATTACCGCAATTAAAATGGCTTTCCAACAAACTCTTTCACGCCTAATGCAAGTGACTCGACAACAAGTTTAGGATAGTATCTGGATACCATCTTAGAATTTGAACTTAGAGTCTTACTTAACACCCAAAATCCAACTTGTAAGGTGAAAACTTCACAAGACTTATAAGCATTACTTAAGGACCACTTGACAATGTGGGACTAAACACACCCCTTCCCACACAGCACAATGAAGGTATTGGAGACTACAATGAATGCAAACCAAAGAGACTGTAATTAAGGCGGGTTAGGGGTGATTTCAATTAAGACAACTTTCTAACTTTTGAAAATATGTATTATATTTTTTAGTATAAAAGCAAATGCACTATTTAAGAGCAAGTTTCGAACTTTATGTTTTGTTTTTGACTTCAGTGTTTTTTGTTTGAAAGCATGTTATGCTTTGTTGTCTTCTAAATATGTTTCATTTAATCAGTGATACTTGCTGCTGCAGGAGGTTAATCATGAGTGCAATGGGAATTTTTATGATCCAACAATTGATAATTGTTCTAGCAAGCTTTCAAAAGTTGATGAGGTGATTTAACTATACAACATTACTGGCAAGAAATAAGCTTAAGTGAATTTGGAACTCATTGATGATTCTTGCTATTTTTTAGTTGGTTGATGAGACAAACATATATAACATTCTAGAACCATGCTATCACGGCATAGAAGCAGAGAAGATTACAGAATCCTATATTAGGATGCCATCTAGCTTCCGCAAGTTGGATGAGACTGAAAGACCTTTTCCTATGAGGAAAAGAATGTTCGGTCGTGCTTTGCCCCTAAGAGCACCTGTGAGAAATGGAATTGTACCAACTTGGCCACAACTGATGAATAGTAAATCTGCTCCACCATGCACGGTAGGTTGCATTACTACTATCTAAGTAATCCATTTTTACCATTTAACATCTACTTCCTTGCTACTAACTGGTTTTAATTGCTTGACTGTTGCACAAAGTTAATGTCTACTTGTATACACCTCAGAATTATTGATTCCTTACTGCCAAAAACGAAAGTGAGAATTTGTAATTCTTTCATGTTTAGTAAAACATCAAATGCTGATTGCTAAATTTGAAAGTGATGAATATAGTCCTGAAAAAGAGAATGTGCTCAAGATAGTGAGAGAAGCTTTAATGTTAAAATGAAAATTATGAAATACATAAAATACAATGAACGCTAATCAAGTAAACCAAGAGCGGAGGTGAATTGGTTTAAACCAAGAATTTAAAAATTTTCTAAACAATTCGCGGAGTATGTAAAATGAATCGTATCACTTAAAATCTTTTAAAAGCAAAATCTTTCTTCCAACCAAAATCACCCTTGGAATTCAAGTAATGCCAGAAAATAAACCTTGTTGATAATTCCTTGATCACCCAACAACAAGCAATGAGAAAAAAACAGATTAAGAATAAAGAAAACAATGATTTATATTGGTTCACCTCTCAACCTTGGAGGCTACATCCAGTTACTTCCAACCCACACTAGGTTAGAGATTCCACTAAACAATTAATATTCTTTACAAGCTTTTTACAAAAGATCTTCTTTGTCAACCCTAGACAAAGATGTAAAATCTAAACCTATAAATTTTAAGATCTAGAACCTAAGAACACTAATCAGTTCTACCCACTAGAGAACCCTTCTCTAGATATAGCTTTAAACAAACTAATCTGTTTAAGAAATCAATACAAAATTGAATCAAACAAACAAACTACATGGTCTAAGGTTTCAGAAAGATATCACCTCATGATCCTTGTTAATGAATGAGATGATCACAGATAGTCACGCAAAGATTGAATGCATGACAGTAGAAAATGCTTTCTTGAAAACCTTTTCTTGTAAATCTTGCTTAGATCTTCATCACCAATCAATAGAGACTTTTGTGTTTGGATGAAGATGTATTTCACTAAGAACGAATGTTTTTTCACTTTCTAAGGCTTTGTGAGTAATGGGTAAATCATAGAAATTATTTCTGGTATGTTACAAATCAATGGACTCACAAGCCATTTATAGAAAAATAGATTTAACAGACTGTAATCGATTAAATCGCTAATGTAATCGATTAATTTATGAATTATAATCGATTAATACACCATTTAATCGATTAAATCATTTGAGCTTTCTGGAAAATATTCATGAACATAATAATCGATTATATCGTCAAGTAATCGATTAAAGCAGCAAGACATGAATGTTCAAAAGACTTATGTAATCGATTACGATAAATGGTAATCGATCAAAGCAGCACATCATGATTTCCATATATAGCCTATGTAATTGATTACAATAAATGGTAATCGATTAAAGCAGCAATGCATGATTTTCAATAAACACTATGTAATCGATTACAAGAACACAGTAATTGATTAAACTGTTCTTCATGGCTTTTCTAGATTTAAAAACGAAAGCATGTAATCGATTACAATTCAATTTAATCGATTAACACAATAAGTTTTTCATATTTTCAAAAACATCAACCATGAGAACTTGAGCTTTGAAAAACCATTTAACCATTTTAGTTTTATAATCAAAGATATGTATGTATGAGAATGATGATGCAAATGCATGAAGGATCATAAGGAAATAACTTGAGCCATTTAGACAATTACAAATGCCATCAATGATTGGGCATGTAAAAAGTTAAAACTCCAAGCTATCATTGCTTCATTTTTCTTGCAGTTTCCTTTAAATCCAACAATCTTCCCCTTTTTGGCTTTGAGCATGCCAAATCTTAATTGTTCAACTGTCTATCTTTTGATTGCACTTGAGGGATAAAGGATAGGAAATTAAACTTGATATCCTGAAATCAAAGTCAGCTTTTTGCAAGAACAAGCATAAGCATAATACATTCCTCATAATTACTCCCCCTCACTTGGGTAGTCAGAGTTATTTCAGTCAATGCATTTCTCTTAATTACTCCCCTACCATTATTACCTAATAACAATTATTTCTCCCCCTATTTGGCTTATCAAAGACAAAACAAATACTTAGAGAAAAAAGTAAGAGGTCAGAAACCAGAATATTCATTAATTAAAAAATGCATTACAGTGATTGATAAAGTGGAAATGAAAACATGTGAAAGACATAGCATAACAAATAGAAAGAAAACATGGCAATCCTAAAAAGATTCAGAATCATCATGGACAAGCCTACCCTCAATGTTTTCTAATCTAGATTTCATCTCTTCTATAGATGAATTGGTTTCTGCCCTGTGTTCATGATGCAGAGATAGCAGTGCATCCATCTTTTGAATCATTAGATATTCAAAAGGACTATAGGAAGATGGAGAAGAGTCTTCAGCATCTTCTTCTTCTTCTGCAACAGCAGCTTCATCTTGATCACCAGCATGAGGAATTTGTTGACCAACCATTTGTCATCCGTAGGGAGTCTTGACCATCCCAAGCTTGTTGAGGTCTTTCTCTTTGATGAGGTTGTTACTAGAGTTTGTGTTATCAATAACCTCATTGGATACATCTATTTTAAAGTAATCAATGAATCTGGACACCAAAACAGCATAGGGAAAAGGATAATTCACTAGTCTTTTGGATTTAAGCATGGTTTCCTCAAAGATGAGAATCCAGTTCATCTGAATAGAGTTTTTGATTCCATACACAAGTTGTATGTCATCATCTGTGGCTTGGGCAGGATTAGTGGACCTAGGTGTCAAGATGTAGGTGATAATGTAATGAAGAAGTCTATCTTCATGGGTCATAGGGCCAGTGCAAAGTCTTAGCTTCAGCCTCATTTGAGGATCAAGAAGCATACCTCTATAGGTATCTACTCTATTGTAACCTCCAGCTTCTTCCTCAAATTTCCTTATACCATCAAAGGAAATACTAGCCATTTCTTGCCAAACTTCAGAGTTATTTCCATAGCTACCCCATTGACTTGAGACATAATAGTCCCATCCATTGAAGCCTTGGCATAGGTGTAGAACACCTTTACAAGTTCAGGGTAAAAGGTACCCTTCATTTCAACAAACTTTTTCAGACCCTGTGCTTCAATCAAAGCAGGTAAGGTCAAGGTGTTTGGGAGGGCATATAAGCTTTGTAGCATTGAATTGGAGGTAGGTTATTTTGTCACGCTCAGCTAGAAACCAATGATCTAGCCTAGTAACTGCAGGGTTAGAGGTTTCACCAACTTTTCTTTTAGAGGTTTTAACTCTTTTGGATGTGGACATGGTGATAGCAGATGTAGAAACTATAAGGCAGAGTATCTAGACTCAGAAAAAATAGAAAAGCACAGTTGGGCTTAAAGAAAGAAGAAGAGAATGGTATGATTTTCCATTTCACCATAGAGCTATATTTATAGAAGATTTTTGGATCCAAAGTTTGAAATTTGAAAACATAACTGTCATTTCGAATTAACCCACTACCATAAAAACTCAGAAGTTTCAAATTTTGAATTTAGTGGTAGTTGGACAGTTACAATTTTCAAAAAAATCTATCAGATTTTTTAGTAACTCCATGAATAATCGATTACGAACTTCTATAATCGATTAATTTGTAAGCAAAATTTGTTCTACAAGACGCTTTAATCGATTAAAATGAGGTGTAATCGATTAAATCAGTGAGGTTTATTTCAGACAGATGTAGATTAATAGATTACAATTTGTGGTAATCGATTATTTTAGTGAAAATCATTTTAAGAAGATGATGTGTAATCGATTACAATATGTGGTAATCGATTATTCCAGTGAAATTTCATTTCTGAAAAGATTTTTCAACATGTGTAATCGATTAATTCGAAGCGTAATCGATTATTCCAGTGAACTTTGGTTTTTTGAAATATTTTTGAAAGTAGAATAATCGATTATTCCGCATTTGTAATCGATTACATGAGTACCAAATTCACTTTGAAAATATTTTTAAGTCAATTTAATCAATTATTTTGAGGGGTAATCGATACAGAGAATTTATCAGCATGAACAGTATTTATGCAACATTTTTGAATTTGCATTTTAAATGAAATGAATGGCTAATGAATGATATTATTTCATGTAAATATGCACATTAAAAGCATGTTAACACACACTAGATTCATCCAGAATTCCTAGCATGTTTCTAAGAGTGAAGAATCTATCTCTATCCAAGGGTTTTGTAAAATATCAGCTAATTAATTGTTAGTATCAACAAATACAATTTTGATGTTACCCTTTTGGATATGATCTCTGATGAAGTGATGTCTTATTTCAATGTGCTTTGTCCTTGAGTGCATGATAGGATTTTTGGATATGTTGATTGCACTTGTATCATCACGTAGCAAGGGAATCTTCTGTATTTCAACACCAAAGTCTTGAAGTTGTTGTTTCAACCAAAGACTTTGTGCACAACAGCTTCCAACAGAGATGTATTCAGCTTCAGCAGTGGATAAAGCAACACATGATTGCTTCTTACAGTGCCAAGAGATTAAAGAGATTCCTAACAAGTGGCATGTTCCAATAGTACTCTTTCTATCTAATATGCATGCTGCAAAGTTAGAATCATAATATCCAATTAAATTGATAGTTGTACCTTTTGGATACCATAATCCCACTTTTGGTGTAGACTTTAGATACTTTAGGATTCTTTTCACTGCTGTTAGATGAGATTCCTTGGGATTTGCTTGATATCTAGTACACAAACAAACACTTAACATTATGTCAGGTCTACTTCAGTTAAATATAGCAAAGAACTAATCATTCCCCTATATTTGGACGCATCAACACTTTTTCCTTTGTCATCTGAATCAAGATAGGTAGGTGTTGCCATTGGTGTTGCAACATCCTTGCAACTCTCCATTTCAAACTTCTTGATCATTTTCAGACAATATTTTGTTTGACTAAGGAAGGTTCCATTCTTCATTTGCTTGACTTGTAATCCTAGAAAGAATGTAAGCTCCCCCATCATTGACATCTCAAATTCACTCTGCATAGAGACAAAAAATTCTTTGCACATCTATTGATTAGTTGAACCAAATATTATGTCATCCACATAAATTTGAACTAACAAAATATCCTTTTCTCTTCTATTGATGAACAATGTTTTATCAACCTGTCCTCTTGTGAAAGATTGTTCAAGCAGAAATTTACTTAACCTTTCATACCAAGATCTTGGTGCTTGTTTCAAACCATATAATGTTTTTCTCAATTTGAAAACAAGGTTAGGATGCTTGTAATCAGCAAATCCAGGGGGCTGGTCTATATATATTTCTTCATCTATGTAACCATTCAAAAATGAACTTTTAACATCCATTTGAAACAATTTAAAGTTCATTAAGCAAGCATATGCAAGTAATAACCTAATGGCTTCTAATCTAGCAACAAGAGCATAAGTTTCATCATAATCAATGCCTTCCTCTTGGTTGTATTCTTTAGCAACCAGTCTAGCCTTGTTTCTAATCATGATGTCACTTTCATCCAACTTGTTTCAAAAAACTCATTTTGTGCCAATAGGAATATGAGTGGATGGTCTAGGAACTAATTCCCAAACTTGATTTCTTTTGAATTGATTCAATTCATCATGCTTGGCTATTAACCAATGTTCATCCAGCAAAGCTTGATCAACATACTTTGGTTCAATTTGAGAGACAAAAGTCATATCACAACAAAGATTTTTTTATAGAAGATCTAGTAGAAACTCCCTTGGATACTTCACCAATTATGTTGTCAAGGGACAAATCTTTTGTAGTTCTCCAATCCTTGTGCTTTTTAAAGGAATTGAATGTTCTATCTCATCATTTGGTTCAACTTTTTCTTTTTTATTCAAGTCATTAAGTTGCAGAAATTCTTCATTTTGTCCTGCATCAATATCATACTCCAAATTATCCTTGGAAGGGTTAGTCTCATCACATATAACATGGACAGATTCCTCAACACATAATGTTCTTTTATTAAAGATTCTATAGGCCTTACTTTGTAAAGAGTAACCAAGAAAGATTGCTTCATCAGCTTTAGAATCAAATTTGTCAAGTGATTTTTTACCATTATTCAAAACAAAGCATTTGCAGCCAAAAACTCTAAGATGAGATATATTTGGTTTCCTTCCTTTGTATAGCTCATAAGGAGTTTTCCTTAAAATAGGCCTTATGAGAATCCTATTTAAAGTATAACAAACCATACTTACAACATCAACCCAAAAATGTTTAGGTAAGTTTGTTTCATTTAGAAGTGTTCTTGCACCTTCCTCAAGTGATCTATTTTTCCTCTCCACAACACCATTTTGTTGAGGTGTTCTTGGAGCTAAAAAAATTGTGATTAATTCAAAATTCTTCACAAAACTGTTCAAAATGTTCATTTTAGAATTCACCACCATGATCACTTCTAATTGAAACAATATTGCAATTGCAAGCTTTTTCATTTTGAATTATCTTGGCCAATTTTCTGAAAGCTATGAATGCATCACTCTTGGATCTTATGAATAAAGTCCATGTATATCTTGAATAATCATCTACAATGACAAGCCCATAGAAATTACCTCCCAAGCTTATAGTTTTAGAGGGACCAAATAAATCCATATGAAGCAACTCAAGAGGTCTAGAGGTAGAAATAACATTTTTACTTTGGAATGAGTTCTTTGTTTGTTTACCTCTTTGACAAGCTTCACATATTTTATCCTTTTCAAACTTAAGCTTAGGCAATCCTATTACAAGGTCTTTTCTTACAAGCTTGTTCATATGATGCATGTTAATATGACTTGCTCTTCTATGCCATAACCAAGTTTCATCAATTTTACTAATGAGACAGCTAGTGTTATGTATGAATGCATGATCAATGGATAAAACATAAATGTTACCCTTTCTTTTGCCAACATGGATAACTTCATCACTTTGACTGTCACATATCAAGCAGCAATTGTTGTTGAAGGAAACTTTGAATCCTTTGTCACATAGTTGGCTTATGCTTAGGAGATTATGTTTCAACCCATCAACATATAAGACATTTCTTATCATTGTTTTAATGTTGTCACCTATGTTTCCTTCTCCAATTATTTTGCCTTTGTTATTATCCCCATAGGGAACAAATCCTCCATCTTTTAATATGACATTTGTAAGCATGGATATGACACCCGTCATGTGCCTAGAGCAGTCACTATCAAGATACCATATTGATGATTTTGCTCTTAGACACACCTACAAAAATCAAATCAAGTAGCAAAGAAAGGTACCCAATTGAGGTTGGGTCCATTGCACCCAAATACATTCTCCATTAGGCACATAATATTTTCTAGCATAGCATTTAAAAGATGTATGGCCTTTCTTCATACAATAGTTACAAGTTACAGATTTTGATTAAATCCTTAAGTAAGTATTTTGATTGATCTTTGAATCATAGAAATTCTTTTGATTCTTTTGTTTTGGAGGTACAAATATAGTTTTGCCAAAAGACTTTGAACCTTATTTGTAGCCCAAACCAGAAGTATCTCCAGCATATTTTTGCACACTTATCATTTCAACTAAGTTGCATCTACCTTTGTAAAGCTTTATCAAAAGATCAATCAAATCACTATTCTTAGATAAAAGTAACATGTACTTTTCTCCTTGATTTCTTTTGTAATCATCAAAATCCTTTTGTAACATATTGTATTTATCTAGCTTAGAGAATGAAGATGTACATGTGCACCCATTTGTCTTATAACTTGAAAGAAGTTTTTCATTTTGTTCTTTCAATTTACAAACTTCACTTTGCATTTCTACAAGTTTGGTGATGTGCCATCTTAAATCTCCTTTCAGACTATTGTTTGACTTTGCCAGATTTTTAGCCTCTTTATGCATTTCATGGAAGGCATAAACTATATTATCATATTCAGAATTTACCTCGGATTCAGCACTAGAGAATTCTTCATTGTCACTTATTGTTGAAGTGAGACAAACATTAGTTTCTTCCTCATCTTCACTTGCTGATTCAGAAGTGGTTGATTCATTTTCTTCCCATGCAATGTATTCCTTCTTTGTCTTTCCTTCCTTTTTTATATTCCTCTCACCTTGTTTCTTCTTCAAGAATATTGGACATTCAGATTTGATGTGTCCAGGCTTTCCACTTCAAAGCAAGTAAAGTTGGTAGAGGTGTTGTTGTTGTTGTTGTCATTTTTCTTGTTGAACTTTGTGAGCTTTCTGTTCTTGTTTCTTCTCATGAATTTGCTGAACTTTTTGACAATCAGATTCACATTGTCATCTTCATCTGCTTCACTTGAATCTTCTTCTTTCTCAACTTTAGAGGTTGCAGCTTTCAAGGCTATGCTCTTATTTTTCTTTTCTGCATCTTCTGCATTGGTTAGTTGTGACATTTCAAGTTCATATTCAAGCAGCTTACCAAACAGTGCAGCCATGGACATCTTAGATAAATCTTTGGATTCCTTAATTGCGGTGACTTTTGGTTGCCAAGGTCTTGTTAGACACTTTAGTATCTTGATGTTTAATTCTTCAGCATCAAATGTTTTTCCAAGACCAAGAAGATGATTGACAATATGTGTGAATCTTGTTTGCAGCTGAGATATGCTTTCAGTATTGCTCATCTTGAACATCTCATATTCATGAATCAAGACATGCTTCCTTGATCTCCTTACTTCATCTGTTCCTTCATGAGTTACTTCCAGCATTTCCCACATTTCTTTTGCACTTCTGCATCTTACAGTTCTAAAAAATTGATCAGAAGACAAAGCAGATGTAATCACATTTTTAGCTTTAAAATCATATTGGACAACTCTTTTTTTCGTATCTGACATCTCATCCCATTCTTTGGGAATCAATTTGTTATCAACTATTTTCATTGGAACTAAAGGAACTTTCTCAATGGAATTCCAAGCTCCAGGATCATTAGATTGGATAAAGATTTGCATTCTATTTTTCCAAAAACTAAAATGCTCACCCTCAAACATTGGTGGACGATTGAGAGAAGCTCCCTCTCTAAACGTTATTTGATTTGTGTTCATTTTCTTTGAAAAGAAAGTGATCAAGAACCAGCTCTTGATACCAATTGAAAATACAATCAATGCTAATCAAGTAAACCAAGAGGGGGGTGAATTGGTTTAAACCAAGAATTTAAAAAATTTCTAAACAATGTGCAGAATATGTAAAATGAATCGTATCACTTAAAATCTTTTAAAAACAAAAATCTTTCTTCCAACCAAAATCACCCTTGGAATTCAAGTAATGCCAGAAAATAAACCTTGTTGATAATTCCTTGATCACCCAACAACAAGCAATGAGAAAAGAACAAATTAAGAATAAAAAACACAATGATTTATATTGGTTCACCTCTCAACCTTGGAGGCTACATCCAGTTACTTCCAACCCACACTATGTTAAAGATTCTACTAAACAATTAATATTCTTTACAAGCTTTTTACAAAAAATCTTCCTTGTCAAACCTAGACAAAGATATAAAATCTAAATCCTATAAATTTTAAGATCTAGAACCTGAAAACACTATTCAATTCTACCCATTAGAGAACCCTTCTCTAGATATAGCTTTAAAGAAACCAATTTGTTTAAGAAATCAATACAAAATTGAATCAAACAAACAAACTACATAGTCTAAGGTTTCAGAAAGATATCACCTCATGATCCTTGTTAATGAATGAGATGATCACAGATAATCACGCAAAGATTGAATGCATGACAGTAGAAAATGCTTTCTTGAAAATCTTTCCTTGTAAATATTGCTTAGATCTTCATCACCAATCAATAGAGACTTTTGTGTTCGGATGAAGATGTATTTCACTAATAACAAATGTTTTTTTTTTTCACTTTCTAAGGCTTTGTGAGTAATGGGTAAATCGTAGAAATGATTTCTGGTATGTTACAAAGCAATGGACTCACAAGCTATTTATAGAAAAACAGATTTAACAGACTGTAATTGATTAAATTGCTAATGTAATCGATTAATTTATGAATTATAATTGATTAATACACCATTTAATAGATTAAATCATTCTTCAGCTTTCTGAAAAATATTCAGGAACATAATAATCGATTATATCATCAAGTAATCGATTAAAGCAACAAGACATGAATGTTCAAAAGACTTATGTAATCGATTACGATAAATGGTAATCGATTAAAGCAGCACATCATGATTTCCAGATATAGCCTATGTAATCGATTACAATAAATGGTAATCGATTAAAGCAGCAATGCATGGTTTTCAATAAACACTATGTAATCGATTACAAGAACACAATAATTGATTAAATTGTTCTTCATGGCTTTTCCAGATTTAAAAACGAAAGCATGTAATCAACTACAATTCCATTTAATCGATTAACACAGTAAGTTTTTCATATTTTCAAAAACATCAACCATGAGAACTTGAGTTTTGAGAAACCATTTAACCATTTTAGTTTTATAATCAAAGATATGTATGTATGGGAATGATGATGCAAATGCATAAAGGATCATAAGGAAATAACTTGAGCCACTTAGACAATTACAAATGACATCAATGATTGGGCATGTAAAAAGCTAAAACTCCAAGTTATCCTTGCTTCATTCTTCTTGCAGCTTCCTTTAAATCCAACAATACACCTGTAAAATGTGTCTTCTATCTTGTTCTAAACCTTATCTATTTAAAATAGCGCTTATTCCTCAATTTGGTTTAGAAATAACCATGATATTTGAAAGATATCTAACAAATAACATATGCCAGAAGCTAATGGTCAAAATTGTATCCTTAGAAAACTAAGCTTTAGCTTCTAATAACAGTGCTTTAAAAGTCCTTATTGTTGAGGGATTTTAAGTTCTAGTTCATTGCCTACTAACATCAAATTGAAGTTATTATATGAATTCAATTTTCTTTGAGGCTTGCCAATTATTGTAATTTAGTTTAGAAGAACTAGCTTTTGTGACAAATATTTCCCAGTTGAAGGGACAATATTTTCTTCCGTCTGTCTTATTCTATCATATATTTATGTCTAGCAAAATGTTGTTGGGCATCTATATGCATGTTATAACTGTCATAATTTTTATTGTTGATATTATTGTATTACCTTTTCATTGGATGTTTAACAAGTAACTAGATGTAACATTTATCTGTAGGACGATGAGGTTGCAAAAACATGGTTGAACAATGAAGCAGTCAGGTAAGCAATTCATACTGCACAAGTAAGGTTTCTAGTATGATTCCTGTACTTTGGATATGAAAATACTAAATTGTGATCTTTCTGATGAAACAGAAAAGTGTGGTCAATAATTGGGATTTATACACCGACAGAATTTACTTCGATCATGATGCTAGGAGCATGATCAAGTACCACAAGAACTTAACTTCTAAAGGTTATAGAGCATTCATATTCAGGTGAGATAACATAATTTTTTATATTTGGTAACCAAAAATATCTCATTGCTATACATTTATTTGCAATTCATTGTTCCAGTTGATTGTATGGAATATCAGAAAGGAAAGTTCGACATTTTTTCACCTTTTCCTTTTATTTGAGAAGGCAGGATTTACCATTTTTTTCCATCAATGCCATTGTGTTTGATGTTTTCTGCCAATGGTGACTACTAAAAAAGAAAATACCAATGTGAACATGTTTTAGCATAGCTACATGAAAGTGTTAAATCACCATTTATTTGTTATTTAGTCAATTGGAATCTTTCAGCAGGTGTGCTTCTAATTTATTTCACCATGCTGTATGTTTGTTCCATTAATTGTTTTCCTCTCTTGTCTTTTGATTCATTTGTACAATTGTTTTTAGGTTTGTGCCATGGACTATGTCAAAAGAAGTACTTTGTCAGATTCTCTTACATTTTGTATTTCATTGCCATTGCAAAAGTGCAAGATTCAAGTGTATTTAAGGGTTTGAAAATGTAGAAAGAAAACTTCCTTTCTGGGTAGTATTATACTAATTTTTTGTTTTATTTCTTCCATGTTGAGAAAATTGGGATTGAAAAGGTAGAAAGAACACTACAAAAAGACATGTCAATAAAATTGAAAGGCTCTCATATGTTATGAGACTGGCTATGACTATGTTACAGTGCTAAAAGATACTCTACTTCTATTCCTAACAAAACTATCATTAAAAGCTATAAAGAAGATAAACATTAAACTTGATATTTCATTCACTCATTGATTTCCCTAAAAAAAGGAATACATTTATATAGCCCTAATTGATGCTAGTCAATGGATACTATTTATTCATGTGTCAACAACTCTCTATTTTTAATAAAAATAATAATATAAATATCAACTCAAACCTATATAATCTTAGAATTTCATATTTTTGGTTACTGAATTGACCATGGACCAATTCCTTTTAACCACTTTAATTTTAGGTTATATTGGGGCCTCCCAAAGCCAATCCTAACATACTACATAATGACATTGCTAGTAACTACTTTCTTAATTTGATAAAATTTTACTGTCACTAGACACTAGTTCTTTGCATGCTTCTTATTGTCTTTGATATCTTTGATCATTGCTTCAGGTAGTGCATCCTATTTTCTAGTGTTAATGGATAGAAAACTAAAAATATTTCATGTTTCTGACAGTGACGATCATAACGTGTGTTCCATACACGGGGAGTCAAGTCTGGACGAGATCAGTTGAATACAAGATTGTTGATGAATGGAGGCCTTGGTCATCCAATGGTCAAGTTGCAGAGTACTTACTAGTTCCATTTCCCTGTTATTTTATCCTTAATTAGTGAATCTTCAAAAATTTCAATAGAGTTAATTGGAAGGACCATGTTTGAAAGTCTTTAGTTGTTTCTGAAGTGGTTTATAAGTTAAGATAACTTGATCTTCGTCAAGTTTCTACACGTTGTATTATGAAGCATGCTAGATCTATAATGATACATGTGTTCTAGTATTAGTCCTTCTTAGCAATAGGAGTTTTAGCTTCAAGATTGCAAGCTGTTACCAAAATATGCCCCAAAAACAGTGTTGTTAGTATCGCACGATACACGATTCGTATCGTGCGATTCGATCCGATACATGCCGAAAATGATACGAACTGGACCATTGAATCGTTCTGAAGTTGAATCGCAACATTGAATCCTGAAATCGTACGATTCGAAACTGAATCGTGAACCGCTCTCAACTTTCCGATTCAAATTTTAAAAAAAGAAAACCAACATTCGCGGAGTTGCGGAGTTGGAAGTTGAAAAACGTAATCCAAAGAGTCGGGGAGTTGCAAGATAAAACCGAAAAGAAAAGAAACAAAAAAGAAATCGAGAAGAAGCACAGAAAAGTTGCAGAGAAGAAGCAACTTACAGAAAGAGAAGTTACAGAGAACTAAGAGAAGAAGCATCGACGCACAGAGAGAGAAGTTGCAGAGAAGAAGCTACACGCAGAAGCGACCCAGAAGCAACCCAGAAGCGACGAGCAGTTCGAAGCCTCTAGAGTTGAAGAGAGATAAGCTTTGAAGAATAAGGAGACCAAGTACGTTTAAGCTATATTTTAAATTAAAATATTATAAAAGTTTATGCTTGCAGTGTACTTCCGTGTTCCGTCTTTCTGCTGGCATATGGATTTCTATAAATAAAGTACTCCCTGTATCCTGTTTCCCACTTCCCTCTGATCATCTCTTATTATAATTTATTCTATTTATCATGGGCTGATTAATGGATTTCTATAAATAAAGTACTCCCTGTATTAAGCTTTATGAGTTGCGGTGTACGTCTTTCCCACTTTATCAAAAGTTTTTAAAAAATTTTAAACTATATTCAGTATATTCACTATCTATATTGTATTATCGTTCCCAGTCCCACTTTCCCACTATATTCAGTTTAAGCTATTATTTTTATTTTATATTCAATTAAAGTGCAAACTGCAAAGTTATATGCTTATTATATATTTAATTATTTTTTTCTCTAGCACACATAAACAACAAAAATGGCTCCAAAGAAAAAATCTCAAGAAGAAAAGGATATAACCTGAAATCATTGTAAGTCCCTTGACAATAGGTTAAATGTTAAATGTAACTATTGTCCAAAAACAATGTTGGAGATTTTTTTAGAATAACTGATTTTAGATTTGGTTACTTATATATTTTGGTATTTGGATTTTTTTTTAATTTGGATTTATATAGTATTTTATATTTTTAAGTTATTTTCAATGTGTTTCTGAATCTTACGATTCGATACGATTCACGATTCACGATACAAAAAAACAGCCGAACAATTCACGATATGAATTGCGATTCAACAACCTTGCCCAAAAATGTTTTCTACAATGTATATTGTATAAAAGATCAATATTTTCTTGACTATAAATTTAATTGATAATCTTTATTTGTTGTAGGTATACACAAGGATATGACAAAAATCTTACTTTTCTGACCGTAAAGATTTGTGTATACATATAACATATCAAATAAGAGAATTATAGGTAAAAGGACATAACATTGACCATTCATTCTTATGGTCAAGATGAACTTTAAGCCTGTTTGAATACAAGTTAGAAGTACTGTTAAGAGTTTCTTTAGAAAATATAGAATTTTTTCTAACAGAGAAGCTTTAAAAAATACTTATAACTTTATATTATATTTTTCCTTATGTAGGATATATCAAGTGAGAATTGTTCTCACTTATCATCCCAAGAACAATAGATTTTAACCATACAACCATACCTAGATAATCAATATCAAGTTTTATTCAATTTTAATGTTGATCATCTATTATGATTGTTTTGGATTTGGGTAGTTCATACATTATGCGTGTGTTTTAATTTTGACCATCAATTTTAATTTTCACTATTTATTATAAGCTTTTATATATAGAAATTTCTTAACTCATGATTGGGTGGAATATATATAGATCTCATTAAATAATAAATATAGGACTCATTAAAACGCATCAAGTCTTTGTAAAAACAAAAAAAACACATCAAGTCATGTGATCTTTTTAAGTAGTTGGATAGCCTTTAAATTACCTTTATAATTATATTGTTTTTTTACGGTATCATTATAATTATATTGTTTATTGAGTTGATATTGATAATATTTGATTACATTTGGTACAGAATTGAGCAAAGGTTCATTAATGTTGTTTTAAGTCTGGTTTGTTTCGTCAGAGAAATTTATTCAGTTGAAAAGTTTATAAAGAAAAAAGGTGAGACATCTTTTAATAATCAAGGTTTTAAAAAATGGTCCCCAATCGCAATTTCGACTGCAACATCAAGGTTCTTTTGGCTCTTTGTGACCTCAATTGCAGTCACATCAGCTGCATTTGTCCGCAATTTCCCACATTGTCAAGAATTATAACAAAACTGAGACCTCAATTTGAAACCTTATTGAAGTCTGTGATTGTTGCGGCACTAAAGTAAGGTACCATATTTGCTTAAAGCATAAATCATTGGGCATATGTTTCTCTGAGACCTGTAGATATAATCACATGATGTTTTCCTCCACATTTGATAATTTATGATCAATATG
>PYAF01005146.1:92575-116017 GCA_007407185.1 Glycine tomentella | reverse complement strand
CATATTGATCATAAATTATCAAATGTGGAGGAAAACATCATGTGATTATATCTACAGGTCTCAGAGAAACATATGCCCAATGATTTATGCTTTAAGCAAATATGGTACCTTACTTTAGTGCCGCAACAATCACAGACTTCAATAAGGTTTCAAATTGAGGTCTCAGTTTTGTTATAATTCTTGACAATGTGGGAAATTGAGGACAAATGCAGCTGATGTGACTGCAATTGAGGTCACAAAGAGCCAAAAGAACCTTGATGTTGCAGTCGAAATTGCGATTGGGGACCATTTTTTAAAACCTTGATTATTAAAAGATGTCTCACCTTTTTTCTTTATAAACTTTTCAACTGAATAAATTTCTCTGACGAAACAAACCAGACTTAAAACAACATTAATGAACCTTTGCTCAATTCTGTACCAAATGTAATCAAATATTATCAATATCAACTCAATAAACAATATAATTATAATGATACCGTAAAGAAACAATATAATTATAAAGGTAATTTAAAGGCTATCCAACTACTTAAAAAGATCACATGACTTGATGTGTTTTTTTTGTTTTTACAAAGACTTGATGCGTTTTAATGAGTCCTATATTTATTATTTAATGAGATCTATATATATTCCACCCAATCATGAGTTAAGAAATTTCTATATATAAAAGCTTATAATAAATAGTGAAAATTAAAATTGATGGTCAAAATTAAAACACACGCATAATGTATGAACTACCCAAATCCAAAACAATCATAATAGATGATCAACATTAAAATTGAATAAAACTTGATATTGATTATCTAGGTATGGTTGTATGGTTAAAATCTATTGTTCTTGGGATGATAAGTGAGAACAATTCTCACTTGATATATCCTACATAAGGAAAAATATAATATAAAGTTAGAAGTATTTTTTAAAGCTTCTCTATTAGAAAAAATTCTATATTTTCTAAAGAAACTCTTAACAGTACTTCTGACTTGTATCCAAACAGGCTTAAAGCTCATCTTGACCATAAGAATGAATGGTCAATGTTATGTCCTTTTACCTATAATTCTCTTATTTGATATGCTATATGTATACACAAATCTTTACGGTCAGAAAAGTAAGATTTTTGTCGTATCCTTGTGTATACCTACAACAAATAAAGATTATCAATTAAATTTATAGTCAAGAAAATATTGATCTTTTATACAATATACATTGTAGAAAACATTTTTGGGCAAGGTTGTCAAATCGCAATTCATATCGTGAATTGTTCGGCTGTTTTTTTGTATCGTGAATCGTGAATCGTATCGAATCATAAGATTCAGAAACACATTGAAAATAACTTAAAAATATAAAATACTATATAAATCCAAATTAAAAAAAAACCAAATACCAAAATATATAAGTAACCAAATCTAAAATCAGTTATTCTCAAAAAATCTCCAACATTGTTTTTGGACAATAGTTACATTTAACATTTAACCTATTGTCAAGGGACTTACAATGATTTTAGGTTATTTCCTTTTCTTCTTGAGATTTTTTCTTTGGAGCCATTTTTGTTGTTTATGTGTGCTAGAGAAAAAAATAATTAAATATATAATAAGCATATAACTTTGCAGTTTGCACTTTAATTGAATATAAAATAAAAATAATAGCTTAAATTGAATACAGTGGGAAAGTGGGACTGGGAACGATAATACAATATAGATAGTGAATATACTGAATATAGTTTAAAAATTTTTAAAAACTTTTGATAAAGTGGGAAAGACGTACACCGCAACTCATAAAGCTTAATACAGGGAGTACTTTATTTATAGAAATCCATTAATCAGCCCGTGATAAATAGAATTAATTATAATAAGAGATGATCAGAGGGAAGTAGGAAACAGGATACAGGGAGTACTTTATTTGTAGAAATCCATATGCCAGCAGAAAGACGGAACACGGAAGTACACTGCAAGCTTAAACATTTATAATATTTTAATTTAAAATATAGCTTAAACGTACTTGGTCTCCTTCTTCTTCAAAGCTTCTCTCTCTTCAACTCTAGAGGCTTCGAACTGCTCGTCGCTTCTGGGTTGCTTCTGGGTCGCTTCTGCGTGTAGCTTCTTCTCTGCAACTTCTCTCTCTGTGCGTCGATGCTTCTTCTCTCAGTTCTCTGCAACTTCTCTTTCTGTAAGTTGCTTCTTCTCTGCAACTTTTCTGTGCTTCTTCTCGATTTCTTTTTTGTTTCTTTTCTTTTCGGTTTTATCTTGCAACTCCCGGACTCTTTGGATTACGTTTTTCAACTTCCAACTCCACAACTCCGCAAATGTTGGTTTTCTTTTTTTAAAATTTGAATCAGAAAGTCGAGAGCGGTTCACGATTCAGTTTCGAATCTTACGATTTCAGGATTCAATGTTGCGATTCAACTTCAGAACAATTCAATGGTCCAGTTCGTATCATTTTCGGCATGTATCGGATCGAATCGCACGATACGAATCGTGTATCGTGCGATACTAACAACACTGTTTTTGGGGCATATTTTGGTAACAGCTTGCAATCTTGAAGCTAAAACTCTTATTGCTAAGAAGGACTAATACTAGAACACATGTATCATTATAGATCTAGCATGCTTCATAATACAACGTGTAGAAACTTGACGAAGATCAAGTTATCTTAACTTATAAACCACTTCAGAAACAACTAAAGACTTTCAAACATGGTCCTTCCAATTAACTCTATTGAAATTTTTGAAGATTCACTAATTAGGGATAAAATAACAGGGAAATGGAACTAGTAAGTACTCAGCAACTTGACCATTGGATGACCAAGGCCTCCATTCATCAACAATCTTGTATTCAACTGATCTCGTCCAGGCTTGACTCCTCGTGTATGGAACACACGTTATGATCGTCACTGTCAGAAACATGAAATATTTTTAGTTTTCTATCCATTAACACTAGAAAATAGGATGCACTACCTGAAGCAATGATCAAAGATATCAAAGACAATAAGAAGCATGCAAAGAACTAGTGTCTAGTGACAATAAAATTTTATCAAATTAAGAAAGTAGTTACTAGCAATGTCATTATGTAGTATGTTAGGATGGGCTTTAGGAGGCCCCAATATAACCTAAAATTAAAGTGGTTAAAAGGAATTGGTCTATGGTCAATTCAGTAACAAAAATATGAAATTCTAAGATTATATAGGTTGGAGTTGATATTTATATTATTATTTTTATTATAAATAGAGAGTTGTTGACACATGAATAAATAGTATCCATTGACTAGCATCAATTAGGGCTATATAAATGTATTCCTTTTTTTAGGGAAATCAATGAGTGAATGAAATATCAAGTTTCATGTTTATCTTCTTTATAGCTTTTAATGATAGTTTTGTTAGGAATAGAAGTAGAGTAGCTTTTAGCACTGTAACATAGTCATAGCCAGTCTCATAACATATGAGAGCCTTTCAATTTTATTGACATGTCTTTTGTAGTGTTCTTTCTACCTTTTCAATCCCTATTTTCTCAACATGGAAGAAATAAAACAAAAAATTAGTATAATACTACCAGAAAGGAAGTTTTCTTTCTACATTTTCAAACCCTTAAATACACTTGAATCTTGCACTTTTGCAATGGCAATGAAATACAAAATGTAAGAGAATCTGACAAAGTACTTCTTTTGACATAGTCCATGGCACAAACCTAAAAACAATTGTACAAATGAATCAAAAGACAAGAGAGGAAAACAATTAATGGAACAAACATACAGCATGGTGAAATAAATTAGAAGCACACCTGCTGAAAGATTCCAATTGACTAAATAACAAATAAATGGTGATTTAACACTTTCCTGTAGCTATGGTAAAACATGTTCACATTGGTATTTTCTTTTTGAGTAGTCACCATTGGCATAAAACATCAAACACAATGGCATTGATGGAAAAAAAATGGTAAATCCTGCCTTCTCAAATAAAAGGAAAAGGTGAAAAAATGTCGAACTTTCCTTTCTGATATTCCATACAATCAACTGGAACAATGAATTGCAAATAAATGTATAGCAATGAGATATTTTTGGTTACCAAATATAAAAAATTATGTTATCTCACCTGAATATGAATGCTCTGTAACCTTTAGAAGTTAACTTTTTGTGGTACTTGATCATGCTCCTTGCATCATGATCGAAGTAAATTCTATCGGTGCATAAATCCCAACTACTGACCACACTTTTCTGTTTCATCAGAAAGATCACAATTTAGTATTTTCATATCCAAAGTACAGGAATCATACTAGAAACCTTACTTGTGCAGTATGAATTGCTTACCTGACTGCTTCATTGTTCAACCATGTGTTTGCAACCTCATCGTCCTACAGATAAATATTACATTTAGTTACTTGTTAAACATCCAATGAAAAGGTATTACAATAATATCAACAATAAAAATTATGATAGTTATAACATGCATATAGATGCCCAACAACATTTTGCTAAACATAAATATATGATAGAATAAGACAGACGGAAGAAAATATTGTCCCTTCAACTGGGAAATATTTGTCACAAAAGCTAGTTCTTCTAAACTAAATTACAATAATTGGCAAGAAACAAAGAAAATTGAATTCATATAATAACTTCAATTTGATGTTAGTAGGCAATGAACCAGAACTTAAAATCCCTCAACAATAAGGACTTTTAAAGCACTGTTATTAGAAGCTAAAGCTTAGTTTTCTGAGGATACAATTTTGACCATTAGCTTCTGCCATATGTTATTTGTTAGATATCTTTCAAATATCATGGTTATTTCTAAACCGAATTGAGGAATAAGCGCTATTTTAAATAGATAAGGTTTAGAACAAGATAGAAGACACATTTTACAGGTGTATTGTTGGATTTAAAGGAAGCTGCAAGAAGAATGAAGCAAGGATAGCTTGGAGTTTTAGCTTTTTACATGCCCAATCATTGATGTCATTTGTAATTGTCTAAGTGGCTCAAGTTATTTCCTTATGATCCTTTATGCATTTGCATCATCATTCCCATACATACATATCTTTGATTATAAAACTCAAATGGTTAAATGGTTTCTCAAAACTCAAGTTCTCATGGTTGATGTTTTTGAAAATACGAAAAACTTACTGTGTTAATCGATAAAATGGAATTGTAATTGATTACATGCTTTCGTTTTTAAATCTGGAAAAGCCTTGAAGAACAGTTTAATCAATTATTGTGTTCTTGTAATCGATTACATTGTGTTTATTGAAAACCATGCATTGCTGCTTTAATCGATTACTTGATGATATAATCGATTATTATGTTCCTGAATATTTTTCAGAAAGCTCAAGAATGATTTAATCTATTAAATGGTGTATTAATCAATTATAATTCATAAATTAATCGATTACATTAACGATTTAATCGATTACAGTCTGTTAAATCTATTTTTCTATAAATAGCTTGTGAGTCCATTGCTTTGTAACATACCAGAAATCATTTCTACGATTTACCCATTACTCACAAAGCCTTAGAAAGTGAAAAAAACATTTGTTCTTAGTGAAATACATCTTCATCCAAACACAAAAGTCTCTATTGATTGGTGATGAAGATCTAAGCAAGATTTACAAGGAAAGCTTTTCAAGAAAGCATTTTCTACTGTCATGCATTCAATCTTTGCGTGATTATCTGTGATCATCTCATTCATTAACAAGGATCATGAGGTGATATCTTTCTGAAACCTTAGACTATGTAGTTTGTTTGTTTGATTCAATTTTGTATTGATTTCTTAAACAAATTGGTTTCTTTAAAGCTATATCTAGAGAAGAGTTCTCTAATGGGTAGAATTGAGTAGTGTTTTCAGGTTCTAGATCTTAAAATTTATAGGATTTAGATTTTACATCTTTGTCTAGGTTTGACAAGGAAGATTTTTTGTAAAAAGCTTGTAAAGAATATTAATTGTTTAATGGAATCTTTAACATAGTGTGGGTTGGAAGTAACTGGATGTAGCCTCCAAGGTTGAGGTGAACCAGTATAAATCATTGTGTTCTTTATTCTTAATTTGTTCTTTTCTCATAGCTTGTTGTTGGGTGATCAAGGAATTATCAACAAGGTTTATTTTCTGGCATTACTTGAATTCCAAGGGTGATTTTGGTTGGAAGAAAGATTTTGTTTTTAAAAGATTTTAAGTGATACGATTCATTTTACATATTCCGTAAATTGTTTAGAAAATTTTTAAATTCTTGGTTTAAACCAATTCACCCCCCTCTTGGTTTACTTGATTAGCGTTCATTGTATTTTCAATTGGTATCAAGAGCTGGTTCTTGAAAGTTATTTAAGATCACTTTCTTTTCAAAGAAAATGAACACAAATCAAATAATGTTTAGAGAGGGAGCTTCTCTCAATCGTGCACCAATGTTTGAGGGTGAGCATTTTAGTTTTTGGAAAAATAAAATGCAAATCTTTATCCAATCTAATGATCCTGGAGCTTGGAATTCCATTGAGAAAGGTCCTTTAGTTCCAATGAAAATAGTTGATAACAAATTGATTCCCAAAGAATGGGATGAGATGTCAGATACGGAAACAAGAGTTGTCCAATATGATTTTAAAGCTAAAAATGTGATTACATCTGCTTTATCTTCTGATCAATTTTTTAGAACTGTAAGATGCAGAAGTGCAAAAGAAATGTGGGAAATGCTGGAAACTCATGAAGGAACAGATGAAGTAAGGAGATCAAGGAAGCATGCCTTGATTCATGAATATGAGATGTTCAAGATGAGCAATACTGAAAGCATATCTCAGCTGCAAACAAGATTCACACATATTGTCAATCATCTTCTTGGTCTTGGAAAAACATTTGATGCTGAAGAATTAAACATCAAGATACTAAAGTGTCTAACAAGACCTTGGCAACCAAAAGTCACCGCAATTAAGGAATCCAAAGATTTATCCAAGATGTCCATGGCTGCACTATTTGATAAGCTACTTGAATATGAACTTGAAATGTCACAACTAACCAATGTAGAAGATGCAGAAAAGAAAAATAAGAGCATAGCCTTGAAAGCTGCAACCTCTAAAGTTGAGAAAGAAGAAGATTCAAGTGAAGAAGATGAAGATGACAATGTGAATCTGATTGTCAAAAAGTTCAGCAAATTCATGAGAAGAAACAAGAACAGAAAGCTCACAAAGTTCAACAAGAAAAATGACAACAACAACAACAACACCTCTACCAACTTTACTTGCTTTGAATGAGGAAAGCCTGGACACATCAAATCTGAATGTCCAATATTCTTGAAGAAGCAACAAGGTGAGAGGAATATAAAAAAGGAAGGAAAGACAAAGAAGGAATACATTGCATGGGAAGAAAATGAATCAACCACTTCTGAATCAGCAAGTGAAGATGAGGAAGAAGCTAATGTTTGTCTCACTTCAACAATAAGTGACAATGAAGAATTCTCTAGTGCTGAATCCGAGGTAAATTCTGAATATGATAATATAGTTTATGCTTTCCATGAAATGCATGAAGAGGCTAAAAATCTGGCAAAGTCAAACAATAGTCTGAAAGGAGATTTAAAATGGCACATCACCAAACTTGTAGAAATGCAAAGTGAAGTCTGTAAATTGAAAGAACAAAATGAAAAACTTCTTTCAAGTTATAAGACAAATGGGTGCACATGTACATCTTCATTCTCTAAGCTAGATAAATACAATATGTTACAAAAGGATTTTGATGATTACAAAAGAAGTCAAGGAGAAAAGTACATGTTACTTTTATCTAAGAATAGTGATTTGATTGATCTTTTGATAAAGCTTTACAAAGGTAGATGCAACTTAGTTGAAATGATAAGTGTGCAAAAATATGCTGGAGATACTTCTGGTTTGGGCTACAAATAAGGTTCAAAGTCTTTTGGCAAAACTATATTTATACCTCCAAAACAAAAGAATCAAAAGAATTTCTATGATTCAAAGATCAATCAAAATACTTACTTAAGGATTTAATCAAAATCTGTAACTTGTAACTATTGTATGAAGAAAGGCCATACATCTTTTAAATGCTATGCTAGAAAATATTATGTGCCTAATGGAGAATGTATTTGGGTGCAATGGACCCAACCTCAATTAGGTACCTTTCTTTGCTACTTGATTTGATTTTTGTAGGTGTTCTAAGAGCAAAATCATCAATATGGTATCTTGATAGTGACTGCTCTAGGCACATGACGGGTGACATATCCATGCTTACAAATGTCATATTAAAAGATGGAGGATTTGTTCCCTATGGGGATAATAACAAAGACAAAATAATTGGAGAAGGAAACATAGGTGACAACATTAAGACAATGATAAGAAATGTCTTATATGTTGATGGGTTGAAACATAATCTCCTAAGCATAAGCCAACTATGTGACAAAGGATTCAAAGTTTCCTTCAACAACAATTACTGCTTGATATGTGACAGTCAAAGTGATGAAGTTATCCATGTTGGCAAAAGAAAGGGTAACATTTGTGTTTTATCCATTGATCATGCATTCATACATAACACTAGCTGCCTCATTAGTAAAATTGATGAAACTTGGTTATGGCATAGAAGAGCAAGTCATATTAACATGCATCATATGAACAAGCTTGTAAGAAAAGACCTTGTAATAGGATTGCCTAAGCTTAAGTTTGAAAAGGATAAAATATGTGAAGCTTGTCAAAGAGGTAAACAAACAAAGAACTCATTCCAAAGTAAAAATGTTATTTCTACCTCTAGACCTCTTGAGTTGCTTCATATGGATTTATTTGGTCCCTCTAAAACTATGAGCTTGGGAGGTAATTTCTATGGGCTTGTCATTGTAGATGATTATTCAAGATATACATGGACTTTATTCATAAGATCCAAGAGTGATGCATTCATAGCTTTCAGAAAATTGGCCAAGATAATTCAAAATGAAAAAGCTTGCAATTGCAATATTGTTTCAATTAGAAGTGATCATGGTGGTGAATTCTAAAATGAACATTTTGAAAAGTTTTGTGAAGAATTTTGAATTAATCACAATTTTTCAGATCCAAGAACACCTCAACAAAATGGTGTTGTGGAGAGGAAAAATAGATCACTTGAGAAAGGTGCAAGAACACTTCTAAATGAAACAAACTTACCTAAACATTTTTGGGCTGATGCTGTAAGTATGGTTTGCTATACTTTAAATAGGATTCTCATAAGGCCTATTTTAAAGAAAACTCCTTATGAGCTATACAAAGGAAGGAAACCAAATATATCTCATCTTAGAGTTTTTGGCTGCAAATGCTTTGTTTTGAATAATGGTAAAAAATCACTTGACAAATTTGATTCTAAAGCTAATGAAGCAATCTTTCTTGGTTACTCTTTACAAAGTAAGGCCTATAGAATCTTTAATAAAAGAACATTATGTGTTGAGGAATCTGTCCATGTTATACATGATGAGACTAACCCTTCCAAGGATAATTTGGAGTATGATATTGATGCAGGACAAAATGAAGAATTTCTGCAACTTAATGACTTGAATAAAAAAGCAAAAGTTGAACCAAATGATGAGATGGAAAATTCAATTCCTTTAAAAAGCACAAGGGTTGGAGAACTACTAAAGATTTTTCCCTTGACAACATAATTGGTGAAGTATCCAAGGGAGTTTCTACTAGATCTTCTCTAAAAAAATCTTTGTTGTGATATGACTTTTGTCTCTCAAATTGAACCAAAGAATGTTGATCAAGCTTTGCTGGATGAACATTGGTTAATAGCCAAGCATGATGAATTGAATCAATTCAAAAGAAATCAAGTTTGGGAATTAGTTCCTAGACCATCCACTCATATTCCTATTGGCACAAAATGAGTTTTTCGAAACAAGTTGGATGAAAGTGACATCATGATTAGAAACAAGGCTAGACTGGTTGCTAAAGAATACAACCAAGAGGAAGGCATTGATTATGATGAAACTTATGCTCCTGTTGCTAGATTAGAAGCCATTAGGTTATTACTTGCATATGCTTGCTTAATGAACTTTAAATTGTTTCAAATGGATGTTAAAAGTTCATTTTTGAATGGTTACATAGATGAAGAAATATATGTAGACCAGCCCCCTGGATTTGCTGATTACAAGCATCCTAACCATGTTTTCAAATTGAGAGAAGCATTATATGGTTTGAAACAAGCACCAAGATCTTGGTATGAAAGGTTAAGTAAATTTCTGCTTGAACAATCTTTTACAAGAGGACAGGTTGATAAAACATTGTTCATCAAGAAAAGAGAAAAGGATATTTTGTTAGTTCAAATTTATGTGGATGACATAATATTTGGTTCAACTAATCAATCAACGTGCAAAGAATTTTTTGTCTCTATGCAGAGTGAATTTGAGATGTCAATGATGGGGGAGCTTACATTCTTTCTAGGATTACAAGTCAAGCAAATGAAGAATGGAACCTTCCTTAGTCAAACAAAATATTGTCTGAAAATGATCAAGAAGTTTGAAATGGAGAGTTGCAAGGATGTTACAACGCCAATGGCAACACCTACCTATCTTGATTCAGATGACAAAGGAAAAAGTGTTGATGCGTCCAAATATAGGGGAATGATTAGTTCTTTGCTATATTTAACTGAAGTAGACCTGACATAATGTTAAGTGTTTTTTGTGTGCTAGATATCAAGCAAATCCCAAGGAATCTCATCTAACAGTAGTGAAAAGAATCCTAAAGTATCTAAAGTCTACACCAAAAGTGGGACTATGGTATCCAAAAGGTACAACTATCAATTTAATTGGATATTATGATTTTGACTTTGCAGGGTGCAAATTAGATAGAAAGAGTACTATTGGAACATGCCACTTGTTAGGAAGCTCTTTAATCTCTTGGCACTGTAAGAAGCAATCATGTGTTGCTTTATCCACTGCTGAAGCTGAATACATCTCTGTTGGAAGCTGTTGTGCACAAAGTCTTTGGTTGAAACAACAATTTCAAGACTTTGGTGTTGAAATACAGAAGATTCCCTTGCTACGTGATGATACAAGTGCAATCAACATATCCAAAAATCGTATCATGCACTCAAGGACAAAGCACATTGAAATAAGACATCACTTCGTCAAAGATCATATCCAAAAGGGTAACATCATAATTGAATTTGTTGATATTAACAATTAATTAGCTGATATTTTACAAAACCCTTGGATAGAGATAGATTCTTCACTCTTAGAAACATGCTACGAATTCTGGATGAATCTAGTGTGTGTTAACATGCTTTTAATGTGCATATTTACATGAAATCATATCATTCATTAGCCATTCATTTCATTTAAAATGCAAATTCAAAAATGTTGCATAAATACTGTTCATGCTGATAAATTCTCTGTATCGATTACCCCTCAAAATAATTGATTAAATTGACTTAAAAATATTTTCAGAGTGAATTTGGTACTCATGTAATCGATTACAAATGCGGAATAATCGATTATTCTACTTTCAAAAATATTTCAAAAAACCAAAGTTCACTGGAATAATCGATTACGCTTCGAATTAATCGATTACACATGTTGAAAAATCTTTTCAAAAATGAAATTTCACTGGAATAATCGATTACCACATATTGTAATCGATTACACATCATCTTCTTAAAATGATTTTCACTAAAATAATCGATTACCATAAATTGTAATCGATTAATCTACATCTGTCTGAAATAAACCTCACTGATTGAATCGATTACATGTCGTTTTAATCGATTAAAGCGTCTTGTAGAACAAATTTTGCTTACGAATTAATCGATTATAGAAGTTCATAATCGATTATTCATGGAGTTACTACAAAACTTGATAGATTTTTTTTGAAAATTGTAACTGTCCAACTGCCACTAAATTCAAAATTTGAAACTTCTGAGCTTTTATGGTAGTGGGTTAATTTGAAATGACAGTTATGTTTTCAAATTTCAAACTTTGGATCCAAAAATCTTCTATAAATACAGCTCTATGGTGAAATGGAAAATCACACCATTCTCTTCTTCTTTCTTTAAGCCCAACTGTGCTTTTCTATCTTTTCTGAGTCTAGATACTCTGCCTTATAGTTTCTACATCTGCTATCACCATGTCCACATCCAAAAGAGTTAAAACCTCTAAAAGAAAAGCTGGTGAAACCTCTAACCCTGCAGTTACTAGGCTAGATCATTGGTTTCTAGCTGAGCGTGACAAAATGACCTACCTCCAATTCAATGCTACAAAGCTTATATGCCCTCCCCAACACATTGACCTTACCTGGTTCACTAGAGAATGTTTTCGTTTCCCTGCTTTGATTGAAGCACAGGGTCTGAAAAAGTTTGTTGAGATGAAGGGTACCTTTTACCCTGAACTTGTAAAGGTGTTCTACACCTATGCCAAGGCTTCAATGGATGGGACTATTATGTCTCAAGTCAATGGGGTAGCCATGGAAATAACTCTGAAGTTTGGCAAGAAGTGGCTAGTATTTCCTTTGATGGTATAAGGAAATTTGAGGAAGAAGCTAGAGGTTACAATAGAGTAGATACCTATAGAGGTATGCTTCTTGATCCTCAAATGAGGCTGAAGCTAAGACTTTGCACTGGCCCTATGACCCATGAAGATAGACTTCTTCATTACATTATCACCTACATCTTGACACCTAGGTCCACTAATCCTGCCCAAGCCACAGATGATGACATACAGCTTGTGTATGGAATCAAAAACTCTATTCAGATGAACTGGATTCTCATCTTTGAGGAAACCATGCTTAAATCCAAAAGACTAGTGAATTGTCCTTTTCCCTATGCTGTTTTGGTGTCCATATTCATTGATTACTTTACAATAGATGTATCCAATGAGGTTGTTAATAACACAAACTCTAGTAACAACCTCATCAAAGAGAAAGACCTCAACAAGCTTGGGATGGTCAAGACTCCCTACGGGTGACAAATGGTTGGTCAACAAATTCCTCATGCTGGTGATCAAGATGAAGCTGCTGCTGCAGAAGAAGAAGAAGATGCTGAAGACTCTGCTCCATCTTCCTACAGTCCTTTTGAATATCTAATGATTCAAAAAATGGATGCACTGCTATCTCTGCATCATGAACACAGGGTAGAAACCAATTCATCTATAGAAGAGATGAAATCTAGATTATAAAACATTGAGACTAGGCTTGTCCATGATGATTCTGAATCTTTTTAGGATTGCCATGTTTTCTTTCTATTTGTTATGCTATGTCTTTCACATGTTTTCATTTCCACTTTATCAATCATTGTAATGCATTTTTCAATTAATGAATATTCTGGTTTCTCACCTCTTACTATTCTCTCTAAGTATTTGTTTTGTCTTTGATAAGCCAAATAGGGGGAGAAATAATTGTTATTGGGTAATAATGGTAGGGGAGTAATTAAGAGAAATGCATTGACTGAAATAACTCTGACTACCCAAGTGACGGGGAGTAATTATGAGGAATGTATTATGCTTATGCTTGTTCTTGCAAAAAGCTGACTTTGATTTCAGGATATCAAGTTTAATTTCCTATCCTTCATCCCTCAAGTGCAATCAAAAGATAGACAGTTGAACAATTAAGATTTGGCATGCTCAAAGCCAAAAAGGGGAAGATTATTGGATTTAAAGGAAACTGCAAGAAAAATGAAGCAATGATAGCTTGGAGTTTTAACTTTTTACATGCCCAATCATTGATGGCATTTGTAATTGTCTAAGTGGCTCAAGTTATTTCCTTATGATCCTTCATGCATTTGCATCATCATTCTCATACATACATATCTTTGATTATAAAACTAACATGGTTAAATGGTTTTTCAAAGCTCAAGTTCTCATGGTTGATGTTTTTGAAAATATAAAAAACTTATTGTGTTAATCGATTAAATGGAATTGTAATCGATTACATGCTTTCGTTTTTAAATCTGGAAAAGCCATGAAGAACAGTTTAATCAATTACTGTGTTCTTGTAATCGATTACATAGTGTTTATTGAAAATCATGCATTGCTTCTTTAATCGATTACCATTTATTGTAATCAATTACATAGGCTATATATGGAAATCATGATGTGCTGCTTTGATCGATTACCATTTATCGTAATCGATTACATAAGTCTTTTGAACATTCATGTCTTGCTGCTTTAATAGATTACTTGACGATATAATCGATTATTATGTTCATGAATATTTTCCAGAAAGCTCGAACGATTTAATCGATTAAATGGTGTATTACATAAATTAATCGATTACATTAGCGATTTAATCGATTACAGTCTGTTAAATCTATTTTTCTATAAATAGCTTGTGAGTCCATTGATTTGTAATATACCAAAAATAATTTCTACGATTTACCCATTATTCACAAAGCCTTAGAAAGTGAAAAAACATTCGTTCTTAGTGAAATACATCTTCATCCAAACACAAAAGTCTCTATTGATTGGTGATGAAGATCTAAGCAAGATTTACAAGAAAAGGTTTTCAAGAAAGCATTTTCTACTGTCATGCATTCAATCTTTGCATGATTATCTGTGATCATCTCTTTCATTAACAAGGATCATGAGGTGATATCTTTCTGAAACCTTAGACCGTGTAGTTTGTTTGATTGATTCAATTTTGTATTGATTTCTTAAACATATTAGTTTGTTTAAAGCTATATCTAAAGAAGGGTTCTCTAGTGGGTAGAACTGATTAGTGTTCTCAGGTTCTAGATCTTAAAATTTATAGGTTTAGATTTTACATCTTTGTCTAGGGTTGACAAGGAAGATCTTTTGTAAAAAGCTTGTAAAGAATATTAATTGTTTAGTGGAATCTCTAACCTAGTGTGGGTTGGAAGTAACTGGATGTAGCCTCCAAGGTTGAGAGGTGAACCAATATAAATCATTGTTTTCTTTATTCTTAATCTGTTTTTTTCTCATTGCTTGTTGTTAGGTGATCAAGGAATTATCAACAAGGTTTATTTTCTGGCATTACTTGAATTCCAAGGGTGATTTTGGTTGGAAGAAAGATTTTGCTTTTAAAAGATTTTAAGTGATACGATTCATTTTACATACTCCGCAAATTGTTTAGAAAATTTTTAAATTCTTGGTTTAAACCAATTCACCTCCGCTCTTGGTTTACTTGATTAGCGTTCATTGTATTTTCATGTATTTCATAATTTTCATTTTAACATTAAAGCTTCTCTCAATATCTTGAGCACATTCTCTTTTTCAGGACTATATTCATCACTTTCGAATTTAGCAATCAGCATTTGATGTTTTACTAAACATTAAAGAATTACAAATTCTCACTTTCGTTTTTGGCAGTAAGGAATCAATAATTCTGATGTGTATACAAGTAGACATTACCTTTGTGCAACAGTCAAGCAATTAAAACCAGTTAGTAGCAAGGAAGTAGATGTTAAATGGTAAAAATGGATTACTTAAATAGTAGTAATGCAACCTACCGTGCATGGTGGAGCAGATTTACTATTCATCAGTTGTGGCCAAGTTGGTACAATTCCATTTCTCACAGGTGCTCTTAGGGGCCAAGCACGACCGAACATTCTTTTCCTCACAGGAAAAGGTCTTTCAGTCGCATCCAACTTGCAGAAGCTAGATGGCATCCTAATATTGGATTCTGTAATCTTCTCTACTTCTATGCCGTGATAGCATGGTTCTAGAATGTTATATATGTTTATCTCATCAACCAACTAAAAAATAGCAAGAATCATCAATGAGTTCCAAATTCACTTAAGCTCATTTCTTGCCAGTAATGTTGTATAGTTAAATCACCTCATCAACTTTTGAAAGCTTGCTAGAACAATTATCAATTGTTGGATCATAAAAATTCCTATTGCACTCATGATTAACCTCCTGCAGCAGCAAGTATCACTAATTAAATGAAACATATTTAGAAGACAACAAAGCATAACATGCTTTCAAACAAAAAACACTGAAGTCAAAAACAAAACATAAAGTTCGAAACTTGCTATTAAATAGTGCATATTGCTTTTATACTAAAAAATATAATACATATTTTCAAAAGTTAGAAAGTTGTCTTAATTGAAATCACCCCTAACCCGCCTTAATTATAGTCTCTTTGGTTTGCATTCATTGTAGTCTCCAATACCTTCATTGTGCTGTGTGGGAAGGGGTGTGTTTAGTCCCACATTGTCAAGTGGTCCTTAAGTAATGCTTATAAGTCTTGTGAAGTTTTCACCTTACAAGTTGGATTTTGGGTGTTAAGTAAGACTCTAAGTTCAAATTCTAAGATGGTATCCAGATACTATCCTAAACTCGTTGTCGATTCACTTGCATTAGGCGTGAAAGAGTTTGTTGGAAAGCCATTTTAATTGCGGTAATCCCTAATCCACCTCAATTATGGCTTCTTTGGTATGCCTTCATCGCAATCTCCAGCACCTTTATTGGGTTAGGTGTGAAGAGGAGTGTTTAGTCCCATGTTGTCAAGTGATATGGTCTAAGTAGTGCTTATAAGACTTGGACAATCCTTTCTTTACAAACTAATTTTGTGTCCTAAGCCCAAATTCTAAGATACTATTTTAAACAGAAATTTCATCCAAAACAACATTAGGTTCTATTTCTATGATACATCTAAATTGGCAAGTTCCCTTATTTTAACATGAATAAGGCTAAAAGAAAATAAGTTGTTTCAAGTTAACTACATAAGCAATCAATATCTGAATAAGACAATTACATTCACAGAAAATGAAAATTAGATTATCTTCAAAAGCCCAAAACATGATTAAAAAACTTTAAAATAATCTGGTACAACAGAAAGGGAAAACTATTTTACATATTTTATAAAACAAAGACCAAACAATTAATTTAATGGTCTACTAAGATGATGAAATAATGATGAGTCACTGGGTGATCATGCTATAATGAGCCAATGAGGGGTTAAATTTCCCCTCAAATAGTTCCTCTGGGATAAGTCCCATCCCATGTACAAATGAAACAAGGGTGTTGCCATCAATTTCTTCATATGTAACACTATTTCCAACCATGTAACCTTGCACACAATGACCATCAGATTGTAGCAACAGGTTTGAAAATATTTCTAGGAAAAACTATCCTTTGGGAGTAATTTTTTTGTTAATTATTATTTGGGGGTTTGTTTTGAATTATTAGCAAGTAGTAACATCTGTTACGACTTCTGAACTGAAAATCGTAACCGATATTATGACTTCTATTTTATTTAATTGAAGTAGTAAAATATTTTACTACTTCAATTTTTTAAAAAAAAATTATGACTTTAAAGTCTTTAAAGTTTTTCTTATTATTTTTTTTAGAAGTCGTAAACTCAATTACAATTATTATTTTTTCGTATATTTTTTTAGAAAAATTGTAAATAATTTTTTAATTTAATTATGTAATAAATAAATTTATTTTTAGTTTTTTTCACTGGAGTCATGTTTCATGAAAAAATGATAATAGGGAAAAAATTATAGCACCCCTGGGCAGTGTAAAAGGAAAATTTGGTAGTGAGAATAATTGCTCCTTAATTCTTTTGCCCCTCCTAAACTTCTCTATCCAAAACATAACATAAAGTGGTTGCTTGGTCTTCCATTTTTTCTTTCTTTAATTACTCTTTTTGGGCCTATGAAGTATTTGTGTTTTCTACTCTTCGACCACTTGTTAGGGTGCCCACGAAGTTTGTTGGTAGAAGCAGCCTAAAAAAGTAGAATTTGTAAATGAATTTACTTCTATAAAAAAAAAACTTTAACAATTTTAAATTCATAAGAACAAAAAAAAGAATAGTATGGTTTTAAAGTCATAAATTTTTTAAAAAATAAAGTCGTAAAATATTTTACAACTTCAATTAAAAAAATAAAAGTAGTATGTTCAGAAATCATAACGACTTACCTCTTTTTGGATAATAATTCAAAACAAACTCCTAAATGGTAATTAATAAAAAAATGACCTCCAAATGATCGTTTCACCATTAAATCAATATATTTAGAAGGTGTATTGAGCACAATCTAACCATTAAAAAAACACTTTTTTCTATCTATAGATATCCTCCATCAGAGACTATATTGTTAGAGGCACAATCAAACATTAAATGTGGACACTCTCTCTTAGTAGGAATTCAAACCTTGATTTGCCACATTTTGGGAAATAATCCCTTCGCTAGAAGAAATTAGTATGTGGTACTCCATGGTCGCAACTAATGTCTATATAACATATTAAAATTTTACAATTTATGAGAAGAATTAATAACACTTATTATGCAAATATTAGTAGAGATCATGACAGTCTAGGATCACTTAATAATTTATCCAACTCCTATTGGTATTAAGAAAACACGATAGATTGAGCAATTGCAAACCATTTTTAAGTCACAATTCCTAATGTTTATGCTAAAATATATCGAAAGAACAAAAGGGTAGCGTTCAAAGTGAACAATTAATTACCATGCTCATATATGAATCCATCGAAGCTAGAGTAGCCAGGTCCCCCATTAAGCCACAAAACCACAAGGTCCTCAAAAGGTTTACCTTCTAATTCAACAAAATAGTAGTATAAGTTCTTTCCATGACTCTTATCCACGGTTAGGGATGGCAAAGTGGGCCAGTTCACCAAAAATGGGTCGGGCTAGTCCAACCCACCAAAAAAGGATCCGGGCTGGGCTGGCCCACTTTTGCAAAGTGGGCTGGAAATGCTAGCCCAACCCATTTTAAGGTGGGTTGGTGGGCCAACGGGCCAGCCAACCTAAAAAATAAATAAAAATTAAAAAAGTTATTTTTTTTAAAAAAGACAAAAAAATTATAAAAGGAATACAAATTTAATTAATTTATTTCTATTGCAAGTAAATATATACATATTAAGATAACCTACTAGAAAGGAGATTTCATTTAGTGATACAATACAATGAAATCCTTTTATTAAGATAAATATATAAATAAATGTTAAAGAGTATAACAATTACCAAAGATTGCAAGCTCCTTCTTGTTCAAGTGATCTCTGGAAGGCCAAGTTTGCCTCTTTTTGATAGAAATTCAGCAGTTGCTATGTATATCCATATAACACAAATCCTAGTTACTATATCTCTTTCCAGGATATACAAAGTAAAATACATTTTCATCAATACATGTCTCAGGTGCTACCTTGAATTGAACTATAGCAATTCCTTTTACTAGTTTTCTTCCATACGACAATTTCATCTTGTTGTGACAGCATATCCCAGCAAAGGTTTTCAGCAAAACTTTGTATGAACTTCCATCTTTTTTGACTGTCTTTACCACACCACAACTACTATGTAGATACCTTATCTTATATATCCCAATCACGCTGTTTCTCACCACTAAGAAAGTCTACATCAAAATAGCATAATTATCTAGAACCAGAAACAAAGACCATTATCTTTTGGTTAAGCATTTCATTAACCAAGAGACAACCAGTTATCCAATCATAAAATGCAATCTCCCAAGTCTCAAAGCCAAGTAACCAGCAAAGAGTAAACCATCAATTTCATGCCTGAAGTAACACTCTCTCTCATAAATAGTCCCTAAAGTAAAACAATCCACTTAAGTAGTTCTAAAAGTATTAGAAATCAAGCTAAGTAGTCTCTAACATTTTGAAATCAACCTGAAACATTTTGAAAATTATTTAATCATCAGTGGAGTTTATTAAACTAAAAAATTTATTGATCAAACACTTAAAGTTCCAACATTTCTTATGATTCAGACATTGAAAGCAAGTAAGTAACTAACTTGTGGGAAAAAAATGAAATCAAAGGACTGAAAAGGAGATGGCGGCACCTTCAAGACGAAGGAGAGTGGAGGCTGGCACGGACTACAGACCACTGGCGATGCGGGGACGAAGACGTCGGGGGACGACGGTGTGGGTGCGGGAGCAAGATCTCTCTCTGCAACTGGGTCTGTGTCTCTGCGAACAACAAACTCACGGACTGCAGCCCTGTAGGTGCCATTTGATCGAGGAACGAGAACGAACGATGGTCGACAGAATAAGGCAACGACGAAGGCATGAAGCTTTCTCAGTCTCTCTCTCTCTCAACAATTACTCCAGGAACTAGAAGGAAGAACAACATAAAGATATTTTTGAGTCTGGGTCGACAGTTGGCTATTGGATTCTTAGTTTTTTTTTAAAAAAAATTACTTTCTGTTGGCCCGGTGGGCTGGCCCGGCCAGGGCCTGGATTTGGCCCGCATTTTTGTGGGTCGGGCTGGTCCGACCCCTTTTTTAAAGTGGGTTGAAAGTTTCAACCCGACCCACTTTTTTTGTGGGTTACATGGGCTCTCCCACCGGGTTAGGCCCATTTTGCCATCCCTATCCACGATCACATACCTTCAACAACCCAAAACAGTGCAATTCTTCACTTAATTTCTCAAAGGGTCAACATTTCAATAAATAAAAAAACATTGTTTAGAGAAAAAAAAAAGGTACCTGGCATAGTGCTTGGAAGGTAAAGTGCCACTGAAGCCAGGAATCTGTGTCACAATAGCACTTTCAGGTGCTGACTGTGTCAGAACAAAGCACAGGAAAATGTGAAGTAAGACCAAACACAAGCACATAGCGCAACATGACTTAACCATCCTGTTAGTTAGATCAGAGAAAACAAGGAAAAGAAAAAAAAATAATCTTTATCAAAAGCAACAAAGATTAAATCTTAATTTATTAGGAGTGTTTGCGAGTTGGTTCGGATCAGTTTTGTCCAAATTTAAAATCCAACTCAATCAAATTTGATTAGTTTGGTTTTGTTTGATTTTCAACAATTTTTTTTAAACCTAACCCAACCCAACTCATTCATGAACGGTTTGGTTCGGTTATGGCCAATGAGTTACCCATTTAAATTTGATCTTTTTTCTTTTAAAACTATTATTTTATATCGTGATTCAACCAAATATCCAATACAATTAACACAATAACGGTAAATATCTAGTTTCATCCCTGAATGTGTATAGAGTTGATGAATTCGTCCCGGAAAGATGGAAGTTCAAATTTTAATTCTCGAAAGTGAAAAAAGTACAAATTCATTCATCTGTTAACTTCTGTCTGTTACCGTTAATGAAAAAGTTTACGTGGCACAGAGGGACGAAAATGTCACAAAAATGATTGTCAACATGACTGCAGAATAGATTGGATCAAAATGTCAGTAAATTTTCATTTGACCAAAATGTCAGTAAGTTTCCATTGGATAAATTTGTCAGTCCCGAATTTCATTTCATTTAAGGGTAAAATGCAATTTAGGCTAAATAGTCATTTTTGTCCATGAATGTATAGAGCACTGACAAATTCGTTCCTAGAGATGAAAATTCAAATTTTAGTATATTTATCTACACGCATTGCAAATTTGCTACAACTATTTTCTTGTCTTCTCAGCTACCGAGATCATTGGCACATTGTTGGAACATAATAATATCATAGGATATTCATGGTTTTCTCTCTACATATCTTTTTTCCAGGATTTTTTTCACGCTGTAAAAGTTGTCATAAATTTGGTGTTTTTACCAAAATCACATCCTTTACTCGTTTCCATATTACCAAATTCCTCAATACCATTCAAAATGTCTGCAGAAGTTGAAGCAACATTTAAGGTTGTCAGACTGACATTGATTTTTGAAGTATGATTTCAAACGAGGATGTAATCTATCTATTCTATTTTTACTCTCTGTGTTGGAATTATTATCATCAATGTTGATTTGGTTTTGTGTCCCTTTTGTTAAGTGGATTTTGAAAATCCTTATGTGTTAGACCCAGTCCTGTTTGAGAGAGAAGTTGACACTTGACAACGTCAGATATGTGCTTAGTTGGTTGTTGTCCTTTGAGTTGGTAAGACTATTTTTTAAAAGAAACTTTTTTAATTACAGGTTAGAACAAAATCAAGCATGTTGGTGTTGAATTACACGTTAGAACAAAATCAAGTGTGTTTGCCCAATGGAAGAATTAAATTATATTTTATATGTTAGAACAAAAAAGGGAAAGATAGTGTTAAATTATATTTTATCCTTAAATGAAACGAAATTTGGGATGTTACAAATTAATCCAATGGAAATTTACTAATATTTTGGTCCAATGGAAATTTACTAATATTTTGGTCCAATGGAAACTTACTAACATTTTGGTCCAATCTATTCAGCAGTCATGTTGACAATCATTTTTGTGATATTTTCATCCCTATGTGCCATGTAGGCTCTTTCATTAACGGTAACGAATGAATGAATTTGTTATACTTTTTAACTTTCGGGCACTAAAATTTGAATTTACATCTTTCAGAGACAAATTTGCGTGTGTTCTACACATTCAGGATGAAAATGACTATTTATACTAACACATTATTATCAAATATCTGAAAGTAGTAAAGTTGATTCATTTAATATCATCAACATAATATTTTAAAATAGACTAATATAAATTAAAACAAAATATTCTTCAACGATATTTACTATAATAGTCTAAATCACAACTATTTTCTATAAACTATTTTTTTGCAATAAGCTTCATTGTAATCAGATTTGTTGAAACAAATAAACAAAATATGATTCATTAATATTATAAATATTTGCAGTTTCAACATTTGTAGTTCCAATATTAGCAGTATTTAAAGTAAAACCAAACAATTCTAAAATATTTGATTGATATCGGTTCAGTTTGATTTTGATTGGATTTATAGATCTAAATCCATGATTCAACTAATACATTAATGATTTTGATCGATTCAGTTCAATTTTGATCCAAATACATAAATGACTCAACCCAAACTTTTTGAATCAGTTTGAATCAATACAGGTTCGTGAATAACCTATATTGGTGAACACCCCACAATTTATTTATTGAAGAAAATAATACTATACGATATGAAAGAAACATTGATGGGTCCACAACTGGACATTTGTTTTATTGCGAGTTGCAACTCGTGTTGCACAATAGTTAACTTAGAAGCAAAGAGACAGAGACATGACCCAATAGGAATACATGCTTAATTGAACTCTGAAGATAAGAAAAGTCGCGTTTTTGGAATGGTTAATGATGTTGGAGTTTAAGGTTGTTAAGCATGGCATTGGTAGAGAATTGTTTTGAGTTACAGGCTGTGTCCTTGAATGTTTCATAAAGGCCCAATAGTTGTTAGAAACGTGCTAAGATAATTATTTCTTTGCTACATACAGAATTCGCCTTATTTTATAATACGCCTTATTTTATAAAGCATTGGATCAAGGAAATGGTTAAAGAAATAAGGTTTAATTACTCGGTTCTTATATTTATACAAATTTTATATTTAAATTTTTGTATTTAAAAATTATCCCTTTTAAATTTTAAAAATATTATTTTTAATTTTTTTTAGTTCCGGTGAATTTAAAAGGTAGGGACTTAAAGGGATTAAAAATTATATGTACAAGAAATAAAATGAATTAAAAAAGCATGTAAATGGAATAAAATGAATATTTTTTAAGTAATAGGAATAGAAGGTAAAAGAAATAAAAGTGAAGATTTTATTAAAATATAATTTTTTTCTCAAAAAGATATCTTTTTGGAGGATACTAAGGTTACATT
>PYAF01005146.1:71439-90981 GCA_007407185.1 Glycine tomentella | reverse complement strand
TTATGGTGTTTAAAGCATCCAAAGGAGAAGAAGATCATAGCAGAGTGACACAACACAAGTGGTGAGCAGTGTGTGCTGTGTGAATGGAAAAGAGAGAGTCAGAATGTATGTACCTTGCACCTTTGGTGATACCCCCTATTTATGCTTACTGACCTGTGTAAAATAAAGGAAACTCCAGCCAATTCTTGATCATAATCTTTAATAAGATGAGCAAATATCTTGAATATTTTGCATACAAATATTCCTCAATATTTCTCTTGATTCTGGTGATTATTTAGGACCTAATTTCCCCAAATTTTGCCATAAATACCGTAATGCTGACTGTATTGGGCTCTGTGGCCTTTGGCCCAATATCGATTATTCGTAATAGTTGTCCCTCATCCCGGTTATTGAGTAACCTGAATGACCGGGGTGATTCTATATTGAGATGTAGATTCATGACCGAGATGACTATCTCGGATAAGTCGGCCTTGGTACTAAGGTTCTGAGATGACTTTCTCGGTCTTGCGTTTGCTGCTTCTGTGAAGCTCGGATGCAACGACCACTTGTTTCCCTGAGAGCCGACCTTCTTTCCTGGTTCCGACTGAGATAATGAAGCATTTTCTCCGCAAAGCAGACTTCTCTTCTTGATCCTCAACTCAAACGTAATGAAGCATTCTTGCTGTCGTTTGGACATGTGAAACGACGCGCCTCCCTGGCATTTAATGTTCTGTCATTTCTTTGCACGTTCTAATCATGACTACCCCTGGCCATTGTCCGTTTGCCCCTACTTTTCAGTAAACTGGTCATAATTGCCCCAGTGATTAACCACGTTTGTCAGTTACCCATTATTATTGATTCAAATTTCGACGGTTAACCCTTTTAATATTATGGGTTTCGACGGTTACTTTCCACCTTTATAGACCTTTACCTTCGTCATTTCCCCCACTATTTCAAAAATTTATAGGCCATTTCTCTCTCCCTGCCTGCTTTTGCTCTAATATTCCACTCTTCGTCTTCGTATTTGGTGCTTCAGCTTTCCCTTTTCAGAGTTCTTCAATCCAGGTACCTTACCTTTCTTTTCGTGATTTTGCATTTCTCATTCTCCACATTGTTCTTTTTGTTTTATTCTGATTGTACTTCATTCCTTTTGACCCTTTTTCCTGGGTTTTGCCTTCTTTCTTCTATTCCATTCCTGCTCATCTTCATCCCTTGTTCTTTCTCTCTTGAGTTTCGAAACCTTTTATAATCTTGTGGCAATGAAACTCACCCCTGAGGAGGAGGCACATATTCTTAAGAGAATCCCCCCTTATTCAGCCTTTTGGTTTTTTGGCAAACCCCTCGCAGAGGAAGATAAAACCAAACGCTTCCTTCGAACTCCCACTGGTGGTTCAAAATCCTCCAAAAACCCACTGGCCAGAAAACCTCCTTCTTCTAAAGCTATAGCGGATTCTGGTATGGGGTCCAATAGTGAACCCAGAGGTCCCTCCGTGACCCCTTCCGTCCTTCCTTCCGAGTCACGTCCTTTGGAGCCTTATTCTGAGACTCGGTTTGAGCCCAGTCCGAGATGCATGGATAGGTTCCTATATCTGGCTAGCTCGGGTTTTGACAAGCAAGCCGATGACATATTAGATGCGTGTCGGCATAATCCTGTAGTCGTCATTCCACCAATGCCCCAGCCCAGAACCGAGGTGCCGCCTGAACGAATTGATGCCTTGACGTCGGCTAATACTTCAAGTCTTATCGTCAGTTTTCCAGGTATCTTAACTGGTCATTATTTCCTTTCTTTATTTTGTCGTCGGTCATCATAGATGTCACTTCTGTGGAAATAGTTGAAGAGTCTCGGTCGACCGGTTCCCACACCGACAGCCGCTTTCCAGCCTTGATAGCCAAGTTTCCCTGGGTTACTTATGAGGTTCTTAACACCTCGTCTTCCATGAGTCCGGAGAGCGTAACCGCTCTCCCTATAGGGAATCAAGAGGATTCTCAGTTCGCCATCCCGGCCCTCATGTGCCGATCTGCTCTTGTGTCGAACAGGGCGAATCTAGTTTTTTCTTTTTCTGTACCGATGTGATCACCCGCTTGGGTATCCGCTTCCCCCTTTCTGATTTAGAGATGAGACTCTTAAAGCATCTGTCTCTAGCCCCTTTACAACTTCATCCAAATGGTTGGGTCTTTGTAAAATCCTTCAAGGATTTATGTGTAAATTTGGGAATCCCGTGCGTGGTTCCCGTTTTTATGTATTACTTCTCCGCTCACACTGGCCGAGAGCCTTCTAACCAGAAAGGATGGACTTCCTTAAGGAGTCGTCCTAAGCGTAAGCTTTTTCCCCTTTTTACCGAATCTGTTAAGAGGTTCAAAAATAATTATTTTAAAGTTTGCGCCAAACCCGGCCAACAACCTTTCTTTCTTCAAGGGCCGGAGTCTACCGAGGTAAAGTGGAAGTTCCCACTTTACTGGACCCGTGCCCATCACGAATTCCAACCCACTTTCTACCACCGAGATGAGACGGGGTTGTCGGACGCGAACGCCTACTCGGTCATCCAGATTGATACTTTCCGAGAGAACCAGGGTTTCTGTGACATCCCACCTGCTCTTCCTGACTGTTAGTCTGATTTATGAAGTATGTTGTATTGCTTTTCTATTTCTGGTGTTAATTTATTTGTTGTTTTGCAGCTACTGAAATGGAAGATCAATCCGGCGACCCGAGACCTCGGTCCCGCAAGACTTCCGGTGCCCCGAGGCCGGCCCCCGCTGCTAATGAAGTCCCTTCCTTCCTCAAGAAGCTCAAACGAAGGAAGGTGACAAAGTCGGCCACAGGAACGGCCGTTATGCCGGTGGTACCGGCTGCTCCGGTCCCTACTGTCCCGACCCCAGCTGTCCTCACCCCTCCTGCCGATGCCTCTGCTGACCCTCCTCTGGCTGCCCCGGCCGCTGATTCCCCGGTCCCAGAGCCTTCTACCGCCGTGCTCCCTGAAGCTATGAAGCTGGAGCTTGGCCATTTATGGGAAAAGGGGGCTGAGGAGCTTTTTCCCTTCGTTCGGGCTCCCAAACGCTTCGCCGACTCAACTCGGCTTTCTGAAGACGACGTCTAGCTGCTCCAGCAAATGCAGTTGCATGCCTACCAGACTGCCTCTCTTGTTGATTGTTTTGTTGCTTTAAAGGCTAGATATAACAGGAGTAAAGAGGAGCTTGTTGTCGCCCACACCAAGACTCAGAAAGCCGAGGAGGGCTTGGCCGCCGCTCGAACCGAGACTCAGCAAGCTGCGGAAGAGTTGCGACTTGCCCGAGCAGAGTTCGAACATGATCTTCAAGTGGCCCACTTCGAGACTCAGCAGGCCCTTGCCAAAGCCACCCTCATGACTGAGAACTTAAATGAGGTGAAAACCATGTTTGAAGGGGCCCAGGCGGAGGCCGAGGGAGCTAAGTCCAAGCTTTTGGACGTCGAGAAGGAGGCTGCCAAGCTACAGGAGGCAATTTCGTCGGTGGCCAAGGTTTCGTTCAACAACGTCCTCGCTCAGGTCCGATGCCTTAATGCCGGGATCACTCTGAATAGCAAAGGACTGCACTTTCAATCTTTTGTTTTAATGGTGTCGTCGTTCCCTACTTCGAGCAAGATGATTCTGTCGTCGAGGCTGAAGATGTACCCGAGGCCGAAGCTGAAGAAACCTCGGCTCCCGCGGATGGAGCTTGAAGAGCCGGGATGCCGGTTTTATTTTGTATTGTCTTTATTTACTTATGGTCTTTGAACAATTTCCTTTTTTCAAACAATTTCTTATCTTTGGAAAATAGTACAGTTATTTCCCATATTGTCGTCCTTTTTTCAAAACTGTTTTAGTATGCGCAATTTAAATATTCATTTGGTTCCAACGGCCAAGTATAATATCGTCCGAATTACGCGATGGTTTTCGATTCTTGTTTTTCATCCCAAGTTATCGTTGGTGCATCACGACCACTTTGGACCGTGCCAACTTGATCAGGGTTTGGAAACACCTCGGATCCGCATGGAACGATATATAAAAATATTGCTTAAAACGCCTTCGTCAATTCATGACTTATAAATATCAAGATATCTTTTTCAATGTATGACTTATAAATATCGAGATATCTTTTTCATAGGAAACTGTCAATTCATGACTTGTTTATTCATAAATATCAACTTTATTTGTATCTACGATTCCGATGAAAGAGATTACATGAAGTGGGGGTGTCAAAACAGTTGGCCACCACTCTTCTCAATTAACGGAAAACACATAGATAAAAATAAATCTCATGATCAACTATAATATGTCTTCAGTTTGTCGGCGTTCCATGCACGTTTGATCGCCTTCTTATCCAATGTCTCTAGTATGTATGCCCCTTGACTGAGATTCTGAGCAATTCGATATGGCCCTTCCCAATTGGCTGCCAGTTTACCATCCTAAGCATTTTTGTTGCCAATGTCAGCCCTCCTAAGACCAAATCCCCTTTCTCGAAGGATCTCGGTCTGACATTCTTATTGAATCTTCTGGCCACCAGCTGCTTTGAGGCCACATCTCGGATATGTGCTTTAGCTCGGGTTTCATCTATCAACTCAAGCTCGCTGACCAAAGCCTCATTGTTGGCTTCCTCTCCTTCTTTAAGCATCACCTTTCTCCTCCAAGAGGGCAGTCCGATCTCGACCGGAATCATGGCCTCGCACCCATAGGTCATTCTGAACGGGATTTCCTGAGTGGATGACTGAGCCGTGGTCCTATGCGCCCACAAGACATAGTACAACTGCTCTACCCAACTACCCCCAGCGTCGTACATTCTCTTTCTGAGTCCTTCCAAAATAACTTTATTGGCAGCCTCGGCCTGGCCGTTAGATTGCGGATGCTCCACGGAAGAGAAATGGTGCTTAACATGAAAGCCGACCATCATCTCTCTGAACTTCTTATCGGCAAACTGAGTTCCATTATCTGTGACGATCTCGGCCGGGATCCCGAATCTGGAAATGATGTTCCTTTCAAAAAACTTCTGGACTCATGTCGAGGTGATGGTAGCTAATGGCTCTGCTTCTATCCACTTAGTGAAATAATCAACGGTTACAACGAGCCACTTCAGCTGCCCTTCTGCAGCCTTGAAAGGTCCCAACAGGTCCATCCCCATTTGTAAAAGGGCCAGGGGGATGTGATAGTTATCAACCCGGATGAGGAAGACCATATTATCCTAGCGTGCCTCTGACAACTTGCGCATTTCTTCACATGATCCTGGGCGTCCGCCTTTATAGTCGGCCAAAAGTAGCCGGCCCAAATAGCCTTTACTGCCAATGCCTTAGCTCCCATGTGTTGGCCATTGATGCCTTCATGTATCTCGGCCAATATATATTCTGCCTGGTCAGGCCTGATACAAAGTAACATGGGGGTGTGTGGGCCCTTGCGGTAGCTCACCTTCTTGAGTGGTATATAGAGCGGTATCTCGGATCAATTTCTTATCCTCGGCCTCATCATCCGGGATTACTCCTTGCTCCAAGTATCTGATTATAGGCTGCCTCCAGTCAGCCATCGTCGATATCATCATGATGCAAGTGGGAGAAGCCAACTCTTGGTGGACAACTGTTCTATGGTTGCCCATGTCCTTGGTGCTTGCTAGCTTAGACAGTATATCGGCCCTAATGTTTTCTTCTCTGGGAATGTGAGAGATGATGACTTCATCAAATTTGGCAATGATCTCCCTGACCCGAGCCAAGTACTTGATCAGCAAGGGACCTTTGGCTTGGTATCTTCCCTCAATCTGGGTCGCGATCAGCTGGGAATCCGTGAAAACTTTCACCTTCCGGGCTCCTTGTTCTCTGGCTGAAGCTAGTCCGGCTATTAAGGCCTCATACTCGGCCTGATTATTTGACGTCAGCAAATTGAGCCGCAAAGACTGCTCAACTGATACTCCCTATGGGCTTTCTATTATAATTCTCGCTCCACTCCCCTTTGCATTAGATGATCCGTCCACATAGATGGCCAAGGCTTCCTTGTTGGCTGAGGTCGACGGGGTGAGCTCGACCAGGAAGTCGGCCAAAGCCTGAGATTTGATAGCGTGCCGGGCCTCATATTTTAAATCAAACTCAGTTAACTGTATTGCCCAATTCATCATTCTTCCCGCCGAATCCGGCTTGTGGAGAATTTACCGAATCGGCTGGTTAGTAAGCACTATGATAGTGTGGCCCTGGAAATATGGACGCAGCCTTTTAGCCACCACTAGAAGTGCAAAAGCCACCTTCTCTAACTTCTGGTATCTCAACTTCGAATACTTAAGAGCCCGGCTTACGAAGTACATGGGCAGCTGGGTCTTGCCGGTCTCCCTAACCAACACGGCACTCACCACCTCCTCGCCCACTGACAGGTGCAGTATCAGCGTCTCGTCGAGTTCCGGTTTGGACAGCACCGACGGTGAGGCAAGGCACTTATTGATCTCCTGAAAGGCGACCTCACATTCCGAACTCCAGCCAATGCGGGCTTCCTTCTTTAGTAGCCTGAAAAATGGAAGAGTCTTTTCCGCTGATTTGGGAAGGAATCGCGTCAATGCTGCCAGCCTATCGGTCAGCTACTGCACCTCCTTTTTAGTCACCGGGAACTTCATGTTCAGGACTGCTGCACACTTGTCCGGGTTAACTTCAATACCTCTATGGGTCAGCATGAAACCCAAGAATTTTCCCGCCGTTACTCCAAATGCACATTTGAGCGGGTTCAGCCAGATGTTATTTTCTCTCAACCTGCGGAAAGTTTCCTCCAGGTCTCAGACATGATCCCCACTTGAATCTATTTTTACAATCTTGCGTCAATGTATACCTCTATATTCCGGCCGAGCTGTTGGGCAAAGACCTTATTCATCATGCGCTAATAGGTGGCCCTGACATTTTTCAAGCCGAAAGGCATCACATTGTAACAGTAATTCGCTTCCCCTCCTCTGAATGTCGTCTTCTCCCGATCTCCCGGATACATGGGAATCTGATTGTACCCGAAATATGCATCCATAAAAGACAGCAGCTTGAACCCGGAAGAGTTGTCTACCAATTGATCTATGCTCGGCATTGGATACGAGTCTTTGGGACAAACTTTATTGACATCAGTATAGTCAACGCACACCCGTCATTTGCCGCTGGGCTTCTTGACCATCACCACATTAGACAGCCACGTGGTGTATTGGATTTCTAGTATGAATCCGGCCTCCAACAGTTCCTGGATATGCTTCTCCAATGCTTGCTTCTGCTTAGGGCCGAGATTTCTCTTTTTCGGGGCCACTGGTTTTGCGCCGGGATGCATGGACAATTTATGGCAACAGAAGGCGGGATCTATCCCAGGGATTTCTGAAGCGGTCCAGGCAAAAATATCTCGGTTATCACTGAGGCACTTTGTCAACTCTGCCCGCGCAACTGGGTCAGCTATCATCCCAATCTTGGTGACTTGGGCAGCTTCTGGGCCGATCTGAACCTCCATAAGCTCGTCTGCTGGCTCAGGCCTCCATTCTTCCACTTTTTCTCGCACGTCGAGCTCCACCAGATTTATAGGTTCCATCTGCCGCTTTCTATCCGTTCTCTCGGATTCTTCTCGGCCTTCCTGGCATGGCTGAACCGAGGAGCGGCCGGCTCTACTTTCCTTCACAGCATTGAAGTAACACTGGCGGGACTCCTTCTGATCCCCGCAAATAGTCATTACTTTGCCATTGCTTCCTATCAGCTTCATCCTCTGGTGTTTGGTAGACATCAAAATATCCCACTTATGGAGCGTGGGTCTTCAGAGAATCACATTATACGGGGAAGGAAATTCCCCCACAACAAACTTTACTCTCTCGGATCTGAAGGCTTCTTTTGTCCCCAATGTAAGCCGCAACTCAATGGAGCCTTTGAGCGCGGTATTCTCGCCATTGAAGCCCGATAACACCGTTTGACACAACTTCAAAACTTCTTCATCAAGGTTCATCTTTTTAAAGGCCGCCCAGGATATGATGTCGGCCGAACTACCGTTATCAACAAATATCTTCTTGACTCGGTAGTTGGCTATAGTCCCGATTATGACCAGGCCATCCTCATGTCCAGGAATCACGTCCGCCAAGTCTTCTTTAGTAAAATAGAGCAAGGGGACTCAGTTTTATCACTGGTGACCTTAAACTTGGGTTGCTCCCTCACTGGCAGGACTTCCCTGAGGTATTTGCGGCGTTGATTGGCCGTGTCACCCCTTCTCCCAGAGCACCAGTAATGACATTGCATTCAAATTCTAGTTCTGGGAACTCCTCATCATCTGCCTTCTTCCTTCTTTCATCTCGGCCCTTCTGATCGTCATTGGGGTTGCCCTTGCGCTTTCCTTGCTGCCATTGAGTTTTAATCACATACCGCCGTAACTTGCCTTCCCGGATGAACTTCTCTATAGTATCTCGCAAGTCTCAGCATTGATCAGTAGTATGTCCTGACCCATTGTGGAATTCGCAAAAGCGAGTATAATCAAGGCCAGCCTTCTTGAAAATGGGCCAAGGTTGATCCACTTTTTTCATCTCAGTCAAAGCTACTTCCCTCCATACTTGTGCTCGGGAAGTGTTCAGCGGGGTATACTTGTCATACTTGGTGTCGTACCGTCTCGGCCTATGGCTGACATCCAGATTTCTGTTGGGGGGCACATTCCCGAGGTGCGGGCGAATTTTCGGCGGTGAACCCTTCCTTTTGGGAGCAGTGTTAGCAATCTCCATCTGTTCTAACTCCAGGTACTTCTTTGATCAAACCCTGAACTCCAGCAAAGTTTTAACCGGGTCCTTATAAATAGATTTCGCCAGCCAAGACGATCCGCTGAGTCCAGCCGATAACAAGTGGACGTGCACCTTTTCCTCCAGGCCCTGCACTTGCAAGGCGGCCTCCTTGAATCGGTCCAAATAGCTCTGCAACGTTTCCCCAGGGTGTTGGCGGATCTTCCCCAAAACAAACTCGGACTTCGGCTGTTTCTTACTCGTCGCAAAGTTGAGTAAAAACCTCTGGCCGAAATCCTCAAAGTTACAGATTGACCGGGGTGGTAGTGTGTGGAACCATGTCTGGGCAGCACCTGTCAGAGTGGTAACGAAGATCCGGGAGATTATTGGCTCATCAATCCCCCATACGCACATCTGCATATCGAACTCGTCAATGTGCACCTGCGGATCCTGACTGCCATCATATTTTGACAGGAAAGACCCATCGAAATCTTCAATGAACTGGGCATTAACGATCTCATCCACAAACGGGCTATCGTTATGCTGTCCACGTCGGTACTTCCTCCTATACACCTCGACCCCGCCTCCGCCTTGGTTGGCCGGGATACTCCTGACGACAGCTTAGCGGGGAATCTCGGCCCCGAAGGGCAAATTGTGCTGCTCCGGGATGAGTTCTTGCTGGCGAGATACTGCTCCTGGTTCAAAGTGAGGGTTCTGCTCTGGTGCCCCGGCCTCTATGTCATGTGCCGGGATCTCCATGCGGCCAAGGCGCTATTCCACCTCATGTCTCCACCTCGCACAACGGTCATCTAGTTGTGCAATAACATTGTTCATATCTTCCTGACGCTGAAGAGCGTGCTGCCGCTCGAGTTGCTCGATCCGAGATAAAATGGACTGCAGCGCGTTGTTGGTGAGGCGCTACATCGACTCGTGGTCCACCTCAGCCAGCGCGGGAGGTGGATTCCCTGAGACTGCCGGCAAGGGAAGCGGGTTGTTTTGCGCCCGAGATGACGCAGTGTCCGAAAGTGCGTCTTCCACCCGGACGGAGAGTGATCTCCTATGCACGGGTGGGTCTTCATTCTCGTGTTTACCATGGTGGGAGTCGAAATTTAACGTTCCCCACAGACGGCGCCAATGTTCAGTTCGTGAAGAACAGATGTCCAGTAATAACACTGGATCTTTGATGTATGATCGAAATCTAATACTAAAAAACCAAATTTATATTTAGGAGACAAGAAAAATAAAATTCCAAATTTGAGAGATTAAAACAGTAAGTGCTTGTTTGATTTCAATTTTTAAAAATGAAAAAAAATGAAAAGACTCATTTAAAATGGCATGTCCTGCATCCATAGCAAAATCAACGTTGTAATCTCAGTCACATATATCAGCCTTCGGTAAAACATGTTCGACAAGTTACAACCTTTGGGTTCTGTGCAGATTACAACCTTCAGAATTTCCCATATATCAGCTCCCGCATCATATGCTTTATATGCATTTTGAATGTTGTAGCTATGAAATGCACGCATAGACCATAGCCTCATTCGTGGTGTGGATGTGCAGTGTCATATAGTAACCTCAAATAAAAAAATTAGAAAAGAAAATAGGAAAACATCTTTTAGTAGTTTCTGCTTTTGCTTTTTAAAAGGCTTGTTTTGAAAATAACTTTTTGAAACTTGATAGATTTGTGATGAGAAAGTAATCGGTGAGTAGCATAAAACTGTTTTAAAAATCAGTTTTTGAAACTAAAAGTGAAAAGTGAATCAAACAGACCCTAATTAAGCTTTTTTTAAGACCAGTACCTTACCTATTATTGTTCTGAGTTATTATATAAATTAAATAAATGTATAATTAAAAAAATTGTAAAATAGTAAAATGTACATGTTATGATATAGGACATAGAGTGTGATTTAGCTAGTGTAGTGTGCACTTGATTGAGAGAAAAGGAGAAAATTAGAGAGACGAATTTTAAAATACTTGTGGTATTGAAGTATATTCTCCCCTTATAAATATAGAATGTCTATTAATAATGTTTGTCTAGGTAACATTAACAACCACGTAACTTATTACAAATATTTGTGTTAAGTATCATATTTTAAATATTATGTTAATTTTGTCAAAAGCTGATTCATTACTAAAGCACTTCTTACTTAAGTTGACTTTTGAGTTTACATTCGACTTATAATATCTAAGTTGATCCTCATATGCTCAAACTTCATACCACATGTCTATGCATGTACATTTATATTTTTTCCCAAAATAGTACACATTATTATATAAGTAATAACATTGTTAAACAACACTTAAAAATTAGATAGACAAATATATTGTTTAATCGTTAACTTGGGCATTTTCAATATGAATCATTTCGTATTCAGAATTACAAATATAAACACTATACCTTTATTTTTGTTCCTTAATGCTTTCTAACCTATTTTAATTATGTGGAAATTTGCAATCAAAAAAGAAATAAACGGAGCCATTACCATGTCCTTGAACATATCCACTTTGATTATTAACAAGTGCCCTAAAGTTCTGCTCCCAGCTATAGTTCATTACTCTAGCATCTTCCAGTAGATTAGGAATGAGAATTGGAATAGTTCTGCCATCACCACTCGCACAGACTCCATGAGATGCATCTTCTTTTTGGTTTCTCTAAGGTAGTCCTTTTGGGAGAAAATTCGGTTCCTGACAAGGTTGAGTGTTAAATGTAAACTTCTCTTTTGTCGACAATTCCAATATTGATTCATCACGTTGTGAGGGACTAGTCCTCATCCTTGTTGATCTATCTTTTTTTGTTTCTCTCATGTGATCTTTCTGGGAGAAAATCCATCTCCTGACACTGTCAAACACTAGATGTAGACTTTGAACGTCGTGAGAAACTAGGCGGCGTGAGGGCGTTCTCCATCCTTCTCCCTTGGTAAGAGGGCTTGTGATTAGGAAAGTCATCTTCCATCGATTACAATCCTTGCAACACCATACGCCAATGGTCGGGATGAAAATCAATCTCCGATTTTAGAGAAACCCTAATTTCAGCTGATGTTATGCTTACCAACTTCTCGTAGTCTGAATATTTGATCCCTTTCAACAGACACCAATGATCACCCATAGATAGCATATGTTCCAAGTCTGACGTTGCCCATATTATCTCGATGGGAGTCTGATTTTCTTCATCGTAAATGGTTGCTAACAAGTCTTCAACATCTGATACGAAACATCCACGCATTTGACCCATTTTGGCGATATAGGACAAAGCCCCTCTAGCAAATAGCAATTTCTCTTCTCTTGTATATATAGAATTTGGGAGATGGATAGACAACTCTGAATTTTGGTTGGGTCATATTTTTCATTTATCAACAGCTAGTATATATGAACATAGTTGGATTCAGTTAAGCATTAGAATTTTATTTTATTTTATTCTTTATTAAAATAAGATCAATTACTTAAATGGCTTAATTATCTTAGTCCTTCTAATTAAAAAATATTTTTTTTTACTCTTTTAAATTTGAAAAATATTCTTTTAACTCTCTCTATTAGAATTTAAGGGACTAAAGTGTGCAAAATTTTATTTGAAAGACAAAAAAAAATAGTTTCCTTAATTTAAGGATCGAAAAAATCATTTAATTACTTTATTCGTTCTCTTTCATAAATAAAAACAAGGATTTCACATTGATTAAGAACGTTATTAGTTTACTTCATTCATTTAAGTAGCTAGTAAGTTTTGTAAAAAATATAATTAGGAGGTTTATGTCATTCTCAAATAATTTTTTCCCCTAAACTATCATTCATTAGGACTTCATATTAAATACAAAACTCCTATTAAATGAAGGGTATTTTAAATATAATCTCATTAAATAAGACAAAAATAGTAAGTTTTACTTGATTCGAGATCAACAAAAAAGAGTATTATTTAAATCTAAAAAAATTAAATATTAATCAATGTCCTTAGAATATTGATTAAGGAACTAAAAGGAAATTGTTTTCAATGTACTTAGAATAGGTATTGAATTGAGAGAGAAGGAGAGAATTGAGAGGGAGATTTTAGAATACTCCTGGTATTGAATTATGTTCTTCCCGTGTGATTATAGAATATCTATTTATAGTGTTTATCAACATTACATTATCGGCCACATGACCTATTACAAGTATTTGCATTAAGTATCCTATTTTAAAGGTTACGTTGGACTTGCCCAAAGTCAATTCATTACTAGGGCACTTCTTACTTAAGTCGACCTTTTGAGTTTACAGTCGGCTTATAATATCTATGTCGGTGTTCAAATGCTCAAACTTTATGTCACGTGTCTATAATGTGTAAAGTTGATATTTATCCTAGGATAATACACATCATTATATGATAAGTAATGTTAAACAACTTAAAAATTAGATTGACAAATATATTGTAACATTGTTACCTTGAGCATTTTCAATATGAATCATTCCATATTGACAATTACAAATGTAAACACTACCTTTTTTTTCTTGAATGTTTTTCAACATTTTTTTAATTATGTGGAAATTTGCAATAAAAAAAGAGATAAACAAAGCCATTACCATGTCCTTGAACATATTCACTCTGATTATTAACCAATGACCCTTGAGTTTTGCTCCCAGCTGTAGTTCATTACTCTAGCAGTTGCCTGCAGATTAGGAATGAGAATTGGAATAGTCCCGCTATCACCATTGGCACCGACTCCGTGAGATGCATCTTTTTTTTTGTTTCTCTCGGGTAGTCCTTTTGGGAGAAAATTAAGTTTTTGACACGGTTGGACGCTAAATGTAGACTTCTCTTTATTGGTAATTCCGATATTGATTTGTAACATTGTGAGGGACTAATCATCCTCATTCTCGCTAATCTATCTTTTTCTTGGTTTCTCTCAGGTAGTCTTTTCAGGAGAAAATCCGACTCCTAACATGGTCGGACACTAGATGTAAACTTCACTTTTAACAGGTGTTCCAATATTAATTCAGAATGTCGTGAGAAACTAGGCAGCATGACGACATTCCCTGTCCCTCTCCCTTGGTATGCAAGCTTTGCAATCCTTTCAACACCATACACCAGTGGTCAAGACGAAAATCAATCTCTGATTTGGAGGAACCCTAACTTCGGATGATGTTATGCTCAACAACTTCTCATAGTTTGAATATTTGATCCATTTCAATTGACACCTAAGATCACCCATAAATAACATATGTTCCAACTCTAACATTGCCAATATCTTCTCGATGTTGGACTTATTTTCTTTGTTACCAACACTTTTGACTCATTTTGACTAATCAAGACAAAACCCCCTGTTACCATCAAGCTCTATAGAATCACAATTTCCCTTCTCTTGTATAGAATTTGGGAGATGGATAGAGAACTCTAAATTTTGGTGGCATTTAGTCATTTATCTCCAGCTAGTATGAATATAACTAGCTTTTGGTACAAAGTAGTCCCCATTCTGGTGACTAATCTTCATCAGGGACCGCGAGCGTATACTAGGTGAGTATTCCCCTCCCAACACGATTTATTTCATACCTAAGAGCCAACCAGAAAAGAACACAAGCCGCTACAGCTTGTGCCAACCGTTATTGTCTGTTATGCATTGTTAATTATTTTATTTTATTCTTTTCTTTATTAAAACAAGAATTATTTAAATCTATCCATATATATTCTCCTTTATATGTTCAATTACGTTATTCCATAACATCGTGGTTGAAGTATATATGCTTAACTGTCTATAGCCACTCGATGTTCAAAGTCATAATTATCATCCGTTTGAAGCACGAATGACATATATAATCAAACTCAAGTAATTATTTGATTTTATCCACGCGTATCTGTTGTAGTTACTAATTGAAAAATAAAATAAAATATAAATTTGTTTTGAAAAAAAAAAGTTTCATCATTTTTGTAGAAGTAAATAACACAAGAAGGGGGCTTGAATTATGTTTTTAGAAATTTAAAACTTTTTAAAAGACTGAATTTATCATATGATATAAATAAACTAAAAAACACTTAGAAATCAGACTATATTAGACGATGAGTAAAACAATTTTATTTTGTTAAATAAAACAAGATATAAGATCTAAAAACAAATTCAAACCCTTTGTCAATTAAAGTAAAAGAGAGAAGCACACAAAGAATTATACTGGTTCATGATGTATGGCTGAACCCATTGGCCATTAGTTTTTCCAAATCTACCTTGCAATGAAACCCAATCTTCAAGCAAACTTCAAGAACACACAAGTTGTCCTCCTTTCATGTGAAATGCATGGGCTGGAAGGAAGCTTTAATGGCAGCAATGGAAGATGGAAGAAAGGTTAGGGATGAAGGTGGAAGACACCATGGAGAAGCTCTCCAATAACTCTAGAAAGAATCGCCACAATAGCATTAAGAAGCTATTGATAAGACCCAAGAGGTTCTTGCACAAGAACAAGAGAGAAACTCTCAACACAAATTTCAGATTTGCAAATTATGAATAAAGTTAGTTACATTCAGTTTTGGGACAACTTATATAGGCCACGAAAGTACAAGCTAAATGTACATGAAACGAAGCTTGTAATGAAAACTTAATGAAGCCCAAATGAAGCTTGAAGTACAAGCTTCTCCTAAAATGACTTTTGGCTAACCCAACACATGCAATACAGTTTTAATGTTAAAATAATTGATTAATTCGTCCTTGTAATCGATTAAAACAAAGTTTTTACATATTATAGATGCTTAAGTAATCGATTACAGATATATGGTAATCTATTACAATAGTGAGGCACTATTTTACAAAGTGCCTTGGTAATCGATTACAGATAGCTGGTAATCAATTACCAGATAATGTTTTGTGTTTGTTCTGAGCTAGTGTGCCTCTTTATGCTTTTCCAAAAGATACAAGTTAGCTTGGATGTGGTTTTGAAGGGCTTTAGTTATAGCTCTTGCATGGGTCCTCTAAAGCTAACCAAAGGGAGTTCTTCAAGTTCTCCTTCTTGGCCTTGAGCTTGCAATGGATCTCCATCAATTCATCTCAAATCTGAGAAACTGAGAGCCTAACTTAAATGGCAGATGCATGTACAGTTGTTGCAATCATCTAAATGAGGCTTATCTTGCCCTGATTTTTTCCTTGTACTGGTTTAGGCACAAACGTATCTACGAGCCATAATCATAGAACTCCCAGTCTAGGAAGGCTGGACTCATCTCAAGATCTTCAAGGTAGATTTATTCTGTGTAGAAGGATTCCACAAACTGAGCATGATTCTAGGGAAGAACTACGTTGAATGTAGCCATCAAACCAAGAAGTTGTTTTATGTGTAGAAGAGTAGAGAAAGACATTTCATCAGAGACAACCTTTATGCTTGTCCAGACTGTAGCTCCTAGAGGATAGACCTCTTTATCAGATGGTCTGTGTTTGAAGATGATCCTATTAAGGTTTGGAGGAGAGGGATACCTTGAAGGAAAATCCCTTATGTGACTTACTTTTCCAAAATAATTGTACAAAGCATGGGCATCTTCTTATTGCAAGGTCTTAGAAGATGAATAGGAGAAGGGATCCCTGGCACAATTTCTTTCCATAACTTGACCAGATCTAACTTTTAAAGCTCAATCTTCTACATTTATAGGTCCAAGCATTGGGTGCCAGTGTCCATCTTCTCTCTCCAAGCTCGATCTTTAGTCTACCCTTCAAAAACTCTGTGTCCCTTGAAGCCATGGTAAAGTCTGATGTTTCCATCTAAAACAAGCATTGGCTTAGGTTCAGTCTGAGGTTTAGATCTTGAGCGTAGCAACCAATCAGTTGAGTCTTCATCTGGTTTGCTCAGACATTGATACAATTTGTTGAAAATAGCAGTTAAGAGTTGATGTGCAGCAGTAATGTCAATTCTCTTCCTGATTTCTAGTCTAACTTTGATAGCATCAAAAGGGACAATCTCAGCGACTCCATAGATGATCTCAAGTCTTGAGATGTCCTCTTCTAATATAGGTTGAACAAGCAGAGCATCAACAACAACTTCATCTATAGTGGTGATTGGGTGATGGTATAATAGTGTAACCCCGGGGTCTACTTCAATAGTGTCTGAATCAGCAGCAACATTAGACCCTTGCAATGATACTTCAATAAAAGATTGAAGCATTGCAACATACAGAGCCTCTTTTCTTCATGTATTGGCTCTCGCACCATGGCTAGTTGGAGTTGTGCGTCTCTTTCAACAAAAGTTGCGAGAATATCTCGACACTTGTTTCCAAAGCTAATTGGATTCTTATATTCAACATCCTTCTACAGCTTCTTTTCAGATGCAACTTTTATAGCTTCAAGCAACACCTCATCAAGTACTTGGTCATTGGCAGCTACATTTCTCAACTCATCTTCCTTTATCGAGGTTTTCAAAGATTCTATAATAACTTCTTTAGGATTCTCCAGCCTGTCCTTCAAGGGTAACAACCTTCTTTGTTGCTTTTGCCTTTCCCTTCTTCTTCATGGCATTTTCTGCTCTTGTTTTACTCTTAGCATTTGCAAGAGAGCATTGATTTGCCTTAGTAATGACAACAACTTAGCCTTAGTAGAAGGGGTGAAGCAGATTTGGGTGTAGCTTGAGAAGGAAATGCTAAGGAAGGTGAAGGTAAAGGGATAGATGTTTTATGATTTCTGCCTCAGATGATGGTGAGGCTGGTTTGGGTTGGGAAGGTTCAGGGTTTTGAAGAGGGTGAGGTGATGGTAGTGAAGGTGCAGCTAATGGTTGAGTTTAGAAAGGTTTGATTCTAATGGTAGGCTTTTTGGGTTTAGGTGCATGGTCTGAGTTAGAGTCTGAACCTTCCATATGGAATAGGATTCTTCTTCACCTTAGGGTTAAACCTGTTTTTGAAGGCCTGCATCCAGTAAAAAATAATGATCTTAGGTAGATTCACCTTCTCACCTACCATGATCTTGTAGATGCAGAAACAGTCTGTCACTAACATAGTCCTTTGAGCCTACTCTAGGCACTGCTATGTTGAATAACACGTTGTGGATAATCTTATATAAGTAGGTCGAGTTTGTTGTCCTGAAGAAGGTTTGTTTTAGAGCCCTCTTGTCATTTCCATCTTGACGAGGCTTTCCATAGAGCAGCTTGTCCACAATTTCTTGGGTTATCTCCTTCTCCCAATCTTTGCTCATGGTCAGACCATCTGGAGCACACCTAGATGCAGCAACAATGGTGATTAGAGAGATCACCACCTGAGTCCCAGTAATAGTTCCCTTGATGTTGATCTTGCCTAGCAGTTCCCCAAAAGAGAGCATAGGGGCCATATTGCAAAGTGCTAGAATTTTCCAAAAAAGAAGTCCAACCCACCATATCAAACAGTCCCTTCATGTCAAAGCCTTCTTCTTTCAAGCTTTGGAATTTTATCCACTTCTCAAGGATAAACCAGCCTTCAAGGAAAGCTTCAGTGGTATCTTCAACATTTTGTTGAAGGTGGGGATGCCAGGGGACTTGTTCTTCCTTGGAGGTGCCATTGTTTACAAAGAGTTTTTGAAAGAAGAGAAAAGAGAGAAAGTTTTTTAAGTCGTTGAGTTCTCAAACGATGCTTTTGCCAAGCACAAATACTTCTAAGAGTTCAAAAATTTCAGGAACTTCTCCAAGTACATGTGTTTTCCTTTTATAGTTTTTCAAAAAGAAAAGGAGAGATAGATTGATGTAACGACTCAAATCTCATTAAATATATTTCTAAAACTATTTTTCAATCATGGCTAGAATTGTGACACATGTTTATCAATGAAAACTAAAACATTTTTGTCTTTGTGAACTTGTTTCCTCTTTTGTCTGTACACTTGAACAAACATTAGTCCCAATAGATTAAGAAAGTAAGACGATGTTGTCATATGAAAAAAAAATGTTGAATTGAGGGGGAGCCACTTGAAGCACAAAGGATAAATTGATTCAAGAAGGAAGGTTTTGAACTTTCAACATGCCATGAAGCCTTGAAGATTAATTTATGATTGAATGTAAAAGGAAGAAAGCATTTCTGGTGATCCAAGTGCATTGCATTCATATCATTCATTGAATCTATGTGGTTATGAAAAAGAGTTCACAAGGCTTTGATAAAATTGCATAAGTTTTTAAATCAATTCATAAGGTTTTGGAAAAATAAGTTTCTTTATGATATAATCGCTTATTTCAATAAAACAATCGATTATTTTGATCTTTGTATTTTCTGGAAAACCTTTCAAGAACAGTGTAATCAATTACCTGTCGGGTTAATCGATTATTTTCACTTGATTTACTTTTTAAATTGCCCTGATATCTATGAACTGTAATCGATTACCTTAGACAAAACTTAAAATCATCTTTCTGTCATAATCGATTACCCAAGATAGTAATCGATTACATGATATGCTATACTTGCAATGCTTTCTGTCATAATCGATTACCCAATGCATATCTTGGCTTAGGAGCTTTTTGGCTTAATCGATTACCAGAGATTGTAATCGATTACTTAGTTCAAACCCGTTTTATACACCTTCTTGGTTTAATCGATTACCTAAGGATATAATCGATTACACAGTGCTTTCATTATTGAACATCCTTCTGGTGTAATCGATTACTCATCGTAATAATCGATTATTTTGATTGAAAACCATACCCAAAATTTTTATGAACACAAATTACAAGCTTGATTTAATCGATTATATAAGTAAAATAATCGATTACAGGAGCGTATTTAATCGATTACCAATGGTTACTAAAGTTTGTTATAAATAGAACCTTGGCTCAGCTGTTTTTCTAACTTGATCAATTCGTATTACTGAGCATTAAAAGGCTTTTCAAACATTCTTTAGTGATTCTCTGGGTTCATAAGGTTCTTGCTTTCACAATACATTCATGAGTTGTTAAATTGATGTAAAAAGCAAGAAGTGTCTTTTCAAAGTTTTAAGG
>PYAF01005146.1:49559-71339 GCA_007407185.1 Glycine tomentella | reverse complement strand
TTTCTTTCCTTAAACTTTGAAGTTGTATCTTTGTTATTCAATTTCTGTAAAGATTGGCTTATTGTAAATGGGTTTCTTGCATGATAACTAGAGATAGGGTTTCTCTAGGAGTTGCTGAGTAGTGTTCTCAGTGGGGTTAGTCTCTAAGGATCTAATAATGGTTTAGATCTTTGAACTTTGTCTAGGGTTGATAAAGAGAGGCTTGTAATATCTTGTAAGAATATTATTTACAATAGTGGAACTCCATTCTAGTGTTGAGTGGAAGAACTGGATGTAGCTTCATAGTGTTTGAAGTGAACCAGTATAAAATTGTGGCTGATCTTTATTCGATTCTCTTCATCTCCTAATTGCTTTGCTTTGTGAATCAAATTATTTGCACATAAAAGATTTCAATTGTCTATTGATTTTCTTGACAGAGGAATTTGATTGAATATAAGATTGTTGGTTTCAAAGTAATTTTAAAGTGATAAAGATCCTATGGAAACTCTGATTACAAAAATTTTAAATACCAAGGTTCAACCAATTCACCCTCCCCCCTCTTGGTTGTATTGAAGTATTCCTATCATTTTTCAAAAAAGTCATTAATCTGATAAACCAGTCATATTTAAATGTTCCCTTATACAGACAAAGTGTTCTTCAGACAATGCCTTAGTGAAGATATCAACCCATTGATGATCTGCATTACAAACTTTATATCAAAAACACCTTTATGCACATAATCATGAATAAAATGATATTTTATCTCAACATGCTTAACCTTTGAATGATGTATGGGATTTTTAGATAGGTTGATAATATACTAGTATGTTGTTTTCAATACTAGAGTAATCTTCTAGTTGATACTTTACCCATAACTGTAGTGAACAACAGCTTGCAGCAAACAATATTCAACTTCAAATGTAGATAGAGCAATGGACTTTTGTTTCTTGCTTGCCCAATATATCATACAAGGTCCAATATAGTGACAGCCTCTACTTGTGTTCTTCCTTTATAATATGTCTCTGGCATAATATGCATCACAGTAACCTACTAACCTCAAATCTTGTTTTTTCTTATAAAACAAACATTGGTTAGTGGTACCTGCTAGATAACATAAGATCTTTTTACAGCTTTCAGATGAGGTTCTTGAGGATCTGACTGAAATCTAGCACATTATGCACAATATCAGGTATACTTGAGGTCAGATACATAAGGGACCTAATCATACCTCTGTAGATTGTCTGATCTATTGGTTTACTTGATTCGTCTTTGCTTAAAGGATTGGAAGCATGCATAGGAGATTCCATAGGCTTAGCTTCATCCATTTTAAACTTCTTCATAAGTTCCTTAGTGTATTTCTATTGGTCGGTGTAGATACCTTTGTTCTCTTACTTGATCCGAATCCCTAGAAAGAACTTAAGTTCTCTCATCATGCTCATTTCACTCATATTCTTCATAAGTTCAAAGAAGTCCTTGCACAAAGATTCATTAGTAGCTCCAAAGATAATATAGTCAACATATATTTGAACTATAATAAAATCCTTGCCAACTTCTATTCTGAAGAGAGTTGTATCTACTTTGCCTCTCATAAAGCCATTTTCTAAAAGAAAATAACTTGGTCTTTCATACCAAGCACGAGGTGCATGTTTCAGACCATACAAAGCCTTTTGAAGTTTGAAAACATGGTCTAGAAGTGTATGATCTTCAAATCCAAGAGGATGTCTGACATACACTTCCTCTTCAGTAAAATGTGACATCCATTTGAAAAAGCTCTATTTTTTATAAGCAACAAAGGCAAGCATGATTCTTATAACTTTAGCAACAGAAGCAAAGCTTTCAGTGAAATCAATACCTTTTTGCTGGTTATAGCTTTAAGCTACTAATATAGCTTTGTTTCTTACCACCTTTCCTTGTGTATCCAGTTTATTTCTAAATACCCATCTTGTTCTAATGATGCTTTTGTTTTTAGGTTTGGAATAAGAGTTTAAACATTGTCACTAGTAAACAGGTGAAGCTCTTCTTCCATGGCAATAATCCAGTCATCATCTGTAAGAGCTTCTTCTATGGTCTTGGGTTCTATTTCAAACACAAGAGCACATGAAGAAAGACTTTGAATGATGATCTGATCTTGACTCCTTTAGTTTGATCTACAATTATCTGATCTTGTGGATGGTGACGGACAAACTTCCAGTCCCTCATATGTGGTTTATGATTTAAGGTTTCTTTAGTCTGAGGAAGAATTTCATCATATTTCTTAATCTCTTCCTTAGGAGTTACAGACGATCCTATCTGCATATCTACAAAATCATCCTCAAGATCTGATAACTTCTTATCAAATGTTAGTCTATCATTGAATTTAACATGGATGGATTCTTCTACAACTAAAGTTCTAGGATTAAGATTTTTATAGGCTTTAGATGTATTGGTAAAGACAAGAAAAATCCATTTATCCACTTTGGATCAAAACCTAGTAAGTTGATCTTTAGTTTTTAGGATAAAACACTTGCATCCAAATAAATGAAAATATGAAATATTTGGTCTTCTCCCTCTCAATAATTCATAGGGAGTCTTTTTAATCAATGGTCTGATCAATATTTTGTTATGAAAATAGCATGTTGTATTAACTGCTTTTGCCTTAAAGTGCTTAGGAAGTGAGTTTTCACAAAGCAAGGTTTTAACCATCTCTTGCAGAGTTCTATTTTTCCTATCAACTACCCCATTTTGTTGAGGAGTTCTCGGTGAAAAGAACTTGTGGAAAATACCATTCCATGGTCACTTCTGATAGAAGAGATAAATAAGTTTTTTTCATTTTGAACTTTTTATAGAATATTTCAAAGACCTTAAAAGACTCATGCTTATGAGCAATGAAGTATACCCAAGTATATCTTGAATAGTCACAACTATTACAAAGCCATACTTCTTTCCTCCTAGACTCAACATTTTGGCTGGTCCAAATAAATCCATGTGCAACAGCTATAATGGTCAGGAAGTCAAAACAACATTTTTAGATTTAAAAGAGATTTTGATTTGTTTCCCTTGTTGACATGTTTCACTGAGAAAATGAGTTTTCCAATAGATCTTAGATAGTCCTTTAACTAAATCCTTTTTGGATGTTTTAGGTTGACATACCCAAGTTTTTTATGCCAAAGCCATCTTTCATCTTCTCTGGATAGCATACATGTTACATTTTGTTAACTAAGATTTATCAAATCAATCTCATATAGATCGATTATTATGTCATCTGGCAATAAAGGAATACTTGACATCTTCTATTTTGACTATACATTTTTATTTGTTGAAGGAAACAATATAACCACTATCACAAAATTGACTTATGCTAAGCAGGTTTATACTTTAGACCTTCAACACATATGACATTGTCTCTAGAGGCTAGAGAGGGAATACCAATTTTACCTATACCAAAGATCTTTCCCTTACCTATGCCTCCAAAGGAAACTATTCCTTTCTCATGTGACTTTAGGTCTAGGAACATAGACCTTCCCCCATTATGTGTCGTGAGCATACATTATCTAGGTACCAACTTAAACCCTGACCTTTTCATACCAAGGATATCTGCAATAGGCACTATTTGATATTTTGGTACCCATATCCTTTTGGGTCCAACGTAGTTAGTACCCTTGACATTTGTTACTTCTTTTGGATGCATCTGAACTTGAAGTGTCTAGACTTACCACAAAAGTCACATTTGTTTGGAACAAACAATGACGTGGAGGATGTTGTTCCCTTTTCAAAGTCCAGGTTATACTTGTCATGAGGATGTTAATGGAATTTCAAAAAAGTGGTGAGAGTCTTTGAACAACTTTCTAATAACTTCCCAAAATCATTAGTAAGACATGCTACTTCTTACCTTTAGTTTTTCAATAGTTGAAGTTTCATCAGTCTTACTAGGCAGACTTAGGCTTTCTTTTAGAGTATGGATCTTCTTTTTTTAGATCTTCATTTAATTTCTTTAATTCAATGTTTTTCAGGGGAAAAAGATTTGAATATTTCTATAAACTTTTTACAATGAAGAGAAATCATATGACAATTTCGAAGAAGAACATCATAGGGAATATCCTTTTCATTGTCTGATGAAGTACACGAATAAGTATCAGATTCAAAATAGGTTTTTCCCTCAACCTTATTACTTGTATCTGCCATGAGATAGATGTTGGCTAGTTCATCATTTGAATTGCTACTCTTCTCATCGCCCAAGTCATCCTAAATGACCATAAGAATTTTCTTCTTCTTGTCCCCATAATATCTCTTCTTTGTTCGCCGGGGGCATTCAACCTTCATGTGTTCAGGCTTTCTATATTCAAAGCAGATGATCTCATTGCCTATTCTTTTTGAATCTTGAATCCTTTCATCTAGAGGAGTGTTGAAACTTTAATTTCTTCTTCATTATTTGTTTGAACTTTCTGTACATGAGGGCGACTTTATCATCTGTGGATTCATCAGAGTTGTCTGATCCATTAAATTCTTGTTTTTTCACTTTTAGAGCTTTGTACAAGTTCTTCTTTTCTTCTCTTCTGAAGCTTGTCTCTTCAGATTTAAGGGTAACATAATTCTTCTTTTGCAGATGCTCCCTGTTTTGAAGGTGGACTTCATGGACTCTCAAGATACCTAACAACTCATCCCATGCAAGATTTTTTAGATGTTTTTCTTCTTAGATGGTTGTGGTCTTGGGTTCCCACACCTTTGGAAAGTTTTCCAACACCTTCAAGTTTATTTAAGCCTTGGAGTATGTCTATCCAAAAGCCTCCAGATTGTTTAGAAGAACTTGAAGTCTGCCAAACCTGTTGTCCATAGACTTTCAATCCTTCATTGTGAAGGTTTCATAATGTCTACTCAGAGTTGCAACTTGCCTCAGCCTAATGATTGAGCGTTTTTAGTTAAATATTTTTCTATTCTTCTTAGCTTATTTCACTTCTCTTTGACTTTTATTTTCTCATTCTAATTCAGTTTTTGTCTTAGGCAAACAAGTGGGTATAATTGCTAATTGTTGCTTATTTTTTGATTTTATGCTCACTTGACCTATCTTCCTCGTGCAGGACCTATATAGCTCTACAAAACTCCAAATAAAGCATATGAGTAGTCCTTGGAAAGATAAGGAAAAGATCTATAAGTTTACCAAAGATAAGTCGAGGCCAATTCTATCATTTAGAGGGTCATATTAGGCTTGGAAGTTAGAACCACTGCACTTAAATTTTGGGTTGCGAGTTGGATTTTTATTTGTGTAATTAGCATAATTAATAAGTTTAGATGCGCTGCTCATGGCCCATTCTTTCCTTCTGACTTAGTCACTATATGCTAGTGTAATTAATTAGTGAAAAACACATTACATTTTAGCAAAAACAGAATTTACATTACACTTTAGAAATTTCCAGAATTAAAACCTTTTCTCTCAATTGTTCTTGATTGTTCTTCATCTTGTTCTTCATTTTCATTTTCTGTTGTTCCATTTTCGTGCACTAATTTCATGGGTCTTCCATTGATGTTGATCATGGAAGGCTAAACAATCAATCAATCCAAGAATCCAATCCAAGTAAAAGGGAATTTGAGTTCTAGTTTAGCATTTCAAACTTTGTGTGAATGTTCACTTTCTTCTTCAATCATCTATTCAGTTTTCATGATTATGAATGTGTTTAGGATTGAAAATAGATTAGGTTATGGATTCATTTTCTAATTTTGAATTTTAATCACAGATTAGTTGAATGATATTTCAATTAGGTTGTGATTTCAATTAATTTAGGAGTTACTTCGATTGAACTGCTTCTAATGAAATTAAATGAACTTTCATAACAGAATTATTATCTGAGAACTATGATAAATATCATTGCTTGGTTGGTGAATTGAATTGATGCTCTTTAATCTATTTTACATTACCTCTTGTGAATTCGCATTAGTTTATACGTTTTTCTGCAATTCTACAATTATTATTGAACGCATGCAAACTGTTTGACAAAAACCCCCAACTGTTTATTAGTGAATTGAAGTTGGAACCATATTGATCGTGTCTCTGAATCGACCTAGGTTAATCCTGTGCTACAGAATTAGCATAGTTTAATTGTTTTAAAGCAATACGACATGGTTCATTGTGTGCTAGCTTTAATTCACTCATATTGACATTCTGTTGCACAATTGCACTTTGTTAATGTTGTTGTTGTGCATTATGAAGTGTGGATGAAGTGTTGCTATAAAAACATAAAAAAATGAAGTGAATAGTAAAAAATAGAGGAAAAAATAGAGGAGTAGTAGGGAGAGAATTAGTGTAGTGTAGTTGTAGGTGGTCCATTTTGCTGTCCAGAAATTTTCCGTCCAGTGGAGTTTAATTCTGAAACTTGGTGTCCAAAGTTTATCCCCCATTCTAAGGAAAATTAATCCCTTTGGGATTTGGTGTGGGTTAAAGTTGGCAAATCTGGCCTCTATGTAAGAGTTTTAGCATAGGGGCATTCTGGTCATTTCATAACAAACTGTCTCAGAATAGGCTGAAAATTTACCAGAACGTGGAGAAAAATCATACATCATTTTGACTTATGAGGGACAAAAATGGTCAAGGGGGGGTCCAAATTCCCAAATTCATTGATCTAGGCCACTTTTGAATTTATTTTGTGTTTTCGTGATTTTTAAAATTCATTAAAAAATCACAAAAATAAAGCATGATTTATAGATATTTACTGTGGTATTTTTTATTTTTTTAACATTGTTTGAGACACTTTTCCAATTTCTGTTTCATTTTGGCAGATATTGTGAATAGTGTTCCTGGTAGTGTAGGTGTCTGTTATTTCTATTATTTATGTGATTCTGTCTTGGATGAGCTGAATTGTGCATGACTAGGTCCCAACCAAGTGATTTACCTTCATATGATCCTGAAATAGATAAGACATTTCATAGATTGAGCAGACATAATAGTAGTCTAGATGACTTTGATAGTGTAATTCTAGGTAGTAGTGTAGTGTTTTCTAAGTCTTCTGTTTCTTATTCTAGTTCTCATTCTGCACATCTTGATGCTGAAAATTTTGCTGATACAATGGCTGATAACAACTTAACTCCTAAGGAATTGGCTACACCTAATGTTGTTTATTAATCTCGGTGCATTCAATATCCTGAGATTGAGGTTAGTTATGAGCTCAAATCTGGACTGATCCATTTGTTTACTAAGTTTCATGGTCTTTCTGGTGAAAATCCACATAAGCACCTTAAGGAGTTTCATGTGGTGTGTTCCACCATGCAACCACATGACATGCATGAGGGTTATGTCAAGATGAATGCATTTCCTTTCTCTCTCGATGGTGTTGCTAAGGACTAGTTGTACCTTCAACCAGATCCTATAAACACTTGGACAGACATGAAGAGAATATTCTTGGAGAAATTCTTCCCTGCCTCCAAAACAGCATCCATCCGAAAAGAAATTTGTGGTATAAGGTAGCTGCCTGGAGAGATTTTGTATGAGTACTGGGAAAGATTCAACAAGTTGTGTGCTATCTGTCCTCACTATCAAATCAGTGAGCAATTATTGATCTAGTACTTTTATGAAGGATTGATGTTGATGGACAGAAGTATGATAGATGCAGCCAGTGGAGGCGCTTTGATGGACAAGACTCATCTTGCTACAAGGCAGTTGATTTCGAACATGACTGCCAATTATCAACAATTTGGTACTAGAGGTGCTGCAACAAGCAAGGCTGCAAATGAAGTTTCTATTTTTATGGTTGCTGATAATTAGAGGTTGGAGAATAAACTAACAGAGTTGACATTCCTTGTGAGACAACTTGTTGTTGGTCAACATCAGAATGTGATGGCAATCAATCAACCAAGGCTGTGTGGTATTTGTTGTGTACCTGATCATCCAACAAATTCCTGTCCCACTCTCCAAGAAATAGAACAAGCTGTTTAAGTTTCTGCCATACAACCTGGACAACCATTTAGACCTCAACAACAGTATAATCCTTACTCCAACACTTATAATCCTGGTTGGAGAGATCATCTGAATTTGAGGAATGGTCCTGATCCACAAAACCAGCAGCAGACACAACAACAACAACCATTCAGACCTCAGCAGCAGCAATATCCACCTTCCACCAGCAAATACCAACCTCCCTCGTTCAAACAATAGCCAAAATTCCAGCAACCTGGATCTACACCAGTTTTGGACCTTCCTTGGAGGATTTGATGAAGCAAATGACAACCAGCAACATCCAGTTTCAACAGAATGTCAGTGCCACCATCCAAGACCTGCAGACTCAGATTGGACAGTTACCTACAACTGTCAACCAGATACAGCAGCAAGGTTCTGGCAACACTCCAGCACAACCAGTTATTAATCCGAAGAATGTGACTGCTATTACCTTGAGGAGTGGCACATAGCTTCCAGATGCTGGTGCTGGTAAAAAAATTGATGATGGTACCAAAACAGATTCTGCACCAAAACATATTCCCTTACCTTTTCCTTCGAGATCCATTTATGCAAAGAAAGTGGAGTTTGATTCTGATCTGCTTGAGACTTTCAGGAGGGTGGAAGTCAATGAAAACAATAGGAATACCCATAATAACCAAGATGGGGGGTGAATTGGTTTAAACTTGGTCTTTTAAAATTATTTATCAAATCAGAGTTAAAGATCTTTATCATTTTTACAATTTATGTTGTTAGTTAATGATAAAACTACAAAGAACAAATGATCTAGACAACTTGAAGAAATATAGAAAGAAAGAATCAACACAAGCAATTTATACTGGTTCACTTCAACACAGAAGCTACATCTAGTTTCTTCTAATCAACACTAGATTAGAGTTCCACTATTATAATTTTCTGTTCTTACAAGCTTTACATTAACCTCTCTTTATCAACCCTAGATAAAGAATAGAAATCTAAAATCCTATTAGACTCATAAAGAATAAGAATCAAAGAACACTACTCTGTTCCTTTCTAGAGAACACTACTCTATCCAAAGCTTCAAGAAACCACTTACAATAGTATCAAATAACAAAAATTGTAAAAATGAAATTACACTTAGAGATTAAGGAGAGAAACAACCTAATGATCCATTGGGAATGAATGCTAAATGAATTACCAATCAATGTTGAATGCAGAAACAAACTTTCAGAACATGCTCTCCTTTAAACTCTTGAAGTTTCTTGCCCAAAAATCATTCAATAACACATGATGATTAATCAGTGGGACAAGAAGTTAGTAAACCCAAAAACTCACTTTCGAACTCTTAGAAGGCTTGTGTATGCTCAGAAAATACAAAGTGTTCAAGTTACAAAACAAGCCAAGTCTTCCCTCTATTTATAACAAACCTTTGTAACAACTAGTAATCGATTACACGCGCCTAATAATTGATTAAAACACATATGTAATCGATTAAATTACCACTTAATCGATTAAAGTGTTCAAGGCACATTCTGGGTTTCATTAACGAGCAAAATAATCGATTAAACCGAGTTGTAATCGATTAAAGCAGAAAATCTTATATTTAGAAAATAGCCTGAGTAATCGATTACAAGTTATGGTAATCGATTAAGGCAGCAAGACAGACTTTTTCAAATAGCCTATGTAATCGATTACAAATGATGGTAATCGATTAATTTAGTGAAAACGAGAGATTTTCAAGATAGTTTATGTAATCGATTACAATAAACGGTAATCGATTAAAGCATAAATGTATTTTTCTTGATTTATACTATGTAATCGATTACAAGAAATACGTAATCGATTAATATATACATTTAAGTTTTTCTAGTTGTAAACATTAGCCATATAATCGATTAATCCATGATGTAATCGATTAAAATGTTTATCAAAGCTTTTCCAGTTTCAAACATGAACAATATAATCGATTAATCTTTATGGGTAATCGATTAACACAGTGAAATAATATTTTTCCAAAAGCTTTACCCCTTTAGATCTTTTTCGAAATAGCTTTGATTCTTTGTTAAAAACTCTTAAGCATGTAAATGACTATATGTATGCAAATGCAAGGCATGTGAAAAACTCAAAACAGTTCTTAGTCAAAAGCTTCATTCTTCTTGTTGCTCCTCCCCTATATCCAACAATATCCCCCTTTTTGGCTTTGAACATGCCAAATATTGATTGACCATTTGCTAGAGATTTGTAGTGCTTTGAAGGATGAACAAAGATAGAATTCTTGAATTTTGTTTGAACTTTATCAATCCTGAAAACAAATCAACCTTTTTGCCAAGAACAAGTGTTAAGAAATCTGTTGGTTTAACCATTAACCATTTACTTGCATTAGTTGTTTCCTTAGACTTATTTGCTCATTTTGTTCCCCCTTAATTAGATAATTCATTAGCTTTTTGATTTATGCAAAACTTAGCAAAAAAAATAGAGTACAACAGAGGGCAAAACAGAGTAAGTTTCCAATCAATTTGTTTCTCCCCCTATTTGGCTTTTCAAAGGCAAAAGATAGCACATCAAGTAAGAGAAGCAAATGCAAAGTCATTAATTGATAGGAAAAGAAACATTACATTAATCAATGAAAAAAAACAGAGCATGATTAGAAAGTACAAGAAGCTTAAATTTAGATAGGATAATCATCAAGCACAAGTCTAGCTTCTATGCTTTCTACCCTATATTTGATCTCCTCCAAGGATGAGTTATTTTCAGCCTTATGCTCATGATGTAGGGACAGTAAGCCATCCATCTTTTGAATTATAAGAGATTCAAAAGAACTATAAGATGGTTGAGCAAGGCCTCCTTCTTCAGTCTCTTCATCAGCTTCTTCTTCAATTTCAGCAGCAGCACTAGGGGCTTGTTGGCCAGCCATTTGCCATCCCTTGAGGAGTTTTGACCATCCCTAGCTTTATGAGATGTCTCTCCTTGATGAGGTTGTTGCTAGAGTTAGTGTTGTCAACCACCTCATTAGAAACATCAATTTTAAAGAAGTCTATAAACCTGGAAACCAGAATAGGGTATGGAAAAGGGCAATTCGTTAACCTCTTAGACTTAAGCATAATCTCCTCCAGGATAAGAATCCAGTTCATCCGAATTGAATTCTTGAGACCATACACAATTTGTAGGTCATCATCAGTGGCTTGAGCATGTTTGGTTGCTCTAGGAGTTACAATGTAGGTAATTATGTAATGGATGAGTCTATCCTCGTGGGTCATTGGGCCAGTGTCAAGCCTATGCTTCAGCCTCATTTGGGGATCAAGAAGCATCCCCCTGTAGGTCTCCACCCTATTGTACCCTTCAGCCTCTTCTTCGAATTTCCTTTCTCCTTCAAAGGAAATTCCAGCTACAACTTCCCAAATTTCAGGAGTAATCTCCATGGCTACTCCATTTACTTGATACCTAAGGGTCCCATCTATAGAACCCTTAGCACAGGTGTAAAACATCTTCACTAATTCAGGGTAATAGGTATGCTTCATCTCAACAAATTTTCTCAATCCTTGGGTTTCAATGAAGGCATGGAATTGAAAACCCTCTCTAATGAACCAGTCAAGGTCAAGGTATTTGGGGGAACAAATCAATTTTGTGGCATTGAATTGGAGATATGTCATTTTATCTCTCTCTGCAGGAAACCAATTGTCTAACCTACTTACAACTGGGTTAGAGGTTTCACTAGCCTTTCTTTTGGATGTTTTGACTCTTTTAGAGGTAGACATGACTAAAAAGAAATAAGAGAATAGTTGGGCAGAGTTTCTAAACTCAGATAGAAGAAGAACACAGCAGCGTTTTAAGGAAGAAGATGAGAAATGTGTGATTTCATCCTTCAACAAGGGTTGTATTTATAGAGCATTTTGGGCTCCAAATATTCAAAATTTGAAATTAGGAATAGTTAGTATGAATTAACCCACTACCATTAAGGCACAGAAAATTCAAATTTGAATTTGGTGGCAGTTGGGCAGTTATAATTTTCAAGAAAAACTGTCAGATTTTGCAGTAACTCCATGAATAATCGATCATATACTCATGTAATCGATTAATCGTAGGCAAAATTACTTTCTGCTAGACTAGTAATCGATTATTTTGATCAGTAATTGATTACGCTAGTGAGATTCAGTTGGAGAAGATGATATGTAATCGATTATTAATGCTTAGTAATTGATTATCACAAAAGAAGTTGAAGTTTAAGAAAAATTTTAATCATTTTAATCGATTACCATAACTTGTAATCAATTATTACAGAGGTTTTTTGAAATACAGAATCAGTTTGAAGCTTGTGTAATCGATTAATTCGATGTGTAAGTGATTATTCTAGAAGGTTTTGAATTTTTTTAAAACAAATTCTCAGCAATTTAATTGACTACCATTTTCTGTAATCGATTATTCTAATGAACCTTAGCTTTTTGAAAAACTTTCGAAGACCAATTAATCGATTGTCTTGATGTTGTAATCGATTACACTAGTTCAAAATTCATTCTGAAAAGTTTTTTAAGTGATTTTAATCGATTATTTTGATAGGTAATCGATTGTTACAGACAATTTATCAGAATGAACAGTGTATTATGCAGCACAACTTGAAAATTTAAGGCATATGTGATGATGGAACAAGTATGAAGCTATTTCACATGGATAGGCACATAACACTCATGCTAATGAAGATTTGATTCATCCAAGATACCTAGCATCTTTCTAAGAGTGTAAAATCTATCTCTTGCTAGAGGTTTAGTGAATATATTAGCCAATTGATTATGAGTATCAATGAAGTTAATTTTGATATTACCTTTCTAAATGTGATCTCTTAGGAAATGATGCATTATCTCAATATGTTTGGTCCTTGAGTGCATTATTGGGTTCTTGGAAATATTGATAGCACTTGTGTTGTCACATAGTCGAGGTATTTCTTTTAATTCCACACCATAATCTTGCAATTGTTGCTTTAGCCATAAACTTTGAGCACAACAACTTCCAGTAGAGATGTGCTCAACTTCAGCTGTTGACAAAGCAACACAAGATTGTTTCTTGCAATGCCATGAGATCAGTGAACTTCCTAGTAGATGACAAGTTCCACTAGTGTTTTTTTATCCAATTTGCACCCTGTAAAATCAGAATCAGAATAACCAATAATGTTAAGTGATGCACATTTAGGATACCAAATACCAACTTTTGGAGTTGATTTGAGATATTTGAGAATCCCTTTGACTGTAGTGAGGTGTGATTCTTTGGGATTTGCTTGATATCTTGCACACAAACACACACTTGGCATAATGTCTGGTCTACTAGCTATCAAATACAGCAAAGATTCAATCATTCCTCTAAACTTTGACTCATCAACCTTCTTTCCTTTTTCATCTGAATCTAGATAGGTTGAAGTTGCCATTGGAGTTGCAGCATCTTTGCTTTTCTCCATTTCAAACTTTTTGATCACTTCAAGGAAATACTTGGTTTGGTTTAGAAATGTTTCATCCTTCATTTGCTTCACTTGAAGTCCAAGAAAGAATGTTAATTCTCCCATCATTGACATCTCAAACTCGTTCTGCATAGTGGTAAAAAATTCTTTGCATAATACTTGATTAGTTGAACCAAAAATTATATCATCAACATATATTTGAACCAGTAAAATATCATTTCTTTGCCTTTTGATGAAGAAGGTTTTATCAACATGTCCTCTTATGAAAGATTGTTCAAGCAGAAATTTACTTAACCTTTCATACCAAGATCTTGGAGCTTGTTTTAAACCATAGAGAGCTTTCTTAAGTTTAAAACCATAATTTGGATGTTTGAAATCAGTAAAACCAGGAGGTTGATCCACATATATTTCCTCCTCAATATATCCATTTAAGAAAGCACTTTTAATATCTATTTGAAAAAGTTTAAAACCCATTGAACATGCATAGCAAGCAACAACCTAATGGTTTCCAACCTTGCAACTGGTGCAAAGGTTTCCTCATAGTCAATGCCTTCCTCTTGGTTGTAACCTTTTGTAACCAATCTAGCTTTGTTTCTAACTATGATTCCACTCTCATCAAGTTTGTTTCTAAAAACCCATTTAGTGCCAATAGGTTTGAGAGAAGAAGGTCTAGGAACAAGTTCCCAAACGTCATTTCTTTTAAATTGATTTAATTCATCATGCATGGCATTCATCAATGTTCATCAATTAAGGCTTGATCAATATTTTTAGGTTCTATTTGTGAAACAAAAGCCATATTATAGCAGAGATTTCTTAATGAAGATCTAGTAGATACTCCTTTTGAGACTTCACCAATGATATTGTCAAGAGAGAGATCTCTAGTAGTTCTCCAATCTTTTGGCTCTTGGACCGATGTTGATTGACTTGCTTCAGCAATTTGTTCCTCTTTTTCTTTAACCACTGAATCATTCAGCTGGATAAACTCCTCCAAAGGACCTGCATCTACATCTCACTTCTTTTCCTCTTTAGAGGGATTAGATTCATCACAAATCACATGAACAGATTCTTTCATGCACAAGGTTCATTTATTGAAAACTCTATATTATTTACTATGTAATGAATGTCCAAGAAAAATGGCTTCATCAGCTTTAGCATCAAATTTTCCAAGTGATTCTTTGTCATTATTCAAAACAAAACACTTACAGCCAAATGCTCTCAAATGAGAAATGTTTGGTTTTCTACCTTTGTATAGTTTATAAGGAGTTTTCTTTAAAATAAGCCTTATTAACAATCTATTCAAAGTGTAGCAAACTGTACTTACAGCATTAGCCCAAAAATATTTAGGCAAATTTGTCTCATTAAGAAGAGTTCTTGCTCCTTCTTCAAGGGATCATTTTTCCTCTCCACAACACCATTTTGTTGAGGTGTTCTTGGAGCTGAAAAATTGTGGTTAATTCTATTTTCTTCACAAAATTTTTCAAAATGTTCATTTTGGAATTCTCCACCATGATCACCTCTTATTGAGATAATTTTGCTCTCCTTTTCATTTTGAGCAAGTTTGGCCAATTTTCTAAAAGCATCACTCTTGGATTTCAAAAACAAAGTCCATGTGAATCTGGAGTAATCATCTACAATGACAAGCCCATAGTAATTACCTCCCAAGCTCATAGTTCTAAAAGGACCAAATAAATCTATGGGAAATAATTCAAGGGGTTTTGAAGTGGAAACAATATTTTTACTTTGAAACGAATTTTTTGTTTGTTTCCCGTTTTGACAAGCATCACATAATTTGTCCTTTTCAAACTTGAGTTTGGGTAAGCCAATAACTAAATCCTTTTTAATTAGCTTGTTCATATGATGCATGTTAATGTGACTTGCCCTTCTATGCCACAACCATGATTCATCAATTTTGCTTAATAAGCAAGAAGTGTTGTGAAAAAATACATGATCAATGGAGAGAAAATAGATATTACCTTTTCTTTTACCTATGTGAATCACCTCAGCATTTTGTCCATCATATATCATGCAAAAATTGTCATTAAATGATACTTTGAATCCTTTGTCACAAAGTTGGCTTATACTTAGGAGATTATGCTTTAAACCTTCCACATAAAGAACATTTCTTATTTTGGTTTTAAAGCTATCTCCTATATTTCCTTCTCCTATTATCTTCCCTCTGTTGTTGTCTCCATAGGTGACAAATCCACCATCTTTAAGAGTCAGATTTGTAAGCATAGATATATCACCAATTATATGTCTAAAGCATCCACCATCTTCAATTGATGATTCAGAAGTTGTTGACTCATTATCTTCCCAAGCTATGTAGGCTCTCTTAGGCTTTCCCTCTTTCTTTGTCTTGCTTTCACCTTGTTGCTTCTTTAGAAAGATAGAGCATTCAGATTTAATATGGCTAGGCTTACCACATTCGAAGCAAGTGAAATTGTTGTCACTCCTTTTGTTGTTGTTGTTGTTGTTGTTGTTGTTGTTCTTTGTGAATTTTCTGTTCTTACTTCTCCTCAAGAACTTGCTGAACCTTTTAACAATCAAGTTCATGTTGTCATCTTCATCTTCTTCACTTGAGTCTTCAACTTTTTCAACCTTTGAGGATGCAACTTTCAAGCCTATGCTTTTATGTTACTTTTCTGCATCTTCAGCATTGGTTAGTTGTGACATTTCAAGTTCATACTCAAGAAGCTTATCAAATAGTGCAGCCATTGACATTTTGGATAGATCTTTTGATTCTTTGATTGTTGTCACCTTTGGTTGCCATGGTCTTGTGAGACACTTCAAGATTTTTATATTCAATTCTTCAGCATCAAAAATCTTTCCAAGACCATGAAAATGATTTACTATGTGAGTGAATCTTGTTTGAAGCTGAGATATGTTTTCTGTGGGTTCATCTTGAACATTTCATACGCATGTATTAAGGCATGCTTCCTTGATCTTCTTACTTTATCTGTACCTTCATGAGTGATTTTCAACATTTCTCACATCTCCTTTGCACTTGTACACCCAACTATTCTAAAGAATTCATCAGAGGAAAGTGCAGAAGTAATCATATTCTTAGCTTTAAAATCATATTGAACCACTCTCTTTTCAACATTTGTCATTTCATCCCATTCTTTGGGAATCATATCATTACAAACAATTTTTATAGGAATTAAAGGACCCTTTTCTATTGCATTCCAAGCTCCAATGTCATTTGATTGAATAAAGATTTTCATTCTATTTTTTCAAAAGCTGAAATGTTCTCCTTCAAACATCGGAGGACAATTGAGGGAGACACCCTCCTTGAAGGTGATTTGTGTGATATTCATTTTTTTTTTAAAGAAAGATAGTAATCTTGAATAACACTCAAGAACCTGCTCTGATACCAATTGAAAAATATAGGAATACCTACAATAACCAAGAGGGGGGTGAATTGGTTTAAACTTGGTCTTTTAAAATTATTTATCAAATCAGAGTTAAAGATCTTTATCACTTTTAAAACCAAGAAAACTCTTATTCAATCAACCAACTTAGTTCAAGAAACTAATAGCTCAAAACAGAACTTGTTAGGTAATGATAAAACTACCAAGAACAAATGATCTAGACAAGTTGAAGAAATAGAGAAAGAAAGAATCAACACAAGCAATTTATACTGGTTCACTTCACAACAGATGCTACATCCAGTTTCTTCTAATCAACACTATATTAGAGTTCTACTATTATAAATTTTTGTTCTTACAAGCTTTACATTAACCTCTCTTTATCAACCCTAGATAAAGAATAGAAATCTAAAACCCTATTAGACTCCTAAAGAATAAGAATTAGAGAACACTACTCTGTTCCTTTCTAGAGAACACTACTCTATCCAAAGCTTCAAGAAACCATTTACAATAGTATCAAATAACAGAAATTGTAAAAACGAAATTACACTTAGAGATTAAGGAGAGAAGCAACCTGATGATCCATTGGGAATGAACGCAAAATGAATTACCAATCAATGTTGAATGTAGAAACAAACTTTCAGAACATGCTCTTCTTTAAACTCTTGAAGTTTCTTGCCCAAAAATCATTCAATAACACATGATGATTAATCAGTGGGACAAGAAGTTAGTAAACCCAGAAACTCACTTTCGAACTCTTAGAAGGCTTGTGTATGCTCAGAAAATACAAAGTGTTCAAGTTACAAAATAAGCCAAGTCTTCCCTCTATTTATAACAATCCTTTGTAACAACTAGTAATCGATTACACACGCCTAATAATTGATTAAAACACATATGTAATCGATTAATGTTGAATGCAGAAACAAACTTTCAGAACATGCTCTCCTTTAAACTCTTGAAGTTTCTTGCCCAAAAATCATTCAATAACACATGATGATTAATCAGTGGGACAAGAAGTTAGCAAACCCAGAAGCTCACTTTCGAACTCTTAGAAGGCTTGTGTATGCTCAGAAAATACAAAGTGTTCAAGTTACAAAACAAGCCAAGTCTTCCCTCTATTTATAACAAACCTTTGTAACAACTAGTAATCGATTACACACGCCTAATAATTGATTAAAACACATATGTAATCGATTAAATTACCACTTAATCGATTAAAGTGTTCAAGGCACATTCTGGGTTTCATTAACGAGCAAAATAATCGATTAAACTGAGTTGTAATCGATTAAAGCAGAAAATCTTATATTTAGAAAATAGCCTGAGTAATCGATTACAAGTTATGGTAATCGATTAAAGCGGCAAGGCAGACTTTTTCAAATAGCCTATGAAATCGATTACAAATGATGGTTTATGTAATCGATTACAAGATAGTTTATGTAATTGATTACAAGAAACAGTAATCGATTACAATAAATGGTAATCGATTACACTAAACGGTAATCAATTACAATAAACGATAATCGATTAAAGCAAAAATGTATTATTCTTGATTTATACTATGCAATCGATTTCAAGAAATACGTAATCGATTAATATATGCATTTAAGCGTTTCTAGTTGTAAACATTAGCCATATAATAGATTAATCTGTGATGTAATTGATTAAAATGTTTATCAAAGCTTTTCCAGTTTCAAACATGAACAATATAATCGATTAACACAGTGAAATAATATTTTTCCAAAAGCTTTACCCATTTAGATCTTTTTTGAAATAGCATTGATTCTTTGTTAAAAACTCTTAAGCATGTAGATGACTATATGTATGCAAATGCAAGGATCAACAGATTTGTTACTCATATACTGGATTTGGATTTCAATCTTCAAGGCATGTGAAAAGCTCAAAACACTTCTTAGTCAAAAGCTTCATTCTTCTTGTTGCTCCCCCTATATCCAATAGTCAACATTCCCCTCTTGGATGTCATCAAACAGATTCCAAAATATACAAAGTTCTTGAAGGATTTGTGCACCACAAGAGGAAGCTAAAAGGAAATGAGCAAGTGAAGATAGATAGAAACGTTTCTGCACTTATACAGGGCAAAACTGTTGATGTCATTTCACTATCTACCTTGCCACAGAAGTGCAAGGATCATGGCACTTTCACTGTCCCTTGCACCATTGGAGATTGTACTTTTGCAGATGCCATGTGTGACATCGAAGCTTCCATTAATGTCATGCCCACATCGATTTACAGATCATTAAACTTGGTGATTTGAAACCCACAGGTGTGGTCATTCACTTAGCCAACAGGAGTGTTGCGCTTCCCCTGGGACTTATTGAAGATGTGCTGGTGCGAGTCAATAATTTGATCTTTCCAGTAGATTTTTATATTTTGGATATGAAGAATGAGCTTCCAACCATGGTTCCACATTGATCCTAGGAAGACCATTCTTGATGACAACAATGACCAAAATTGATGTGTATGCCGGAACTCTTTCCATGGAGTTTGGTGATGACATTGTCCAATTTAACCTTTTTGATGCCATGAGACATCCTGTAGAGGAGCATTCTATTTTTCTTATTGATATCATTGATGTTGCGGTAGATAATATAGATATTTCTGATTTACTTTCTGATGATTCTTCTTATTTTCTGATTGTGATCTTGGTTGTACCTGTGATGATTCTGCTGTTGTCTGTAGTATTTGTACGGAGATTTCCTCCGCACTTGATTCTGATTGTGTTGCAGGTACAAATGCTGATTTTCCTATCTCCATTCCTTCAGCCACCAACCTTTCCTTGCCTTCCACCATTCAACCACCTTTCTTGGAGCTGAAGTCACTACTTGAGTCAAATATGCATATTTAGATGATGCTCAGAAACTTCCAGTCATCATATCTAGCAGCCTGTCACTTGAGCATGAAGAGATGTTGTTGCATGTTTTGAGAGGCCACAAAAAGGCCATTGGATGGACACTTGTTGACCTTCCTGGAATCAATCCTTCCATTTGCATGCATAGAGTACTATTGGAGGATGATTCTATGCTAGTGAGGCAACCATAGAGGAGCTGAATCCTACTATTCTTGATGCGGTGAAGAAGGAAGTCATGAAGTTACTAGTTGCAAGGATCATCTATCCCATCTCAGATAGCACTTGGGTTTCACCTGTCCAAGTGGACCCTAAGAAGTCGGCTATCACGGTTGTGAAGAACCAGGATAATGAGTTGATTCCAACTAGAGTGGCCAACAGTTGGCGAGTTTGCATTGACTACAAGAGACTCAACCAGGCCCCTCGCAAGGACCATTTCCCTCTCCTTTTCATTGATCAATTTCTAGAGAGGTTGGTAGGTAAATCACATTATTGATTTCTTAATGGTTTTTTCGGGTATATGCAAATTCATATTGCACCAGAAGATCAACACAAGACCACATTCACATGTCCTTTTGGCACATTTGCCTACACCCGAATGCCTTTTGACCTATGCAACACACTTGACACCTTCCAAAGGTGCATGGTGAGTATCTTTTTTGATTTATTAGAGAGTTGAATGGAGGTGTTTGTGGATGATTTCACTATTTATGGATAATCTTTGTAAAACAAAACAAAAAAATATAAGATCCAAAAACAAATTCAAAATCTTTGTCAATTAAAGCAAAAGATAGAAGCATGCAAAGAATCATACTGATTCATCTCAAACTTGAGACTGGGTCCAGTTCTTGGCAACTCACCGAGTTTCCACTAACTCAACAAAGTTACATGTATTTTTCACTGTCACTTCTAACTCTTACACTTGCTAGCTCTACCCTAAGTTTGACTTAAATGTAGTATTCTTCGTCCTACCAAACCATTGTTGGCTCTAAATAAATCAACAAGATCTAATGGAAGTTTGCACACTAATTAAATATGTGATCATCTTACAAACGGATATATCACTTAGTGTTGATTTGGAAGATTGCTGAACTAAGGGGGAGCCTTTTGAAGATTAGAGATCTGTAAAGACTTGGAAAAGTTTTGGCTTCAACATGCTTGAAGGCTTGAAGGCTTGAAGATCAAAATTGTGATTCAATGTAAAAGGAAAGGAAGCCTTCTGATGATCCAAGTTCCAATATGCATACCATTGATAATCATTCATGCATTACATCATAAAAGCTTAATAATTGATTTGGAACTTAAAAATTAAGTAAAGTTTTTTTTGAAAAATAGTTCTAAGTGTTTTTAATCGATTACCAAACTTAGATAATCGATTACATTGTTCTTCAGATTTCCTGGAAATGAGTTAAAACAAATTAATTGATTATATCATCGTTTTAATCGATTATTTCACTATTGCATTCATGCAGTTTTAAATGAGTGACTGGTTTAATCGATTACCATTTGCTTGTAATCGATTACATAGCTATTTTGAAATTAAGATCACTCTGTCTTAATCGATTACCATTTGATTGTAATTGATTACATAGTTCAATCATGGTTTATGCATTTCTGTCTTAATCGATTATCATATTTTGTAATCGATTACACTTCACAAAACCTGGATTTTACAAAGTCTGATTTAATCGATTACACATCGGGATAATCGATTAAATAACCCGTTGCTGTAACCCAGAACTTATTTGGAACACTTTAATCAATTATGGGAGCGTATGTAATTGATTACATTTGCTAATTAATCGATTACAGGAGCTGAATTAATCGATTATTTCTGTTACAGCTGTTTTATATAAATAGAACCTTGCCTTTTGTGAAAAGCTTAACGAAACAGAAATTGATTTTTGAGCACTAAATGTTCTGAGAGCTTTGTATCAAGTAATAAAGGCATTCTTTGTTGTTCTAAGGTTCTTGCTTCCATCCAAACCATTATGGGTCACTAAGTTTAGTGAAGCAAGATAAATCTTTTCAAAGTCTAAGGAAAGGGCATTAATTCTGCATGTTGTAATTCATTCAACCTGGTATATTCTTCATTTTGCATATGATTCTTGGATCATCAGGTGAATTCTTTCCTTACTCTTTGATGGTGTAAATTCTCTGTTTGAATTTCTGTGTAATTGTTCCATTGTAATTTGTTTTCTTGCAAGTGTAGAGATAGTGTTTCTCTAAGGACAGCTGAGTAGTGTTCTCA
>PYAF01005146.1:11466-46315 GCA_007407185.1 Glycine tomentella | reverse complement strand
AAAAAAATTAAGAACAAAATCAATAATTGATCCAATTCAAATTATTTTAAATTAGATTGAATCAAACTAAACTAATTGACTGATATGTTAACAAAATTGATCAAATCCAATCATAAAACACCCTAATGTAAAGTCTATCAAGGTGAGCATTATATATATTGGTAAATGCGTAAATAATTTCAATTGTGATTCGCAGAGCATAATTTTTTTTTTGTGATGTAATCTCTGAAGCATTTGATTATATTATGTAAATATTAATTATTTTTAATTAATTTTCTTTTAGGATATTCATACTTTTGTACTTTGTTAATAATATTTCTCAAGCTTTTTTAAAATTTTTATACCCTTGTCTGTTACTTAATTCATAAATTTGACAAAAAATATTTACAATTTTTGTGTGAAAATTTTGCAAGAGAAATTAAGTTTGATATGTATAATAATTCATATCTAAATTATTACCCTTAATTCTTATTTTAAAGAAATTATTATGAACGTTTGAAAACTATTTCGCTATTGTACTGTCACTGGTGCGATCTCATTTGTAACATATAATGAGGTTCAACTTTTAAGCAATTTGTCACGGTTTCATTTACTAGTGGGTATGAAAAAATATACATTATTAGAAAAGGTCAATTTCCTTTATTTTTTTAGAGAGGTATGTCTTAATTCTCATATACTAGTATACACTAGCTGTCCCCATAAAATGTAATGAAGTTTTATTATTATTTTTTTTTTCTTCAATGTCAAAGTTTGAGTGGAAGTGATCCCCTGCATCAATTTCTCCGCACGTGGTTGGACGTCAGGATTCAGATTTTTTATTCTTTTTCTACGGATAAATGACATTTTAGTTTCTAATATATCACTAATAATTTTGGATATATTTAAATATAAGTTATAAATATTTTTGAGAATTTTTTTATTAAAAATATAAAATTTTTTATAGAAAAATTCTCATCATTCTCATAAATACTTTTGACCTTATATCAAAATAGATTATCAGTCTTAAAAAAAAGTAATAATAATTTAATCTTAAAATTTTTGTAAGTTGTATTAACACTATCATAATAATGGATAACAATTAATATTATTTAATTAAGTTATTTAAGGTTTTAATTATAATCTTAAATATGAAATAAACTATAATAAAAAAATATTCGTTTTGTGTATTTATGATCTCTTAAGGAAATTATTACAACTTCTAGTGGTGAATACTTTATATTAATACTTAAAAAAGAGAGTTAAGTGGTAATTTAAGGATTAATTTAACATTAAAGGTGTCTTTGAATTTTGGATGGGAGTATTCAAAATGATGTTTGAGAGGAAAATCAATTTTGAATCATGATTGATTATTCTTAAAAAAAAAAGTATGTTTGAGACTAAAATTTTGTTTTAGAGAGCAACAATTAAGTGCATATTTATTTTATTATTGCAAACAGATTTTTGGGACAAAGCAAATACAAAAATATGTAGACATTTTCTTTTGCAAAATTGAGTTTATAAATTATTAAATTTATCTTAAAATTCGTGCACCACGTTTTATACAAAAATTCAAACATAATCGTTTTTCCAAATCCAAATTGATATACTTTTAAGAATTTAATCTGTAACCTTAAGTTGAATCCAAAAGTTAAGTCTGGAAACCTTAATTCAAAGATTGCAAAAATATAAAATTTACAGATCAAAGTATCATTAAAGTGTAATGAATGGTCAGATTGATTGAGCACGGTATCTCTTGTAAATTTCTTAATATTATATTTAATTTGTATGGATAAAAACGAAGTGTTAATGGTCAGATTGGTCATTTGCCCTTCTCTCTTCCAAAAGTCACAAAACCAAAGTACTCCTCCTCCTGATCCTCTGCCACTGTTAATTCATACTTCCCGATGGATACTAATAAAACAGTTCACATAGCTGTAGTTCCCAGCGCAGGCTTCAGCCACCTAATCCCAATCCTCGAGTTCTCCAAGCGCCTAGTGAACCTCCACACTCACTTGCATGTCACATGCATAATCCCCACATATGGTCCACCCCCAAGTACCTCAAAATCCATCCTTGAAACCCTTCCCTCCCAAAACATCACCTCCATTTTCCTCCCCCCAGTTGACCTGCCCCAAGGCCTTGACGCAGTTTCCCAGATCCAACTCACAGTCACCCTCTCCCTCCCTCTCATCCACCAAACCCTCAAGTCCCTCTCTTCCACCACACCCTCTCTTGTTGCACTTGTGGTTGACACTCTTGCTGCTGAGGTACTTGACTTTGCCAAAGAGTTCAGCCTCTTGGCCTATGTGTACTTCCCCTTGGCAGCCACCACTGTTTCCTTGCACTTCCACATGCTCAAGTTGGATGAGGAGACATCATGTGAGTATAGGGACTTGGATGACCCTATTGAGATGAAAGGGTGTGTGCCTCTACATGGTAAGGATCTTTACTCCCCAGCTCAAGATAGGTCTAGCAGGGCTTATAAAATGATGTTGCAAAGGATAAAAAGGTTCTTTTTTGTTGATGGGGTTTTTGTGAATAGCTTCTTGGAGATGGAGAGTGGTGTCATAAGGGCATTGGAGGAAGGTGGGAGGTGGAAATACAAGTACCCTCCTGTGTATGCTGTTGGGCCAATTGTGCAAAGTGGGGTAGGGTTTGGTGGTGGTGGTGGTAATGGGTTGGAGTGTGTGGAATGGTTGGATAGAGAGAAAGATTGTTCTGTTTTGTTTGTTTGTTTTGGGAGTGGGGGGACATTGTCACAGGAACAAATGGATGAGTTGGCTTTGGGTTTGGAATTGAGTGGTCATAGGTTTTTGTGGGTATTGAGGCCACCAAGTAGTGTGGCTAATGCTGCATATCTTGGTGGTGCTAATGATGGTGGTGTTGACCCTTTGAAGTTTTTGCCATCTGGGTTCTTGGAGAGGACCAAGGGGCAGGGCTTGGTTGTGCCTTTGTGGGCACCCCAGGTTCAGGTGCTTGGTCACAGGTCAGTTGGGGGGTTCTTGAGTCACTGTGGGTGGAATTCGACGCTCGAGAGTGTGCTGCAGGGTGTGCCTCTGATCGCGTGGCCCCTGTTTGCAGAGCAGAGGATGAACGCGGTTGTGCTTTGTGAGGGGCTCAAAGTGGGACTGAGGCCAAGAGTGAATGAAAATGGCTTGGTGGAAAGAGGGGAGATCGCTAAGGTTATAAAGTGTCTGATGGGTGGGGAAGAAGGGGGCGAATTGCGCCGAAGAATGACAGAATTGAAACAGGCCGCTACTGATGCAATCAAAGAAGACGGGTCTTCTACGAAGGCCCTTGCTCAGGCAGTACTCAAGTGGAAAAAATTGGCATAGGAAAACATGTTTTATGGAAAGCTTTTGTCAGGATCTTTGTTTTTGGATTCTGCTTTGCAATGATTATTTATCAATCCTTTTATGAAACCTTGGCACAGGTGGGTAATATATGTGATTTTCTGATCTAGAATGTGGTCATCATGATAATTTGTAATTTTAAGGTTATACTTAAGCATTCTTATATGGGATTTTATAGAGTTGGCTTGAGTTGGTCTTATCTTCAATATGAGCATCCATTATTGGATTTGCATACTAGTGTGTTTGGTGGGTTGCCTATGAATATATGATTAATTTTGCATACTTTTCAGTTTCTTTTGAAACTAATTTTCTGGTGTGTAATAATTTAGAGTAAATTACGTTCGCACCTCCTGTGTTTTGCTCAAATTTCACCTATTACTCCTCCCTTTTTGCACATTATTTTTACCCCCTATGTTAACACTGTTAACTAACGTCAATTGAAATATGTGAGCAGATAAAATTGTCTTTACATTTTAATTGTAAAACTCAAATTATCTCCTCCCAATTAGTTTCAGAATTTAGAATTCACATTTCATTCCTCTTTACCATTTATTGTTCATCTTCCTCTTGTTGCGAGTTTTTCTTGAACGTCTAGGGAGTGCGACTTCTTCTTTCTCTCACAACATTTGTTCAATTCCTCTTCACCGTTCGTGAGTTATTCACCGTTCTTGTTCAAGTTCGCGAATTCTTCATTGTTCCTCTTTCCATTCACGGGTTCTCCACTGTTCTTCTTCCATGTGACCAGCATTAAAAGTCATGTAACCAGCATGTGCTAAATAGATATAAAATTTCATTAAAAGTCATGTGACCAACATGTGTCTAATTTCTGTTAGATTATTAAACGGTGTTAGGAAGGAGGGGGTCTAAGTGTAATGTAAACTAAACAATTAAAGGGTTTTCTGTAGGGTACAAAAAGGAATGAATATTGGGTGAAATTTGAGCAAAACACATGGGGTACGAGTGTAATCTACTCAATAATCTAATAATTTGTCACATTTATATTTCCATTTCCATTACGCAGCTTATATAGTGATTTGTGCTTCTGGCTGTGTTTGATAGTTAGACTTTGGTCACTACAAATCACCGATCACTTTCTTTCGTTTTATGGGTTAATAAATTCTCTTGGACTAGGCTTCGAGCCTTTGGGGTGAAGTTCCTTTTCTTCCATAATGTTAAATGCTTTTAGATTAGGAATGAATCATTATTCTTTGAGGGATATATTATTATATTACCTTGGCATAAAATTTAGACTTGAACCTCATTCTTCAGACATTCCTAATTTTGTGCAGTGTTTCTTAGTTCTCCGATTTCAACACCAATTCAATGACGTTCAATGATGATTAATATACTTCCACTGTGCTTGTGACACGTATAACAACTTTCTTATTTGTTATTGTTTTTAGCTCCTTCTACCCAGTATTCGCTTTCATTAATATTTTATGTAGCTATACAGTTTATCTGCTGTTGTATCTTCTGCAATTTTTCATATTCTTTTAGATTATTTTGCATAATCGGTGCAAGGTAATAATCCTAGTGATTTTTACCTTTATATATGCACTTAATGGATTAGGTAGTGTCTAAGGAGATATTTACTTACATGAACAGCCAATGATCATCATTCAACATATTTGAAGGCTTGTGGCTTTGGCAAGATGACAATTCAGCGAACATACATCAGAAACTACCTATGTTTGGGTTAATACTTGGTAGTTGCTAGTCTTGGATTCTTTATTGCAAGACATTGACAATTATGTTCAAACCGAGGATGTTTTTGCTCTAGACTTCATAGCATCAGTTTCTTGCTTCTTGTTTGTCCTTGCATGATTATAGTAGATCCATTGCAAAGGTCTTTGAGTTGATGCACAAGAAGGTTTACTACTCTGATAGCAGGCATTTTAATAATCTGGTCTATCATGAATGTTTTGTTTGAGACTTCATTTATACCATTCCATCTTCTTGGTTCTAGTTTATATTCCTGGCATGCATAAACAAATACAATAAGAGAGGAACACTAAGTGTGCTTTATGTAGACAAATGACTCCACTTTGAATGGAATCTGGTATTTTGATCCAGTGAATAGGAACTTGAGTGTGTTTGGTTCATGGTTTGCATGAATTCCAAGTCAGATGAACGGAGAAGTATGTAAGAACATGGATTGAGACGAACGTCTGTTTAGGTGTCTAAATGGAATTCCAAACACAATTGGAGTTACAACTGCTGTCAGAAAGATGATTATGCAGAAAACAGGCATGAGTTTGTAATAAAACACGAGCTAATTGGCAAGGCAACTGAATCTGAATACTTGTATCATTCTAAAGCTTTATGTGTTAGTCTTTCAACAAAACAAACCGTGCTTAAATCTTGCATGTACAAGTAGAGTTATGCATAAAAGAGTGACCACTACCAGAGCAAGATCAGCATGAATTTAGAAATAAATTTGACTTGGCATGGTAATTGGCTAGACGTCAATTCAGAAACAACACAGCTCATGAAGTTCTTGAGTTCCACAAGTCATCAATACACAAAATCTACTCGTTAATTCTTATGTTGGAAAGAACACATAATTATAGGAAGCAAGAGTTAAGTGTAAATCTCATTAAAGTGTTTCATGGGCTGCAGAGTGTGTTCTCTTTCTCTTTACCGCTTTGAAATGTGGAGCAAACGAACTTGTACAGGGTGATGTGAGTCCATTATCAAGACCATGTTGTGCTATTCTAAGCCCTCATTTTCCAAAAGACAATTTACATTTTACTAGATTATTTTTTATTTTTTGCCTCCACATGCACAATTGTAGATTGAGGATGAATCTTTTCGACGACGGAAGGAATGATGTAGGAGTCTGGCGCAACGATGGACTAAAAAGGGATAAAGGTGTGAAAGAGAATGTCAGAGCTCTAATATCGAAATTCAACGTCCCAAGAAATCCAACACAAGAAATTGGAAGCGCAATGACAAGAGCAAACCATATAGAGTCCAAGATGAAGAAATCATTTAAAATATCATTTGTCTAGCATGAAGGTATCCTTCCAACAATAATTAAGACTTTATTAGGGAAATTGTTGGAGTTTTTTGTTTAGACTCCATAGGTTATGAATAAGAGGCGGTTGAAAAAAGGTTAGAAAAATAATAACTACTCTCAACCGCTCTTGGGAAAGGTTAGAAAAATAATAACTACTCCCAACCGCTCCGATAACAAACGGTTGCGATAGTTCACCGCCAACAATCGAGATAGTTCGCTGGCAACTCTTCAACATGGTTGTTTGTTGTTTATATATAGACATAGAGACTATCAGAAAATACATAGAGAAAGTAGAAAAAACTGATAGAGTTTTGATAGTTAATCTTTTTTGATATTCTCGTTTAGATACTAGTGCATTTTCATATTACATAAACTCTTGATTCTTTCAGAAATTAGAGTATATTATATTTTTCCTTTTTAAATAAAGATATCATATCATTACATATTCATAGCATTAATTAGGAATATATTAATTATATATAGGAAAAAACATATGTACTCAAAGGAAAAATTATTATTGAATGAAAATTTGAGATTTTCTCAATTTCAAAACCATCAGATACTGATAGGGAAAGTATGAGGTTTCAACTCGTTGATTCAAAAGAATATCGATGGTTAATAATTGAGAAAATCTCAAATTTTGCATTCAATAATAATGATAATAATCTTTCCTTTTGAGATATGTGTCTTTACTATATATAAGAGAGATATAGAATTTCCTAGAATCTAAATAAAAGAAAACAAAGAAAGTTATATATTCCTAATATCACTAATTAAAATCATCCTAATTAATGTTATGAATATGCAAAGATATGATATCTTTATTTAAAAAGGAAAAAAAATATATTCCTAATTTCTCTATTAAAGTCTTAAATATTGCTTAACATCTTGACATCCTTTTTCATACCTTGATTCCATGATTGTGGTGCACTTCTACATCATTCTCTCTCATAAAAAAGATTCATCCTCAAATCTACAATCATGCATTTGGAGGAAAAATTAAAATACTAGTACCATGCAAATCATCTTTTGGAAAATAAGGACTTGGAACGATACTACCTAGCATTGACAAGGGACTCACATCATCCCATGCAAGTTCTTCAAAAACATCCACATCATCCACATCATCAGTGTTGTAAATAGGTTCAACATTGACATCAAAACAAGGCATATCGACCTTAAATCCTTTTTTCCAACTACGATTTGATGGATGGGGAACGTCAAAGGGTTAGTCATCAAAACAATGCATACCACATTTATTATTATATTTATTGCTCAGAGTTGAGACTTTACTTGAGCATTAAAGTGTCTTTTGTAGGTACCTTCTTTGGATAAATCGCATTCCAAGTGTAAGATGATGACTATTAGCAGCAAGGAACACATCGACATAAGAGATAGTGTCCGACCGTTATTCGCCAAGAACAAGTTATTTTTGTTTAAAATTAATTTTAGATTCAATGAATTTTTTAACATAAAACTATTTAAAAATTTACCCAAAATCATATTAACTAATTGTAAGGTGATTGTGATTCTAAATCAAATATAAAATAACTTCTCAAATTCGTGAGAATTATTAATTAATGGTGGATTATTTTAGTTTAACTAGGGATCTCTAATTCAAATTTGAACATATAATTACTTAATGTAATTGGAGAAAAAAAACTTTATTATTAAACAAAATTGTCTTACGAGAAGATGTGAATGATACACAATACATGTATTTTTTTTTTAAAAAAACACATACAAAATAACTTTTTATCAAGGGTGTTTAAATCCAAACTGATCTAAAATAAAAATAAAAAATCATTAAAAAAAAAACAAAAACTGAACCAAACCAATTTTTTTGGATTCGTTAGGATGATTTTTTTTTCTCAAATTGATTGGTTCAGTTTGGTTTACGATTTGCGTTTTTGAAACCGATTCAAACCACAACACTTGTACTAACACTTATATTACTTCAGTGTTATGCATTTTATGTGTGTACCACTTAGTTTTACAATATTTTGTAGTACTACGAATGCTAAACTTATATGCCTACTACTTTCTTTTTCATATGACTTTTTAAAGATATATTTTGTTTAAAATAAATAAAATTTTACAGCTTTTTATTATAGAAAGTTTATCATATTAATAAGTTTCGTAAATTGTTTTCAACAATCTTTTAATGTAATTTTATTTAAAATATGAAAAGAAAATATATAAATATTAATGAAATAATATTTAGTAAAAATTGCAAAAATAAAATCGAACCAAATTACAAAATATTAGTTTGATTTGATTTGAATTTTATTTTAAATAAAAACAAAACAAAACCGTATCACATTTTTTTAAAATTTAATTCGAATAATCTTTTTGATAAAAATAAACTAAACCAAGTCACAAATACTCCATCTTCCTATGTACAAAAATAAAAGTAACTTCTCTTTGGAACAAGCAAGGACAGTATTGGAAGAAAAGAGAACTCCTTTGTCAGCAATATCATTATTGCTGAAGTCATTTTCACTTTGGGATCATTATATATCTTCCATTCATGATTTCCCTGATCTTATTGTCTATAAACTGAACTGAATTGAGAAGTTGAGTAACTAAAATGGCAAAAGTGAGGAACAAGCAAGTGCTTCTAAAGGACTATGCCACTGGTTTTCCCAAAGAATCCGACATGAACATTGTAGAAAGTACCATAACATTGAAGCTCCCAGAAGGTTCCAATGAAGTCTTGCTCAAAAGTTTGTACTTGTCCTGTGATCCATTTATGAGGAATCTCATGAACAAGCCCGAAGGCCCTCCCAATAGTCTAGCCCACACTCCTGGCTCTGTAAGTCTTTTTTATTTTTTTGTTGCAAAATATGCAATTTGATTCTTTAAAAAATGTTGCTTTTGTAAATATATAACTTTTGTTTGTGTGAATTAATATTTGAAAGATGAACTTGGTTAGCTGGTTGCGTGTTGATAATAACGGAGACTATTTTGTATAATTGAAAGTTTTTAATGAATATGAGTACATAATACTATGAGAATTCGAAGGGATTGATGCATATCAGAGGCTTTGCATTTTGTGCTTAAAAATCCTTAATATTTGTAGTTTGTGTGATTATTAGTTGGGTTTAATTACCATGCACAACATCAAAAATCAGAATTCATGGTAGTTAAGGTAATTAATATGGGTCAACAAACATATATATATGACAATGATTGGATGACATGATACTTTAAAAATCCTTTATATTGAACGTACATGCACTATTTACTCTTAGGCTAAATTTTAATTTCATCCCCTTATTTTTGCAAATTCATGATTTTAGTTTTTCTATTTTTTAATTGAGATATTTTATCTTTTACTTTTAAAAAATTCACGATTTTAGTCTCTATATTTTTTAATCAATACATTTCGTTGTTCACTTTTTTAAAATTTACCATTTTAGTCTCTGTGGTGAATTTGAAATGTTGATTGTGTACAAAAACTAAAATTGGTCTCAAAGATTAAAATTACAAGTTTTTTAAAAGTGAAACATAATGTTTCAATTAGAAAAGAGGGGGACTAAAATTGTGGATATAAAAAATAGAGAGATGAAAATTGCATTTTTGCCTTACTCTTATTAATTTAGTTTTACTTTAAATTGAGATAGAAGTTAATCAAAGTGCAACATCAAAAGTGAAATTGAAGCATATATATATGCAGCCAGTGATAATTATTGAGTTTTTGCAGACAATATCATGATATGGTGTATCTAAAGTCCTGGAATTTGGGCATCCAAATTATAAGGTGATTTAGTGTGTGGCTTTACCAAATAGGAAGAGTATAGCTTGTTACCATGAGCTCAAATACTCTTCAAAATTGAGCATACTGATGTTCCACGCACTTAGCTACACGGCTACACCAGGATGCTTGGTATGTACTCAATGATTTAAATTTATATTGTCTATCATGGTTTTAAATTATGGTAGAGGTTGCGGTTGCGGCTGCTGCGATGCAGATCGCGGCTGTTGCGGCATGAAATTATTATATGTTTTCACTAAATGTAAAATGAATTTTACAATTATTCTAATTATTGACATATCGTTTATGGCAAAAAAAATTTAAATATTTTTTTTAAATAATACTAATTTATTGTACTTTTAAAAGTATTTACGAATCTATAGCAACGAGTCGTGTTCCAGCAGGACGCAACTGGACACACCCTCACCAAGCGCAACTGGGGCTGAGTCGCACCTTCCCCATGCGCGACTTTGTCACTTCAGCCATTCCACCTCTATTTAAACCCAATATCCTCTTCACACTCTTTACAACTCTTCTTCATCATCTTTCTACTCATAGATATCTCAAAGTTTTCTTTTTTATACTTTCTGTTGTGCTTTTTGGTTATATATATAAAATGTGTACACATTCTGATTTTGTTCGTATTATTTTATATTATAATAATAGGATAATTGAGGGCCGATATGGTGTTGTTTTTGAAGGTGACAAAAGGCTAACACGTATCAAGTGCAACTCAACTATTGACGAATTACATCAAAAAATCTGTCAAAAATTAGTTCTCAAAGGTAATCAATCTATCAGTATGGTCACTGTAAGAATATGGTACGATGATAAATATATTAGCATGCAAGTAGTAGATGATGAAGACGTAGAAATGGTAATAGGACAATTCTTCAAGCAATCAAGAAAAGATTTCTTAGAGTTGTACGTGGATAGTGCTAAAGCAGAGGATGTCGCTTTACCAATGAGGTCAGTTGATTTCAATTCTTCGCATAATGCATCAGCATCTGCTGCGCCGCTTGTTAATTTGTATATGGAAGATGAAAATGACCCTACTTGGGTTATGGATAACGATATTGATGACGATGATGATGAAATATCACAATGGAAGATCATCTTCTTGCCGAGAATGCTAGTGCTTCGGACAATGATGAGGATGATGGTTGAAGATTAACTCAAATACAAGTACATCAGGATTTGGGGGAGTCTCAAATCCAAGCACATGACATGAGGATGTGGGGGAGTGTCAATTACCACAACATTCTGAAGGTGTGATACCAAACAATACTTATTTACATATATGTATTGTTTTTCATTCAAGTATTTTTTTTTTTGTAATAATAATGGGAGTTTACACATGTAGGTGAGGGTAATACAACTTTTTGGGACGGAATCCCACATTACACATACATTGATTGGGATCATCTGAGTGAACAAGATTCTACCACTGAATAATGCTGAACAAGCTGTATTTGAGGTTGATGATGGTTATGAGAAATCGTATTATATAAACCTCCTTGATCGGTTCTGTCAGTGTGAGAAATTTAAGGCATTCAAGTATCCTTGTAGTCATGCCGCAACAACCGCTTTACATGTTTGTCGGGCACCGGCACAATATGTGGATGACGTATTTCTTACAACAAACCTGGTAAACACGTACTCATTTCCATGACATTCAATTGGTAATGAGCAAGCAATTTCACCTAGTGCAGATCCAGTGGTCATACTTGATAAAAGGGAGTTGTGTGCAAAGGGTCATCCAAAGTCAACTAGAATACGCAATGAGATGGATGAAGTTGAAGCTAGTCAAAGTCGTATTAGGTGTGGTATATGCAGATTACTTGGTCATAATCGTCGAAAATGTCCTAGTCGTCCATCTACCTCATGATTTCTTTATGTTGTTGTCAATGTTTTCTTTATGTTGTTATATTTCATAATGAACATCTATTTTTGATCTTTTCTTTTGACTTTCTTTTATTTTCGATATTTTGTAACTTTTGTCTTCTTTTCTACTTTGACTCCAGTGAAACCACTCATCTCAGTTATATTATACGATACGATGAAATTAAAACATGAAAACAACAAAAAAATATTAACAATTACATAGATAAACATAATCATGAAAACCTAATAAAATAACAGAACGTACAAACAATAACAATTAGAGAGACAAACACAACAACAATTGAAACATGAAAACGAGGAAACTAATCATAATTTGAAAGATGTTGTGCAATAGACATGTCTTCTTCCAGTAATTGGATTACTGGTTTGTTAAAAATAGCTAAAATTTATATTGGATAGAAACGCTTCCAGTAATTAGATTCTTCTAATACCTTCAATACATCTTCATCGTTTTTCAGTTGTATTATTTGATATTCGATTAAGTTTTTGAATATTTTGCATGGTCTGGTTGTTGGAAGAACAATTGTCTGACCACCTGTGATTTATGAATTCCATAAGGGGGAACTCCTAGGGACGCAACTTGCTTGATTATATCCTTGAGTGTTTCAATATTGCATCGAGAAGGAATTTAAAATCTTATTGGATTTGTTTCAGTAAAGGAATAACCCAAAAATTTGCCTTGTCGTGGTATCTTCCACTTGACGTTGTAATACAACACCGCATCATGAGTATGAGTGATGGTGGATCAAAGTAGGTTGAGTATACCATCGGATGTTCTGCTGATGATACATAATAATTCTATAGGACCAACACATGAGAGTTTTTCATGGCACATTAACATTGTACAAACATCATCATCATTTTTCAGTTGCAGAGAATGAAAAAAATATTGCTGACCTGTATTGATGGATGGTTGTCTATAGTAAATTTCATGCACAGATTGATCATTGGTGAGCAGAAAGGTGTTGTGCATTCTACTCAATGTTAATTTGGAATTAGCAATGGTTTGAGAGCTTGTTTCACCTAAGAATTAGCAATGAAGGACCACTGCATGATTTTATTTTCGATATGTTAATGTTTTCTTTCTGTTGTTATATTTCATAACTGACTGTGTTTGAGGTGTACTTTTTTTGTTATTTGTTGCTTTATGTTTTAACATAGTCCATAGCAAATAACACATTTCATAACCAAACGTAGTCTATGAAAAATATAAGCGATAAAAAAGGTCCATAATACCATAGCTAATACGAAACATAGTCCATAATAATTAACAAATACAAAATACAAAGTCTAAGACTCCGGAGGCCACTGATAATGACGCGCTTGATGATCAGGCAATCTGCGTCTACCTCGTCCACGTTGAGACTGTGGACCATGAGTATGTGTTGGAGATGGCACTTGATCCGGAGGTGGAATGGCCTCGATCGATGACTGTGGATGATATCCTAAATGCTGAGGTGGTGAAAAATCTATCTGACTATACATTTCCTTAACAACTATATCATCCCACAACTGAGGTCACCGCCCGAGCTCTCTAAAAACTGCTCCCTGGATGATCCCAGGATGCTATGGGTACTGGACTATGCTGATACGCCGGTTGGGTCTGGGTGTCCCAAGGTGGCCAATCTGGCTGATAATATGTATGTGCCTCCAGCTGGGTAGGCTCATAAAATTTTGGCTGAACACCGTACTCATGGCATATGAAGGGTGGCCTAAACCATCCACCCATGTGTGGCCTGGGTGCATGAATAGGCTCAGGAATTGGTGGAATATGTAGGCGACGACGTCCTATCCCTCGACCCTCTCTCGCATGACGTCCAACATCGATAGACAACTGTGGCTCCTCCGAAAGCTGGGTCAGGGGTGCCTCTGGACCTGGCTCCTTCGCCCGAGCGGCCTCTCTGAAAACAACTATCAGGTGACCTATTTCGTCGTGTACATATTCCAAACTGTGGTGCAGAAATTGCTCAAGCGTGGTTACATAATACAAATTCTCTAGACCATCAACCTATAAGTCATAACATATATACATAAAGAAAAATATATAATAATAGTAAATAAATTATTTCCAGTAAATGACTTACACAATGTCCTAATTTGGCAACTCGCTTCGTGACATATCGCTTGTCGCACAGTCTATACCAAACCATGTACTCATGGTTGGGTGACATAAGACCATGTATCTCAGGAGGCACTTCAACATGTTAAACTCTCCTATTCCATCTCTACATAAATTTCCTTAGCCTGCGAGCCCAATTTTCTTGGGGTTTACCCCAAAGGGTATAATTATGCACTCCTTTCAATTTCCAAGGCCTGTGAGGTATCGGTTGATCCCGCCCGAATTATCTCATGCATCTATCAGGCTGGGAATATTCAACAATGTGAAAACAAATAATAGGTGTCCTAGCCATCAACAAATACTTTGTGTGAACAGATGCACCCAATAAATCGTAATCTCTATAAGGTTGTCAAACCACCTACACAATTAAAACATATGTAGGACTCAATTGCATATTCACAATAGTTTAAATAAATGATATTTGATTTAAAAAACATATCTCATCTCTGCATAAAGTGTGTAATTGTCTTGATACCAATTAAGTGAGTTAATTCTGAACCGACCTAGAGCATTAAATCTAATTTCGAAATTCAACATTCAATTGTTAATTGCAGTACACATAAATACATGGTGATTTAAGTAATACAAAATAAACATACTTGTGTCCTTAGTGGTGGTCCAGCTCATGCGAATCAGGAAAAAGGGGAGCAATGGGTGGAAATCTGAGCCATGCCCAAATTTGTAGCAAAATAGTGCAACCACCAATGTCTTTTCTCTCCGGGTCTGTACAATCGCACAACTGTCCAAACAAGTTTGCCAGAACGGCAGACCCCCAGCTATATGAACCAATGTCAACAAAATCACCACCAAGTAAGGTGATGTAGCGACATCCTACTACGCTCCCCCCAATCTGTCGCATAGGATCCAAGATCCTAACATACGTGCAATGTGGGCCTTCGTGAAGTATATTACATTCTGAGGATGACCAGAAACTGCATCCCATGTAGGATATACTCTGTCAAAATATGATAGCTTCAAATTGTCGGAGGATAACTCAATGGCTGCATCGGGCTCGTTACCAAAAACCTCATTACACAATTCTGCCCAATCCATGTAAGTCTGTCCGGTAACGACTTGCCCATCAGTAGGCAATCCTAGTATACATGCGACATCTTGCAAGGTAATTGTCATCTCACCTTGCGGCATATAGAAAGTGTGTGTCTCTGGCCTCCACCGCTCAACCATAGCACTGATAAGGCCATCATCAATATGAAAAATATAGGTCACTTATCAATTTATAAGTTCAAAATACACTAGGTCACTTATCAATTTATAAGTTCAAAATACACTAATTTCAACACATTAAACATAACAATATTGTAAGTCCTTACCTGCATATATCACATGCGAGCAACATGTATGAAACCACCTGAGTCAAATACTGTGTGACTAGGTCTAGAATATCGTCAAGTCGGGGTCCACTACTAGGCCTACCTCCGTGACGAATCTTTAGCTCTCTTTGTGTTTCCTCGTTCCAAACAGCCTGTGAAATAAGAGTGTGTTGTCTGTGCCACCTAAGTATATCCCATCTATATGGTCTGGGAAGAACATGCGTTGTGGGATCGGTAGGCTCAAGCTCATGGTCAGGTCCAGAACACGGTGACTCAGATGACGATGACTCGACCATAATAATATGCTAAAATTTAATAATCATATTATCATAATTAATTTAATTTGAAATAAAAATTATTTTTAAAAATTGATTATGTATGTCTTAGGGAGGAAGGTCCTTAATCATAACCTAGGTCACTAGCTAATAATATTCTAAGTCAATAAACATGTTACAACAAACTAACTATATCGCTAAAATTTAATAATCATATTATCATAATTAATTTAATTTGAAATAAAAATTATTTTTAAAAATTGATTATGTATGACTTAGGTAGGTAGGTCCTTAATCATAACCTAGGTCACTAACTAATAATTTTCTAAGCCAATAAACATGTTACAACTAACTAACTATATCGCTAAAATATGTTTCAAGTAACTATTTATAGGAAAATTTAAATAAATAATACAAATTAAATAAATAATTTGAAAAGGGGGCAGTTTTTTAAAAATTGAAATTTGGGGCTTTGAACACGCCTAAATTAGGCGTGTTTAAACACGCCCAATTTGTGCGTGTTTAAACACACCTAATTTAAGCGTGTTTGGGTGCTTTAGTTTTATTTAAGCCGCCTCCAGATGCATTGGTTGATAGGTGAGTTCTTCAGATAATGAGTTCTTGTTTAAGTTTCCTTTAAGCATCTGTATTTTACCATTAAGTCCTTTAAAGTTTTTGTTTTTGTTGGTGGCAAGATATGAGTTCAGGTAGTGAGAGTGTTCATGTTATGCAATTTTTTGATGGAAGAATAGTTAGAGGACGACGAGGTATTGTTTTTGAAGGGGACAACAGGCTGACACGTATCAATCGAAGATCAACAGTGAGTGAATTGCATGAGAAGATATGCCAAAAATTAGGTCTAAAAGACGACCAACGTATCACTTTGGTGACAGCAAGATTATGGCAACAAGATCATTATACAGGGAGTCAACTGCTGGATGATGAAGACATAGAAATTGTAATGGACCAATTTTTGAAGCAGTCAATGAATGATTTGTTAGAATTGTACATGGATTATATCGCAGTGGAGGATGTTGTTTTATCCTTACCCATAAGGTCAGCCGCTTTTAATTCTGCACATAATGAAGCATCATATGTTGCTCCAGGTCTAAACGTGTCTGAGGAAGCTGAACATGACCCAACTTGGGTTATGGATAACGATGATGAGGATGACGATGATTAAAATATCGCAATGGAAGATCGTCTTCTTGGGGAGGATGCTAGTGCATCGGATAATGATGAGGATGCAGGTGTGCATGCGACTAGATTCCAACGAGAAACTGATGTGGGGTCGTCTCAAATCTGTCATCATGCAAATGTTGGATCTACTCAACCAAAACAAGTTGTCGAAGGTATGTTAGATTGCTTTAATTCGTGAAACTGTAGTCATATATGTGCAGTTGTTAGGTGACATGTTAGATTGTGCATAGAATTAAATTCTTCTAATTTTGAATCATCATAATATCTAGACCTAGTTCTCCTCTTTGAATAGAGGCTATTGTAATTTCTTTTAAATTTTTTAATTGAATCAAGAGACAATATACTTTGACATTGTTAAATATTCTTTGACCTAAGAAATTATTCCAATTTAAATGTAAAATCAAAAAATTTCATAGTAAGAAATTAAGTTCTGCCTCTGTCTTGTTCTTATCTTTCTTTTTCTTTATTCCCTTACTATTCTTTTCACTGTCTGATCCTACATAATCATTTTCAATATCTTTTTCTTGGTTTGAGATAGATAATTCAAGATTTATTTCATGGGGATATTCTGCTTGCCTTCGTCATATTATAGTATTTTATTTGTCTGATATGTTTAGGTGCTGAGGTCGTTCCTTTTTGGGATGGAATTCCACATTACACATATATTGATTGGAATCATCCAACTGAAGAAAAATCTTTTACCGGTTCTGCTTCGGGTTCGGGTTCAGGTTCAGTGCAAGGTCCATGGCAATTAGGGGATGACTTGTTTGTTAAATAGGAATTTGCATCCAAAATGGAGGCATAAATTGCAATTAAGTGGAACCTCATGAAGGAGCATCAAGAAACAACTGTGGTTGAGAGCAAGCCTAACAAGTTTAGCATGAAGTGTATTCAAAACAACGATGGTTGCCCTTAGAGGGTTAGGGAATTCAAATCAACGTACGGTGAGAAGTGGCTTGTTTCAAGATAGGGTGCAAAACACAATTGCCTGAATGATCATATTACACAGGGTCACAAACAGCTTGATGTTGATGTTATTGCTTCACTTATAGTAGGTACATTTCTATTAAATTTGCTCAATATGAAGAATATTAATTTTAAAGGTATGTTGTTAATGACAATGTTACAATTTCAATGTTAGGAATGGTTAAGGAGGAACCGTCTGTGTCAATTACATTGGTTCAGGAGAGGATCACCAATACGTATGGATTTAAAGTTTCATATGGAAAGACTTGGTATGTGAAGTAGAAAGCAATGACAATGATTTATGGGGATTGGGAAGAATCATATGCATTTCTACCGAGGTGGTACAACTACATGCTTCGTTTTTCACCAGGTTCTTTTTATGATATTCAACTGGTACGGGAAAAGCGTGTGTTTCATCGCATGTTTTGGACTTTTAGGTAGTGTTGCGAGGCTTTTAAATTTTGCAAACCCATCATTCAAATTGATGAGACTCATTTATATGAAAAGTATAAAGGAAAATTGTTGATTGCCACGAGTCAAGATGGAAATAATGAGTGCCTCCCACTGGCATTTGCCATTGTTGAGGGGAAGACGTTGGAAGCCGGGGAATACTTCCTTGCTAACATTCGCTTCCACGTTACCCAAATGAAAAATATATGTCTCATTTCAGATCGACACCGGAGCATAATATCTGCTGTGGAGAATCATGCCGGTTGGCAACCACCTTTTGCGTATCACGTGTTTTGCCTTCGTCATATTGCCAGTAATTTTAATCAAAGGTTCAAGAGTGCAAGATTGAAGAAGACCTCATGATTTTAGGTATGGTAACAACTATTTTGAATACATTAAGGTGAGACAAATCGGTAAACGGAATAATGTTAATTCTATTATTATTATTCTGCAGGTTATACTCCCAGTATGGTTGATTTTGACACCGCGTTTGCACGGTTTCGTGATACCAGTCCTGAGGTGTGGGATATAGGGGAGCAACAAGAAGAATGAAGCTTTTGACTTAGAAGTGTTTTGAGTTTTTCACATGCCTTGAAGATTGAAATCCAAATCCAAGTGTATGAGAAGCAAATCTGTTGATCCTTGCATTTGCATAAATATAGTCATTTATATGCTTAAGAGTTTTTAACAAAGAATCAAAGCTATTTCGAAAAAGATCTTAATGGGTAAAGTTTGTGGAAAAATATAAATTCAATGTTTTAATCGATTACCCATAATTGTAATCGATTATATTATTCATGTTTGAAACTGGAAAAGCTTTGATAAACATTTTAATCCATTACATCACAGATTAATCGATTATATGACTTACGTTTACAATTAGAAAAACTTTAATGTATATATTAATCGATTACGCATTTCTTGTAATCGATTACATAGTGTAATTCAAATAAAATACATTTCTACTTTAATCGACTACCATTTATTTTAATCGATTACACAAGTTATCTTGAAATTCATGTTATCACTAATTTAATCGATTACCATCATTTGTAATCGATTACATAGGCTATTTGAAAAAGCCTACCTTGCTGCCTTAATCGATTACCATAACTTGTAATCAATTACTCAGGCTATTTTCTAAAAATAAGATTTTCTGCTTTAATCGATTACAGCTCGGTTTAATCGATTATTTTGTTCATTAATGAAACCCAAAATGTGCCTTGAACACTTTAATCGGTTAAGTGATAATTTAATTGATTACATATGCATTTTAATCGATTATTAGGCGCGTGTAATCGATCACTGGTTGTTACAAAGTTTTGTTATAAATAGAGGGAAGGCTTGGCTTGTTTTGTAACTTGAACACTTTGTATTTTCTGAGCATACACAAGCCTTCTAAGAGTTTGAAAGTGAATTTCTTGGTTTACTAACTTCTTGTCCCACTGTTTAATCTTCATGAGCTATTGAATGATTTTTGGGCAAGAAACTTCAAGAGTTTAAAGGAGAGCATGTTCTGAAAGGTTGTTTTTGCATTCAACTTTGATTGGTAATTCATTTCCATTCATTTTTAATGGATCATCAGGTTGCTTCTCTCCTCAATGGCTAGTATAGTGTTCTCTAGGAAAGAATAGAGTAGTGTTCTTTGGTTCTTGTTCTTTAGGAGTCTAATAAGATTCTAGATTTCTATTCTTTATCTAGTGTTGATAAAGAGATGTTGTTGTAAAGCTTATAAGAACAAAAATTTATAATAGTGGAACTCTAATATAGTGTTGATTAGAAGAAACTGGATGTAGCTCCTGTTGTGAAGTGAACCAGTATAAATTGCTTGTGTTGATTTTTTTTCTCTATCTCTTTAAGTTATCTTGTTCATTTGTTCTTGGTAGTTTTATCATTACTAAATAAGTTCTGTTTTGAGCTATAAGTCTCTTGAACTGAGTAAGTTGATTGAATAAGAGCATTCTTGGTTTTAAAAGTGATAAAGATCCTTAACTCTAATTTGATAAATAATTTTAAAAGACAAAGTTTAAACCAATTCACCCCCTCTTGGTTATTGTGGGTATTCCTATTGTTTTCAATTGGTATCAATAGCAGGTTCTTGAATGTTATTCAAGATCACTATCTTTCTTTAAAAGGAAAATGAATACCACATAAATCACCTTAAGGAGGGTTCCTCTCTCAATCGTCCTCCGATGTTTGAAGGAGAACATTTCAGCTTTTTGAAAAATAGAATGAAAATCTTTATTCAATCAAAATACTAGGAGCTTGGAATGCAATAGAAAAAGGTCATTTGATCCTCTAAAAACTGTTGGTAATGATATGATTCCCAAAGAATGAGATGAAATGACAGATGTTGAAAAGAGAGTGGTTCAATATGATTTTAAAGCTAAGAATATGATTACTTCTGCACTTTCCTCTGATGAATTCTTTAGAACAGTTAGGTGCACAAGTGCAAAGGAGATGTGGGAAATGTTGGAAATCACTCATGAAGGTACAGATGAAGTGAGAAGATCAAGGAAGCATGCCTTAATACATAAGTATAAAATGTTCAAGATGAATCCCACAGAAAACATATCTCAGCTTCAAACAGGATTCACTCACATAGTAAATCATCTTCTTGGTCTTGGAAAGATTTTTGATGCTGAAGAATTGAATATCAAAATCTTGAAGTGTCTCACAAGACCATGGCAACCAAAGGTGACAACAATCAAAGAATCAAAAGATCTATCCAAAATGTCAATGGCTGCACTATTTGGTAAGCTTCTTGAGTATGAACTTGAAATGTCACAACTAACCAATGGTGAAGATGCAGAAAAGAAACATAAAAGCATAACCTTGAAAGCTGCATCCTCAAAGGTTGAAAAAGTGGAAGACTCAAGTGAAGAAGATGAAGATGATAACATGCATTTGATTGTTAAAAAGTTCAGCAAGTTCTTGAGGAGAAACAAGAAAAGAAAATTCACAAAGAACAACAACAACAACAAAAGGAGTGACAACAATTTCACTTGCTTCGAATGTGGTAAGCCTGGCCACATTAAATCTGAATGCTCTATCTTTCTAAAGAAGCAACAAGGTGAAAACAAGAAAAAGAAGGAGGGAAAGCCTAAGAGAGCCTACATAGCTTGGGAAGATAATGAGTCAACAACTTCTGAATCATCAAATGAAGGTGAAGAAGCAAATGTATGTCTCACTTCCACAATTAATGAAGATGATGATCTCTCATGTGCTGGAACTGAGGTAAGTTCTGAGTATGATCAAGTTATTGATGCCTTTCATGAAATGCATGAAGAAGCCAAGAAACTTACAATATCTAATAATAAGCTAAAAGGAAATCTTAGTTGGCATGTTGCAAAAATTACATAATTGCAAGCCAAAATTTGTGACTTGAAAGAAGAAAACGAAAAACTTGTTTCAAGTTACAAAATGAATGGAAAATTTGTGACTTGAAAGAAGAAAATGAAAAATTTGTTTCAAGTTACAAAATGAATGGATGTGCATGTGCTTCTTCTCCATCAAATGTTGATAAATACAATATGTTACAAAAGGATTTTGATGATTACAAAAGAAGTCAAGGAGAAAAATACATGTTACTTCTATCTAAGAATAGTGATTTGATTGATCTATTAAGAAAGCTTTATAAAGGAAGATGCAACTTAGCTAAAATGATAAGTGTGGAAAAATATGTTGGAGATACTTCTGGTTTGGGTTACAAACAAGGCTCAAAGTCTTTTGGCAAAACTGTCTTTGTACCTCCAAAATAGAAAAATCAAAAACATGTCCATAATTCAAGGATCAATCAAAATACTTACAAGGAATTCATTAAAATCTGTAACTTGCAACTATTGTATGATGAAAGGACATACTGCTTATAAATGCTATGCTAGGAGATTCTATGTGCCTAATAGAGAATGTATTTGGGTGCAAAAGAAGAAGAAAGTGGTTAACCCCTATGGACCCAACCTCAATTGGGTACCTTTGAAAATTGATTTGAATTTTGCAGGTATGTCTAAGAGCAAGATCATCATTATGATATCTTGATAGTGGATGCTCTAGACATATGACCAGTGACATATCTATGCTCACAAATCTGACTCTTAAAGATGGTGGATTTGTCACCTATGGAGACAACAACAAAGGGAAGATAATAGGTGAAGGAAATATAGGAGACAACTTTAAAACCAAAATAAGAAATGTTCTTTATGTGGAAGGTTTTAAGCATAATCTCCTAAGTATAAGTCAACTTTGTGACAAAGGATTTAATGACAATTGCTGCATGATAGGTGATGGACAAAATGGTGAGATGATTCACAAAGGTAAAAGAAAAGGTAATATCTATTTACCCTCCATTGATCATGCATTTTTTCACAACACTTCTTGCCTGATAAGCAAAATTGATGAATCTTGGCTGTGGCATAGAAGGGCAAGTCACATTAACATGCATCATATGAATAGGCTAATTAAAAAAGATTTAGTTATTGGCTTACCCAAACTCAAGTTTGAAAAGGACAAATTATGTGATGCTTGTCAAAAGGGGAAACAAACAAAAAATTATTTTCAAAGTAAAAATGTTGCCTCCACTTCAAGACCCCTTGAATTGCTTCACATAGATTTGTTTGGTCCTTCTAGAATTATAAGCTTAGGATGTAATTATTATGGGCTTGTCATTGTAGATGATTACTCTAGATTCACATGGACTCTGTTTTTGAAATCCAAGAGTGATGCTTTCGATGCTTTTAGAAAATTGGCCAAACTTGCTCAAAATGAAAAGGGGAGCAAAATTATCTTAATAAGAAGCGATCATGGTGGAGAATTCTAAAATGAACATTTTGAAAAATTCTGTGAAGAAAATGGAATTAATCACAATTTTTCAGCTCCAAGAACACCTCAACAAAATGGTGTTGTGGAGAGGAAAAATAGATCCCTTGAAGAAGGAGCAAAAACTCTTCTTAATGAGACAAATTTGCCTAAATATTTTTGGGCTGATGCTGTAAGTACAGTTTGCTACAGTTTGAATAGATTGTTAATAAGGCCTATTTTAAAGAAAATCCCTTATGAACTATACAAGGTAGAAAACCAAACATTTCTCATTTGAGAGCATTTGGTTATAAGTATTTTGTTTTGAATAATGGCAAATAATCACTTGAAAAATTTTATGCTAAAGCTGATGAAGCCATTTTCCTTATTACATAGTAAAGCATATAGAGTTTTCAATAAAAGAACCTTGTGCATGGAAGAATCTATACATGTGATTTGTGATAAATCTAATCCCTCAAAGGATGAAAAGAAATGTGATGTAGATGCAGGTCCTTTGGAGGAGTTTATCCAGCTAAATGATTCAGTGGTTAAAGAAAAAGAGGAACAAATTACTGAAGCAAGTCAATCAACACCAGTCCAAGAGCCAAAAGATTGGAGAACTACTAGAGATCTCTCTCTTGACAATATTATTGTTGAAGTCTCAAAGGGATTATCTACTAGATCTTCATTAAGAAATCTCTGCTGTAATATGACTTTTGTTTCACAAATAGAACCTAAAAATATTGATCAAGCCTTAATTAATGAACATTGGATAAATGCCATGCATGATGAATTGAATCAATTTAAAAGAAATGGAGTTTAGGAACTTGTTCCTAGACCTTCTTCTTTCAAACCTATTGACACTAAATGGGTTTTTAGAAACAAACTTGATGAGAGTGGAATCATAGTCAGAAACAAAGCTAGATTGGTTGCAAAAGGTTACAACCAAGAGGAAGGCATTGACTATGAGGAAACCTTTGCACCAGTTGCAAGGATGGAAGCCATTAGGTTATTACTTGCATATGCATGTTTAATGGGTTTTAAACTTTTTCAAATGGATGTTAAAAGTGCCTTCTTAAATGGATATATTGAGGAGGAAATATATGTGGAGCAACCTCCTGGTTTTACTGATTTCAAACATCCAAATCATGTTTTTAAACTTAAGAAAGCTCTCTATGGTTTAAAACAAGCTCTAAGATCTTGGTATGAAAGGTTAATTAAATTTCTACTTGAACAATCTTTCATAGGAGGACATGTTGATAAAACCTTGTTCATCAAAAGGCAAAGAAATGATATTTTACTGGTTCAAATATATGTTGATGATATAATCTTTGGTTCAACTAATCAAGAATTTTCTAACACTATGCAGAATGAGTTTGAGATGTCAATGATGGGAGAATTAACATTCTTTCTTAGACTTCAAGTGAAGCAAATGAAGGATGGAACATTTCTAAACCAAACCAAGTATTGCCTTGAAGTGATCAAAAAGTTTGAAATGGAGAAAAGCAAAGATGCTGCAACTCCAATGGAAACTTCAACCTATCTAGATTCAAATGAAAAAGGAAATAACGTTGATGAGTCAAAGTTTGGAGGAATGATTGGATCCTTGCTGTATTTGACGACTAGTAGACCAAATATTATGTTGAGTGTGTGTTTGTGTGCAAGATATAAAGCAAATCCCAAAGAATCATACCTTACTACAGTCAAAAGGATTCTCAAATATCTCAAATCAACTCCAAAAGTTGGTCTTTGGTATCCTAAAGATGCATCACTTAACATTGTTGGTTATGCTGATTCTGATTTTGCAGGGTGCAAATTGGATAGAAAAAGCACTAGTGGAACTTGTCATCTACTAGGAAGTTCACTGATCTCATGGCATTGCAAGAAACAATCTTGTGTTGCTTTGTCAAAAGCCGAAGCTGAGTACATTCTGCTGGAAGTTGTTGTACTCAAAGTCTATGGTTAAAGCAACAAGTGCAAGATTATGGTGTGGAATTAAAAGAAATACCTCTGCTATGTGACAACACAAATGCTATAAATATTTCCAAGAATCAAATAATGCACTCAAGGACCAAACGTATTGAGATAAGGTATCATTTCCTTAGAGATCACATCCAAAAAGGTAATATCAAAATTGACTTCATTAATACTCATAATCAATTGGCTGATATATTCGCTAAACCTTTAGCAAGAGATAGATTTTACACTCTTAGAAACATGCTAGGTATCTTGGATGAATCAAATCTTCATTAGCATGACTGTTATGTGCTTATCCATGTGAAATAGCTTCATACTTGTTCCATCATCACATATGCCTTCAATTTTCAAGTTGTGCTGCATAATACACTGTTCATACTGATAAATTGTTTGTAATAATCGATTACCTATCGAAATAATCGATTAAAATCACTTAAAAAGCTTTTCAGAATGTATTTTGAACTCATGTAATCGATTATAACATTGAGATAATCGATTAATTGGCCTTCAAAAATATTTCAAAAAGCCAAAGCTCACTAGAATAATAAATTACAGTAAATGGTAATCGATTAAATTGTTGAGAATTTGTATTAAAAATTAAAAACATTATGGAATAATCGATTATTCATCGAATTAATTGATTACACAAGCTTCTTGTACTTTCTAAATGTTGCTCTATTTTCTTTTAATATTTTTCTATTTAATTAATGTATTGTTTCTTTTCTTTCTTTTCAATTAATGAATTTGCATTTCTTCTCTTACTTGTTGTGCTATCTTTTACCTTTGAAAAGCCAAATAGGGGGAGTAAAAGTTGATTCGAAACTAATTCTGTTTTGCCTTCTGTTGTGCTCTGTTTTTCGGCTAAGTTTTGCACAAATCAAAAAGCTAATGAATTATCTAATTAAGGGGGAGCAAATTGAGCAAATTAAGTCTAAGGAAACAACTAATGCAAGTAAATGATTAATGGTTAAACCAATAGATTTCTTAACACTTGTTCTTGTCAAAAAGGTTGATTTGTTTTCAAGATATTTAAAGTTCAAACAAAATTCAAGAATTCTATCTTTGCTCATCCTTCAAAGCATTACTAATCTCTAACACATGGTCAATCATATTTAGTGTAACGCCCGGCCACTTGCAGGATCAACGACTGTCCCTACATACCAACACAAGACTTTTCAGTGTGCTTTGTCCTCACTCACACACTTCCTGAAAAACTTCCCAGGAGGTCACCCATCCAAAGATTGCTCCAAGTCAAGCATGCTTAACTGTGGAGTTCTTATGTTATGGGCTACCGAAAAGTAGATGCACCTTGTTGGTATAGGTAGTACATATTAAATCCTTTAAGTTATCCTCAACTGTACAGTCCCATACCTGCACGGCCTCTGGATCCCTCTCGTTTGGGTGTGTATTCGATTCATTCATGTACCCCTCCCGCTGGAAGCCTGTCAGGAGCCGCTCTTTGTCCGTGCCTCACTGCACCGGTGATCACTCCCCGTCCTCGTCAGCGCCTGGGATGTTACATGCCCACCAGCTTCCTCCTGGTTTGTCCTCGAACCACACCGTACTGGTAGAGAGGCCTTGCTCTGATACCACTTGTAACGCCCAGCCACTTGCAGGATCAACGACTGTCCCTACATACCAACACAAGACTTTTCAGTGTGCTTTGCCCTCACTCACACACTTCCTGAGAAACTTCCCAGGAGGTCACCTATCCCAAGATTGCTCCAAGTCAAGCACGCTTAACTGTGAAGTTCTTATGTTATGGGCTACCGAAAAGTAGATGCACCTTGTTGGTATAGGTAGTACCTATTAAATTCTTTAAGTTATCCTCAACTGTACAGTCCCATACCTGCACAGCCTCTGGATCCCTCTTGTTCGGGTGTGTATTCGATTCATTCATGTACCCCTCCCGCTGGAAGCCTGCCAGGAGCCGCTCCTTGTCCGTGCCTCACTGCACCGGCGATCACTCCCCGCCCTCGTCAGCGCCCGGGATGTTACATTTGGCATGTTCAAAACCAAAAAGGGGGAGATTGTTGGATATAGGGGGAGCAACAAGAAGAATGAAGCTTTTGACTTAGAAGTGTTTTGAGCTTTTCACATGCCTTGTAGATTGAAATCCAAATCCAAGTGTATGAGAAGCAAATCTGTTGATCCTTGCATTTGCATACATATAATCATTTATATGCTTAAGAGTTTTTAACAAAGAATCAAAGCTATTTCGAAAAAGATCTTAATGGGTAAAGTTTGTGGAAAAATATAAATTCACTGTTTTAATCGATTACCCATAATTGTAATCGATTATATTGTTCATGTTTGAAACTGGAAAAGCTTTGATAAACATTTTAATCGATTACATCACAAATTAATCGATTATATGGCTTATGTTTACAACTAGAAAAGCTTTAATGTATATATATTAATCGATTACGCATTTCTTGTAATCGATTACATAGTGTAATTCAAATAAAATACATTTCTACTTTAATCGATTACCATTTATTGTAATTGATTACTCAAGTTATCTTAAAATTCATGTTATCACTAATTTAATCGATTACCATCATTTGTAATCGATTACATAGGCTATTTGAAAAAGCCTGCCTTGCTGCCTTAATCGATTATCATAACTTGTAATCGATTACTCAGACTATTTTCTAAAAATAAGATTTTCTGCTCTAATCGATTACAGCTCGGTTTAATCGATTATTTTGCTCGTTAATGAAACCCAGAATGTGCCTTGAACACTTTAATCTATTAAGTGATAATTTAATCGATTGTTAGGCGCGTGTAATCGATCACTGGTTGTTACAAAGTTTTGTTATAAATAGAGGGAAGGCTTGGCTTGTTTTGTAACTTGAACACTTCGTATTTTCTGAGCATACACAAGCTTTCTAAGAGTTTGAAAGTGAATTTCTTGGTTTACTAACTTCTTGTCCCACTGTTTAATCTTCATGAGCTATTGAATGATTTTTGGGCAAGAAACTTCAAGTGTTTAAAGGAGAGCATGTTCTGAAAGTTTGTTTCTGCATTCAACCTTGATTGGTAATTCATTTGCATTCATTTTCAATGGATCATCAGGTTGATTCTTTCCTTAATCTCTGAGTGTAATTTTGATCTTACAATTTCTGTTATTTGATACTATTGTAAGTGGATTCTTGAAGCTTTGGCTAGAGTAGTGTTCTCTAGGAAAGAACAGAGTAGTGTTATCTGGTTCTTGTTCTTTAGGAGTCTAATAGGGTTTTGGATTTCTATTATTTATCTAGTGTTGATAAAGATATGTTGTTGTAAAGCTTGTAAGAACAAAAATTTATAATAGTGGAACTCTAATCTAGTATTGATTAGAAGATATTGGATGTAGCTTCTGTTGTGATGTGAACCAGTATAAATTGCTTGTGTTGATTTTTTTCTCTATCTCTTCAAGTTATCTTGTTCATTTGTTCTTGGTAGTTTTATCATTACTCAACAAGTTCTGTTTTGAGCTATAAGTTTCTTGAATTGAGTAAGTTAATTGAATAAAAGCATTCTTGGTTTTAAAAGTAATAAAGATCCTTAACTCTGATTTGATAAATAATTTTAAAAGACCAAGTTTAGACCAATTCACCCCCCTCTTGGTTTTTGTGGGTATTCCTATTGTTTTCATGAGGTTGCAGAATAGATAAATGGCATCCCTAAGGAAAAGTGGACACGTGCATATGATGTAGATGGAGAAGATATGACCATATGACAACAAACTTGTCAGAATTAGTGAATAGGGTGTTCAAGGGAGCAAGGAACATGCCTATTGTAACACCCCGTGTGCACCTGGCGTATTATCATTATACAATATCACAACAACGCAGCAAGCATGGAAATAAACATTTAAGGAAGCGCGAATCAAGTAAAATATACACTTTTATGCATATATGGTGAATCTCTGTAATATACATGGTACATAATTCTCAAAACTATACAAATGTTCCCTAGGATTCAAAATACAGATAAAATGACAAAATTCTGAGCTAACAAGCTCGGTCATCTAAGCCTAGGGTTTTCTTCACTCTATCCCAGCTCAGGCCTCTTGCCTTGGGATCTCTCAGTAACTGCAGCCTCTGTTCCTTCAACATAATCCCCAAACCGGGGTGAGATAATTATCTCCGTAAACTCAGGGTTTTCAGAGGTTTCCCTCCCCCTGGTTCACTTTCCAATATCACAACAAGATACACATACATATATATATAGATCATATAATTAAACAGAATTCTCATCAGATCAATAGCCTTCTCGGCTAACCAAAATTTGTTACATGCAAATAACAACACAATACAAGCATATATAAGCAGCACACATTGCCTGAATAGGATCATCCACTTAAGGGCACATCTATTCAGGACTTGCTCAACACATGCCCAGGTAGGATCATCTACTGAAAGGCACATCTACCCAGGACTTGCCGCCCAATACCTGAATAGGATCATCTACTTAAAGGCACATCTAATCAGAGTTTACATGGACGCCTATGGATTATCCCAGGGGATATCATCCACTTAAGGGCACTTTCCCAAGGGGTCCATTGTACCTCATCCTACTGGCCAGTAGATTTCAAGCAATCACATCACAATCAGCTCAGAACAAAGTTCATGCAACCATACACTATACTAGTGTATTCAACATAATCATCATAAGCAACATAATATACACTAACTCAGTGTAATCAAAATCAATACACCTCATCTCAGGGTTTAGCTAGCATGCAGTTGCCAGCCATCATCAAACCATTTCATCAATAATCAGTACAATTCAGTACCACAACATCATAACACATCAGAAAACAAGTTATATCAAGCAATTACCCTTGTTAGGTGCAGTGAAACACAAGTAGGGAAACAATCACTGAAAACACTGAGCTTACCTGGTCGTAGCTTAGAATCAGCTCCCCTAGTCTCTTGGTGATCTCTACCAGCAGTATGCACGTCATGCCCTACAGTAGGCATGAATCAAACAATCAGAAACGGTGTTCAACCGTTTATATGGAAGGAAATACCCTTCCTCTAATAGCCAATCCAAAGTCTTCTAACTTTAGGTTTATCTTAGCCCAGCTTCTACTAGGCTATACATTGACCCTCAATGGTCTGCCGCAGTCTCACTAAGGCCTCAGAGTTCCTTTAGAACTCTGTACTGCTCAATTTAAAGCTGTACCAGAATTTAAGAATCCACATTGGTTCAACTCAGCCAAAACACATATATAATCATGTTTTCACCGATTATTTGGCCTTATGAATAACTTTTGTAAAGGTACTTAAGTTAATTCAGGCCATATCGTTGCTCATTCACACACACTCCTTCCTTCCCAGAGCCAAACTCAAACTTCATCCCAATTTCAGTTTCAACGTGTCATATGGCTCAGAACAATCTCCTGACTACATCTCTCTAAAGAACCTAAGCCTAATTCCAGCCTTATCAATACTTGGTTACTATTCATCTAATCCCCATTTCACAAATTAACCGGTTAAAATATGAGTTTCTTACCTCAGATCAATAAAGGAAAGTTGGAGAAGTCCCTCTTCTCGCTCTGGTGTCCCGAAACCAGCGTTTTTCCCTTCCAAAGCTCACCCTCTGAGGAAACTCAAGGAAATGGGAGTTTTCTCACAATCTAGGCTGGATTTTGGCTCTCCAAGGGTTCTAATCAAGTTTATAGGTGACAAGGAGGTGTTTTAGTGGCTTTCAAGGAAGATATGAAGCTCCTAAGGTGCATCAATGGTGGTCTGGGCTCAAGGAGGAAGAGGAACAGTGATTTTCCTCTGAAAATCACGTTTTGCATTTATATAGGTGGCCTGTCAGAGGCCTGACACGATCCGCGCCACCTCTGGCGCCATCCGCACCACCATGACGGTAGCCATAGCGCCACCAGCGCCACTCTCGCGCCAACTGCATGGACATCCAGAAACTATGGCGCCCATGGCGCCACACTGTCGCCACCAGCGCCAACTTCCAGAGACATATGGCGCCACTCACGCCACATCTGGCACTGGTCGCCTGGAAAACCAGGGAAATTGGGTATCCCAGACCACTTCCCGCGCCATCAGCGCCGCCAATGGCACCATCCGCGCGGGCTGTAAAACTATTGGCGCCCCTGGTGCCACTTTGACGCTTCAGGCGTCAACTTATAGAGCATCTGGCGCTCCCAGCGTGGACCTGGCGCCATCAGCGCCAACTTCCAGTAAGCCTGGCGCTGATCGCGTGAAACCTAGCGCTGATCACGCCGCCCTTAAAACACAGTTTTTTCACAAAAGGACCTGGCGCTAACTGCGCGAAATCAGCGCCAGACGCGCCAGGTCTCAGGGTATTATACCTATCATCGCTCTTATGAAGCACACGTACACCCGATTGGTTTATTATTTTGTATGTAGAGGTCAGGCGGCTGTTTCACAGCTTAAACATTCACAGTGACATTGCAAAAATGTGGTTGATGCTATGAGGCATAATCAGACCGTTGCTACAGGCCACCATGTAGGCACATATAATGTTGAGCAAACATTATTTCAGTTGGAGGAGGGTTGGGATAGGGTATATTTAGTCAACCTTGCAGAGCGTTCTTGTTAGTGTGGCAAGTTTAAGGCCTTCAAATACCCATGTAGTCATGCTACAACTGCTGCTTTACATGTTCGCCAAAATCCTTATCAGTTTGTGGATGATGTCTTCCTCATAAGCAACTTGGTTCAAGCTTATTCATTGCCATGGCAACCAATCGGTAATGAACGTGCTATTCCACCGAGTGAAGCTCCAGTTGTCATACCTAACAGGGAAATGTTGCGTGCAAAGGCTCGTCCAAGGTCCACCAGAATACGTAACAAGATGGATGAAGTGGAAACAATTCCAAGACGTGTCAAGTGCGGAATTTGCAAGCAGGTTGGACATAATCGGTGAAATTGTCCTACTTGTGGTGGTGCTTCATGAATTTGTAAGTATGTTTTTTAATTAATGTGATGTTAATGCACTTGATTTATAAAAATGTTGTGTAACCCCTATACTTGGTTGGGAGAGGTGATATTACTCATCATGTTTTGCATGTGATTAGACGTAGGACGATCACGCTTTTGAAATGGATAACCCTAAACCATTAACCATCAACCCTAAACCAATCACACTAAAAAACAATTATCACAATCATGGAATTTCAATAAACTCTTTTACCTTCTAAATATAGTGTATAGGAAAAAAAACAACTAATTTAAATTTAGGTTTGCTTAGAAACAACAAATGTAATATAATTCAAATTGAAATCCGTTGTAGTGTGCTGATCAAAATAATAATGTGAGTGTAATGTTACTTTAAGTAAAGTTATTAATTAGGTTTTAATAGAATAATCAGTTATCCGAAACAATAACGTGAGGGTAAAAATGATGTACTAAGTAAATAGAGAGAGAGTGGACTACAAAAGACTGAAGAGGAAGAAGGATGTGATTGTCTCCCCTGAGTGACAGTGAGTGGGCTGAGTGGAGTGAATGGTGAAATAACGGCGTGACTGAACACGCCAAAATACGGCGTGACTTAACACGCCTAACAAAAGGGGCATGACTAAACATGTCGAAATAGGGCGTGACTTAACACGCCTAACAAATAGGGCGTGACTTAACACGCCTAACAAATAGGACGTGACTGGACACGCCTAAATTTGGGCGTCACTCACCCCTATATAAGGCATACACTCCCACTACCACACAACATGCCTCCGCAATCGAAATTGAATTTGAATACTATGGCATTCTTTGGAGAAACAAGCAGTCAGACCATTGGTAACTCCAAATTAACATTCATTTTTCCAAATGGATCAGTGAAACACAACAAAAAAGGCGTTTCTTTTCAATGCCCTACTCCAATACCAATGCGAGTTCCTAATAAGTGTTCTTTGCAGACACTCAAGAGCAGGATGCACGACACCCTTCTGCAAGCCAGTGACCACTTTCTTGATGAAATCTATTACCGGCAGCCATCCATACATACAGGTCAACAATATTTTTTTCATTCTCTGCAATTCACAAATGATGATGATGTTTGCACCATGTTAATCTGCAATAACCAAATGTCAAGTGCTGGCCCTATAGAAATATTATGTGAAAGATAGGGCCTTAAAGCCCGAAGGCATGTGAGAAAAACAAAATTTTTCAAGCTGAAACACACATACCACACAAGAATCATTCGTTAGGACATAGATGTTACCTTGTTTATATTCAAAATTTGATGATCAAGGATAGGCTTGAAGATACAAGCCCTCTAATATTGATCTACACCACTTCTTGTCAAGACTCAAGAACACTTCTTGAAGGCTACCAACAAACACCAAAGGAGGCAGGCTAGGCACACCAATGGAGAGGAAGAAGGTTAGGTTTTAAAGTGTTTTTACTTATCTAAGAGGCTCACCAATAGATTATATTGGTGGCTGAATTTTCAGTCAAAACTCACACAAAGGGGCACGTGAAAATAGAGGAAAGTAGATAAGGTTTTTCCTCTAAAAACTATTAGAGAATTATGATCACAATAGCACACTTTTATAGAAGAGTTTGATGTAGAATATAGGAACACTTCACACTTAACTAAGAGGGTGGTGAATTGGTTAGGCTTGGTAAATTAAAAATTTCTTAAACAAAATCAGAGTTTCCCTTAGGATCTTTATCACTTTTGAAACCAAGAAACCTTATTCAATCAAATGCTCAGCTCAAGGTGTCCAATAGCTCAAAATGTTAATTGATAAACAAAACCAAACACACAAGATTGACAGAATATGATCAAGATAGAGATAAGAATTAAAAGACAAAGGATTTATACTGGTTCATTTCAAACACTATGAAGCTACATTCAGTTATCTTCCACTCAAAACTAGAATGGAGTTCCACTATTGCAATTTTCTGTTCTTACAAGTAATTACAAAGTCTCCCTTTATCAACTCTAGATAAAGTACAGAAATCTAAAACACTATTAGATTCTTAGAGACAAACCCACTGAGAACACTACTCAGTACAACCCCTAGAGAAACTCTATCTCTAGTTTACAAGCAAGAATCCCAATTACAATAGACTGAAAATTACATCCAAAATCTAAATGAAAATTACAAAAAGATTAAGGTGAGAAAAAACCTGATGATCCAATGATTCACAATGCAAATGATGGATTAACACAGGTTGAATTAACAAATTGACTAAGCTTCCCTTAACCTTGAATGAAATCTTGCTCAAGATTGACTCACAATCTCATGATCAATATAGAACCAGAGCAAGCATGTAAAAATCCTTTGAAAACACTTAGAAAGGCTTTTAGAACTGTTTTGGCTCAATGGGTATCAGTATGCAACGTTACAAAATCAAGCAAAGTGATTTCCTATTTATAACAAAAAAACGTAACAGCTTTAATCGATTAATATGCGCCAAATAATCAATTATTTTGCTTATGTAATCGATTAATCCAAGAATGTAATCGATTAAAATGCTCATAAGCTTTTTTGGAAATTTTACAACGGGACAAATAATCGATTATTCAAGCATGTAATCGATTAAGACAGAAAATCCATTATTTTCAAAATACACTATGTAATCGATTACTAACCTTGGTAATCGATTAAACCAGGAAAGCATATCAGTCTTAGAAACAGAGTAATCGATTACTAGAATTGGTAATCGATTAAAGTAGAGCCATAGCCTTTCTAATTTACACTGTGTAATCGATTACTAATTGAGGTAATCGATTATCTAGT
>PYAF01005145.1:390427-430988 GCA_007407185.1 Glycine tomentella | reverse complement strand
CGCGTGACACTCCAGAACTTGCTTCTTTTATTATTTATTCTCCTCTTTTGACCTGAAATTGCACAATTGGTATTGAAATTAGATTTAAACAATAAAATACTAAACTCAACTAATTCTAAGCTATTTACCTAAGTATTTAATCAAATTCTAACCTAAAACTAGACTAAAAACAAGATGTGTTTGCAACACATCACTTAGCAAGTGCTGAAATGAAGATTGGTTCAAGTATCCAATTGGAATTATGAACCGCTTTATTTTTTCTCCAACATACACTGCGATATAACCTTTTGGGACCTCCTCACCCTTTGATGCTGCTTGTCTCGCTCTTCTAACACCAAGTAAACGAAAACCCATGGTTTCTCTTTCTTGGTTGTTACTCCACACACCAGTATAGAATGATCTCCAAGAAATTTTATGACAAACAATATATTTTAAGCCTGATACTTTAGATGAGAGTACAATAACGAGTATATATAGTGCCTGTGTGGACAATCTTCTTTACACAGAATTAAATGGTTAATGGGCTATGTGAGAGACAAGGTTTCATGAACCATGTGGTGTTGTCTTATAGGTCTTTGTCAATAGTTACCACGGATTTTAGAATAAAAATGACCTACTTTGTACATAGAAGAGTCGCCAACATAGTTATTGCTTAAAAATGGAGATTTGTATAGCAAGAATGTTGAATTGTATAATTTAAATTTCAAATTATTGTTAGGATTTGTTAGGTTATTATAGTTTGTTATTATATTTCAGTATTTGAGCAGGAATTAAGATTAGATCATATTGTTATTATCTCGTATTATTAGCATTTTGTTGAATTTCTCTCTAGAACCTCATGTTGAGAAAAATATATGAAAGATAAAGGAGAAACGAATGAAACAAATGATGAATTATTATTCCGCTGCCTTATTTTTTCAGAGTCTTTCTTCTTCACATTCTCAAACATACATCTCCTTCTATCTTTTTATCTTCAATGTATGCCACTTATACCCAACCATCTATCTCCTCCTTAACCTTCACCTTCTCGTATCCATTTGAAGGTCACTAATGTGAAGCTCGTTGTATTGTTCTGAGTCCTTCACAGACCAACCCCGAAGTCTATTGACATGAACATGTGATTGTTCCGAATCCATTCTCGTATCTCAATTCTCCCTGCACGTATTCTATTTGAAGGTCATTGATATGAAGTCAATTGCATTGTTCTGAATCTTCATATATCATCTCTGAAGTTTATTAACATGAACATGTTATTGTTCCAAATCTCTTCTCGTATTTCAATTTTCTTTCTACCTCACATATCCGAAGCACGTGGACTATCATGGAGCACCTCTTGAACCTATTGTTGATCAAAGTCATTCCTTGAAGAGTGTTTGAAGAAGTAATTGACAAGTTGGACATGACCGATATTCATGCACCAACTTGAGGGGAGGGTTGAATTGTATAATTTAAATTTCAAATTATTGTTAGAATTTGTTAGGTTATTACAGTTTGTTATTATATTTCAATATTTGAACAGGAATTAAAGATTAGATCAGATTGTTATTATCCCGTATTATTAGCATTTTGTTGAATTTCTCTCTCTTATATAAGAATCTCAAAATATATGAAAGATAAAGGAGAAATAAATGAAATGAATTAGGAATTATTATTCCAAATTTATCCGTATCTGATTTTTAACAAAGAAATGTAATTACTGGTTAGCTAGTGTAACGTGCTGCTTGTGTTCAAGAAATGCCGAGACATCTCACATTTTCACTTTCGAATTCTCACCCATATCTCTTGGTCACTTTATGGATCAATCAAAATAAAGTATGTTTCGTTACCATGGCTGTATGACAGCTAAAAGAAATGACTTCCACTGTTATAATTATCCACATATTAGCTGTTAGGCAGGAGCATCAATGAAATTCAATGGCTGCAACAATTAATGTCTCCAATCAAAATCAATGCAATTCTTTATCATAACAACTTGCACCATTTGTCCTTTTGAAGGGTACGGAAAGTACAATGCAACATATAATTTAATTGGAGATCGCAACATTGTTGTAACGTGGGATCAGATACTGATGCAACCCTTTTTCATTTTCCCTTCATCCTGACTGTAGATTACAATAGGGTGATAAAATCACTATAAACTTTTACTTCCTCTCCTAGAGGCCAATATTGTCATCCGGATAAATGCTAGCAACACACTCTTTAACACATTTTTTATTATTGGCTAAAATTTATCGAAAATCACAAACTTTGATGGATCCCCAACTCATTAGAAGATATCAGGCATATTCTCAACATGATAGTTTCCACAAAATCTTAAACCAACCAACCCTTTCTTTCCAAATTCTATCTTGTTTCAATGAAAGTGAAAATCTTTACAGGTGTTATGTCAAATTGCCAGTTGGTATAAATGATTTGGCATCAGCTCATAGATAGAGAAGCACCATAGATCACCATGGATACATGTCTTTTATCAATGGCGGAGGCAGGAATTTTATTGATAAGAGATGAACATAAAAAAAATTATATCATAAATAAAAATACTCCTAAGACAATACAAATCTAATATATAATTTTTTTTTAAAATCCATTACATAAATTAAGATCACTTCACTTGACTCTTACTCTACATGTTTTCATATTGTTAAAATAATTTATAATTGAATATGTGCTAAAACTCAAAACAATTTCTTTTCAATGTATGTTATCAAATAATCATCAAGAAATTGGTCTTTGATTCTATTTCGAAGTCTAGTCTTGATTATCTTCATATTTGAAAAAGATCTTTAAGTAATTATTGTAGAAAATAGAAGAGTGAATACAAGTCTAATTACTCTATCAATAAGAGGATAAATGATGGACTTTCCAGTTCTTGTTAGTCCTTGAGTACATAACAGTTTATTTTATTTTAGAAGATTAACAACAACAACAAGAAATAGGAGAAGAAAGAAGAAAAAAAGGGAAAAAGAAAGGAATGAAGGGATACATGAAACCCTTCTCTTTGACACAACTTCACTCTTTCTGTTTTCTTGGGATTTATATATTTTTTTTCCTCCTTTGTATGTGTTTGTGTTCATACCTCTCCCTTTTATAGTGTTCTTTCTCCCTCTTCTTCTTTATTCTTTCCCTTTTCATTATTATTTTTTTCTATTTTATCATCTTCCTTTCCTTTTTTCTTTTTCTGTTATCCTTCTTTCCCTTTTTATTTTTATTACATTTTCTTTCCTCTTTTTTATATATTTTTTTCCTCTTTTATGTTTTCTTTCCTTTTTATTGTTATAATATTTTTTCTTTTTTACTAAGTTTTCCTTATATTTTTTTTCTTTCCCCTTCACATTTTTAATATTTTTTCTTTTTTCTTTCTTTCATTTTTATTTTTTTATTAATTTTTTAAAATATATATATATTTTTTATTTTCAAATGTTTAAATTTTAGGGGGGACGGTGGCCCATCCTAGCCCCCCTAATTCCACCACTGCCCTTTTATGATACAGTATGAATGGGATATTTCAACTTAGATCATAAAGTTCAGCAAGTGATCATGTCCCCTTTCTTTTTAATTCTTAAAATATATTATCCTTTTTCTTATCAACTTGCTTAATTTTACGGAAAAAAGATTGAGAATATTACAATTTGAATTAATCAATTAATATAAACTAGGCTATTTTAACTTAATTAGTGATCTCACATTCAAATCCTAAAACTCAATAAAAAGAATTTTGTTACTTTTTAATAATCATATCCGAAATAGGATTAATTAAACCCAAAAAAGAAAAGGAATAACAATAGTCTTTTTTTTTTTGGTACACGGAATAACAATGAATCTTGCATGTTAATAAAAGGAAAGATTGGTTATTTATCATAAAAAAAATCATATTTTTCTGTACAAGTAAATGACTCTTATATTTGTAATTAACAGTCAGCCACGTTGTGCATCTACGAGGATGTCCAATATATTGTTGTCAACATTTTCCTTTCTTTATTTTAATCCTTGCACTTCATCCACTTAGCTTGTTATGCAATGAGAAAATCTACAGAGCAAATGTTGTTTGGTCTTCATCTGTGCAGCATTATTGGCACTGAAATAGTGAAATGTACAGATCACTTGGTAATTTTAATACATGGCTTATAGATAAATATAAAAGTCTTTCAGTGAAGAAATAAGAGAATCTACAGGTATATATAAACTATTAAAACTAATTACCAAACGCCAAATGAATATGAAATTTCGTTAGCTATAGATGTTATCCATTGAAATTGATAGGAACAGAACAGTAAATTGAATAAATATTATTGATATATATATATATACACACACACACACATGCAGAGTGAACATTGTAATCAATGAACAGAGTACTTAGCTGTTGAATTCATTGTCATTACTAAAAAATGGGATAATCTTTACAAACTGAGAAGATGTCTATTGTATAAATGTCTCCACTAATCTACGTCAGTCTCCTACAGTGTGAGAGGTACGTATTATCCACTCAAGTGAGAAGTTATATATTGGAAGACATCTTCGCAGCAAGGAATTGTGAGGCCACCCATGGGATGATATCCAAATTCTTCCTCAGCTTGACTCAACAACTCTTGGAATGAAGGTTGGTTCAAGTATGATATGGGGATCACAAACCGCTTCCGTTTCTCTCCAATATAAACTGCAAGATATCCCTTTGGGACTGGTACAGATTTTGAAGCTGTGAACGAGGCCCGTCGAATAGCAGGTAAACGGAAACCCATTTTTGTGCTTGTTTGAAGGAAGAAGAAAATCTCAAATTTACAAATAATGAATCTAAAAGTTGGTGCTTGAGGATGCCAATGACTTGTGTTGTTTGTGAAGACAAAGGATAGTGTATATATATAGTTTTAAAGATTCCCTAGAAACTAAATTCAAAGAAAATGATTGTTAAAGGATGGAGGGCAAACATATGAGATATCACGTGGACGTGGTGTTGCCACCATCAAGGATAAAGTTGTGTAGACGTACGTGTTTAACCCCACCTTATCAAAACAATGCCACACTAGCCATAACCTGCCTAAGTGAAACCAAACGTTTATTCATGCATTAATTGGTATTTCATAATTTTGTAAACATGCTTTGGACATGTTTACTTCATGTTGACAACGCAGCCTAAATGCCTAATATTGTACAACAGCTGGAAAGAAAGTAATTTCAGGCTGATGAATTTTGTAAGGCTATGGATAGCAAGAGATCATATGTCTGTTCTATTTCAAGTGGATTCGCTCCAGAAGGTGGGGCCCGTACGTATTATCTAGTGCTGAGGAAGAATTCGGTTATGACCATCCGATGGGTGGTCTCACAATTCCTTGCAGAGAAGATGTGTTCTTAATACATTGAATAGGTGCTAATCCGATGTACACGAGACTGATATGTAGACGTGTAGACACAATTTTTTTAACATTGTCGCTAATTAATTACCTTCAAAATATTCTCTCTTTCTTGTTATCTTACTTGGGCAAATGGTCATCTGATCGAATTTTAGGAAAATGATTTTTCTCACATTTTCATTTATTCAATCTGAAGATTGAAGGCACTAACAAGCCGAATGTTCACTTTAGCTTCTCCAAATGATAAAACTGAAAATTAATTCTTTTCTTGATCCTCCGAAAAAAAAAACAAGAATTATTTTCACTTATAAAATCGATTTTCTCCCCCCATGTTTTCTGAAAGAGGGAAAGGTGTATGTAATTATATATGGCCAAAAATATTATGATAACAGAACGTAATTATTAAATAAGAAATTTGTTAAAAATGTGTTAATTTGAATAAAAATCCCAATGCATCAAATTTAAATAAAACTATTAACTATACATTTTATAAATAAATGAAAGGCTTAAATATGTTCCTTGATCAAGGACAAATTTTCTTTTGAATTCTTAATATTTTTTGTGTTAGATCCTTGATATGCTAATTTTTTTTTTTTTGTTTTGGATCTCTACCATTAGTTTAGTGATAGTGTGTTAAAAAATTGACTTAAATATGTTTTTTTCCTTATAGATGACTAAATTTTATTTTAGGTTCCTAATAATTTTTTTTTTGTATTGGATCCATGATATAATAAAATTTTTGTTGAATCCCTATTGTACAATTAAGTGATTAATTAATTAATTAATTAATGATTTAAATATTTTTTTCATACATGCAGTTTAGCGTTTTTTTTTTCATTTTTGTCCTTGTAATTTGTTTGTGTTATTTTTTTGTTCTTAAAACATTTTAGATAACATTCTTTTGCTGTTTAAAGCGTTTTTTTTTTTTTTGCTGTTAATTTTTTTACAAGGACGAAAATAAAAAAACAAACGCCAAATTGCAGAGACGAAAACCCATTGTTATATGTGTTGATACTTGGGGACAGACCTGTAATAAGATGCTAGTTGTTTAAATTCAATTCAAATGCTTTAGGATGTGAATATTTTGTGTTGTCCTAATATAAATGCTTGTGTCCATTAATATATAAAGATAAAAAAAAAAATAGTAAGATATCGTTGGCTACTTGAATGGCTGAGGGAGGAGGGCTATGAGATAAGAGTCATGGGACCCACAGGGAAACAAGGGCATATGATGTGGCCTTGGAGGACTTTCTCGGGAATCAATGTGACATGTCCAACCTTTCAAAGTGAGTCCACTTGAAATAAAGTAGACTTATGATCTCAAACTTTACTTCAGGAATATATATATATATATATATATATATATATATTGGTCTATGATCTCTCGCTTACAATTCACCAGCCAGAATTACCATCCAGCTGTACTTCGATCAATATTAGGCCACGTGAAGAAAACATGTCCAAAGCATGTTTGCAAAAGTATGGAATACCAATTAATGCATGAACAAACCTTATATAGGTTCTCACTTAGGCACGTCAATCTCATTTGGTTACATGCATGTGGGGGCTATATATAAGTTGGCCATTGTTTTGATAAGTTGGGGTTACACACTACTTTATGATTGACACAAGTACTGAAGACAACACCACGTGAAATCTCATATGTAGACCCTCCTTCCTTTATTTTAACAGTCACTTTCTCTGGGAATTGGTTTATAGGGAATTATAAAAGCTATATATACACTATCCTTTGCCTTCAACAACAACGCAAGCCACTTGCATCCTTAAGCATCAACATTTGGGTTCTTCTTCCTTCAAACAAGCACAAAATGGGTTTCCGTTTTCCTGCCATTCGACAGGCATCATTCAACGCTAACCAAGCAGCTTCAAAATCAGTACAAGTTCCAAAGGGCTATGTTGCAGTCTATGTTGGAGAAAATATGAGGAGGTTCGTGATCCCCATATCATACTTGAACCAACCTTCATTCCAAGACTTATTGAGTCAAGCCGAGGAAGAGTTTGGATATGATCATCCCATGGGTGGCCTCACAATTCCTTGCAGTGAAGATGTCTTCCAACACACAACTTCTCGCTTAAATGAACAATAAATCCCACACTTAGGAAACTAACATAGATTACTAGATACATTTTGTACAATATAGGCATGTTCTCTAGTGTGTAACAATTGTTACCAGTTTTTGAGTAATGACAACAAATTCAATTGCTAAGTATTTCTGTTTATCATTTATTATGTTCCTTCTCCTTGCAATTAAAACCATAGATAGGATTAGAAGGTTGCTTGTTGCATAAAAAAGAAAAGTCTTGATTGTTCTCATAATTTCCACAGCATAACAGATCAGTGCTTCACAGTTTGGGAAGGCAGGGCAGAGCTAAATAGTATTTTGCTTCAGTCAAAGAGAAACATCAATTTATTTGGGATGGGTTTGAAAGATTTTTTTGGTTTTATACTGACACACATAAACACACACACACACATACGTAAAATTAAAATTCGTGGATCCAATCATACACAAGAAGCTGTCCCTGCCAAGTGCCAAGGCAGTTATAATGGACTTAATATATGAAGGATTCTTGTTCCCATTAATTTCAATGAATAACATCCATCAATAATGAAATTTCATATTCATTTGATATATTGTTTATCTTATATTTACAAGGATTATCCATAATTCTTAACTGAAAAATTAAAAATCATTGATCTTTGCAGTATATATCAGATTTCGGGGCTAATGCTGAACAACTGAAGGCCAATTGGCAATTACAGTTTGACTTTTTCTTGGTCAGAACTAGGCCTTGTATGCTAGTTTGAGTTCGTAGCAGGCATGCTTTACTTGTAATATCTTATGAAGATCATATAATTATATTTCAATTTTATGAGAGAGAGGTTTCCTATTTTTGTTGTTTAATTTTGTAACATTAGAGAAGGAAGGAAAAATGGAGCAATGAATGTATGGATTAAGATGCTTAATTTTTGTTTTCCTCCAGACTGGTAATATCTTCAAATGGTTCAAGGTTTGAAGAGTATTCAATTAATGAAGAACAACCAGTCACTAGCATATTGGCTGTAAAACCAACTACATGATCATGTGAAAAATAGCGCTGCTGTTTGAGTAACAGAAATCACAAACCGTTTATGTTTATCGTATATGGAAATGGGGTCTCCCTCATATGAGTGATTCAGTTGTGTGATTCACAAAGACTTCTTTGGATGAAATTCGATTTCGTGTCAGGCCATGTTTCAGTGACTACCATGCACTAAGTAGGGGTGGTTCCCAAAGATCTTGGAGCCAGATTAAATTAAAGTGGTTCAGGTTCACAAAGAATTCTATTTTTCAGTGACTTCTATGTTTCTTCTTTATTTCTCCTTTACGTCAATCATTTAATTTAGACTATGTTTCTTCTCTTCCTGCCTCTTTAGAAAGTAGCTATTTTTCATTGAACTTAGCTGTAAAATAAAGAGTTAATTGTTTTATTTCAATTTGGTAGATTAAGAATTATTTGATTTACTTTAAAAAAAAGAATTATTTAATTTAAATCAACATATTTTTAGCTAATTAATTTCTTTTCAAAATTATTTTCAGATAGATAAATGTAGAGAAAATGTAAGAAAAAAGTTCTTGTAGGAAACTTCTCATTCATATATATATATATATATATATATATATATATATATATATATGTATATGTATACGCTTGCCAAGTAAGATAATAAAAATGGAGGGAGAGAATATCTTCAAGGTAAGAAACTGTTACAAAAAATGCTAAAGTTTAGTCTACATCTATGTCAGTTTCATCTTCATGTGATTAATTAGCAACTATTCAAGCGAGAAGTGGTGTCAATGAACACAGCTTCTCCACAAGGAATTGTGAGACCACCCCTTGGATGGTCATACCCAAATTCTTCTCCAGCTTGACTCAACAAACCTTGAAATAAAGGTTGGCTCAAGTATGATATGGGGATCACAAAACGCTTCATTTTCTCTCCAACATAAACTGCAAGGTAGCCTTTTGTCACGTCAATGGCTTTTGAAGATGCTTGATTTGCAGCAAGGGATGCCTTTCTGATACCAGGTAAACGAAAACCCATTGTTATATGCGTTGATACTTGGGAAGAGAAAGTTGAAAATAGAGACTTGTAAACAAGATGCTAGTTTTTGAAATTCAAATGCTTTAAGATGTGAATGATTTTTGTTGTACTCTAAATGCTTGCAACCATGAACATATATAGGTGAAAAAAATTTCTAGATATTGTTGGCTACTTGAATGATTGAGGGAGGAGGGCTATGACATAAGAGTCATGGGAGCAGCAGGAAGACAAGGGCATATGGTGTTGCCTTGAAATACTTTCTCAGGGATGAAAGTGACATGTTATAGTAGACCGTATGAGTCGTCCACCTTCCAAAGTGAATCCACTTGAAATAAAGTAGATGTATGTTAACAAACTTCACTAATATAATGGTCTACGATCTCTCACTATCTGTTGCCTTATAATTCATCACCCAGAACCATCCAGCTGTACTTCAACATACGTTAGGCCACGTGAAGAAAACATGTCCAAAGCATGTTTCAAAATATATGGAATCCAATTAATGCATGAACAGACCTTAGGTTCTCAATTGGGCACATCCCATTTGGTTACATGCATGTGGAGGCATTATGCTGGCCATTGTTTGAGAAGGTGGGGTTAGACCCTACTTTATGCTTGATAGAAGTACTGAAGACTACTCCACGTACGTGATATCTCATATGTGCCCCTCCTTCCTTTAACAGCCACTTTCTCTGGAATTTGGTTTCTAAAGAATCTTAAAAGCTATATATACACTATCCTTTGAGTTCACAAACAACCCAAGCCATTTGCATCCTCAAGCATCCACATTTAGGTTCAGTCTCTAAATTTTAAATTGTTCTTCTTCCTTGAAAACAAGCACAAAAAATGGGTTTCCGTTTACCTGCTATTCGACGAGCATCATATGCAGCTTGCCAAGCAGCTTCAAAATCTTTAGAAGTCCCAAAGGGCTATCTTGCAGTGTATATTGGAGAGAAACAGAAGCGGTTTGTGATTCCCGTATTCTACTTAAACCAATCTTTATTCCAGGATTTATTGAGTCAAGCTGAGGAAGTGTATGGATATGATCATCCAAATCCCATGGGCGGCCTAACAATTCCTTGCAGTGAAGATGTCTTCCAACATATAATTTCTCGCTTGAATGGACAGTAAATTATCTCAAACTATAGGACACTGACATAGACTAGTTTAGACAATTTGTACAATAGGCATCTTCTAACTTGTAACAATTGTTACCAATTTGAGTAATGACAACCAATTCAGTTGCCAAGTTTTTCTGTTTATCAATTATGATATTCAGTTGTTCACTTCTCCCTTCAATTAGAATGGTAGAGAGAGTATTAAATGATTGCTTGCTGGAAAATAAAATAAAATTAAAGACTTGATTGTTCTTATAAATTCCACAGCATAGCAAATCATGTACTTCGCAGTCAGGGCAGGACAGAGTGAATAGCATGTTACAATGGCCAAAGAGAAACATTAATTTATTTTGGACCGCTTTGAAATATTTTTTAAGTTTTATACACACACATGTAAAACTAAAATTCATGATCCCAATCATACATGACATTTCGCCCCAGCCAAGGCAGTTATAATGGACTTAATTTGAAGTTTTATTGTTCCCATTAACTTCAATGGAAAACATCCCTGGCTAAAGATTTCTATTATAAAGATTTGTTGGCACAAGAGAAATCTACGAAATCAGAAACTTGAGAAGTGTTTCATTCAACTGCAGAATGCTTTGTTTCTGATATAGAATATTTGCTCATAAAAGACAGAACAACGAGTTCCTGCTACCTAACAGGTTAATAAGCCACCTGCCAACTTAATTACAAAGCTTAAAACACACTCTAAAATACTTTAGTCTGAAAAATACATTAACTACAGCATAAGACAGAAAATGAAATTACACATCCTAAAACTGTAGAGTACATCAGAAATTTCAGCAGCTTAAACAAGATTATCGTCTGAAGTCAACATAATGTCAATTTTATAAGAGAGAAAGATCCCTTATTTTGGTTGTTTGATTTCACTACAAAAAAAGCGCTGCAATGAATATATGGCATAAGACAATTTCTGTTTTACTACAATGAAAAACATGAGTAGTATCTTCAAATGGTTCAATTTTTGAAGAATATTCAATTAATGAAGATCTCCTGTGGCCATAAAACCAACTAATTAACATGCTCATGTAAAAATGTTGCTGCTGCAGCTTGACTCACAGAAATCACGAATCGTTTATCATAAGGAAATGGGGCCTCCCTCATATAAATGATTTAGTTATGCGGTGCTGGTATGAAATTATGTGATATGCTGCTAGCATATAGTAGTTTTTAGGTCAAAATCATTAATAAATTAAGCATAAATTATCAATACTGGTTAGTATAGGTGAAAGTTTTCATTATTTTATTTTTATCACTTATTCTATGAATTTTTATAGCAGGAAACCAAGAAAAGAAGAAAAGAAAACAAAATTAAGAAGCCTCTGAATTTCAAGATTTTGATTAAAGATTTCCCAAAGATAAAAGATAAGAGAAGATTTGGATTAAAGATTTCCCAAAGATAAAAGATAAGAGAAGATTTCACACCCTAATTATAAATAGGGACTTAAGATGCCAAAAGAAAGAACACGGAGACACTTACACACATAAGCAAAACATGAAAGAGAAGCATTCTTGAGGGATTAAAGTTAGGTCAAGAAGATTGAGATTCAAGATTGAAGGGTTTGATTCTTCTTCTTCTTCTTTAAGACTCTTGACCCATTTTTATCTATTTTTATCAAAGCTAGACATAACTGGCTAATACTTTTTATTGTAGTTAGGGCCAAAACCTAATGCGAACTCCTCTGTAATTGGATTGGTTTCTATTATTCTTATTCTTTATGCTAATTTGTTTTATTTTACTTTTTGTTGCATTGATTATATCTTTATTAGGGCTGATCATTCTAATAAAGTTTTGAGAGTTCGAGTCTACAATAGAATGTTGGAATTTTAATTTCCTACAAGAGTAAAATAACAATTGTTACATTATCTAGGGATAGAGATGTATGATTACAGATGAATATGTGTATTTTTTAATGCTTAATTTATGAGAGATCATTAAGGAATTAGGATTTTGATTGGATTAAAGGGTTAAAGTCACTAAGGAATTAGGATTTAACTAGTTTAACGGAAAGATCAATTAGAATAATTAAATTAGTAATTAATCAAAGTAAAGTAGGTAGGGATCAAAAGGTGAATGTGCACTACAATTCTTTTTAATAAATTCTTCAAATCTAATTAACTTTGTTTTTAATTCTTACTGTATTTTAATTCTGTTATTTAAATTTCTCAATCCACAATACAAATCACAATTCAATTCAATTTTATATCATCCAATTTAAAGATAATAATCACAATAATTTTGGTGCCTCAATCCTGGTGGAGATGATACTCTTCATATCACTTTATTACTTGGAACGATCGTTACACTTGCCGAGTTCGCAAACAAGTTTTTGGCGCCGTTGTCGGGGATTGAAAACGCTAATTTTATAGTAACTCTTTATCTTTAAAGAAAAGCTCTTCGGTGGCTAGATAGACAAGCTTCAAATAGCATCACTACTTGGGAAGAGTTAGCAGTAAAATTTTTCGCACAAAATTTTTCCATGGACAAATACAATAAGTTGGTAAATGAGATTACCAATTTCACTCAGAATGGAAGAGAGACATTGTGTGCAGCTTGGAACAGATTCCAAGAATTGATTTGGAGGTGTCCGCAATATGACATGCTTGTTGGAAAAAAGGTACATATATTTTTTAGTGGAATGACACTTGAATCACGTCTTATTGTTAATGTTGCAGCTGGAGGTTCTATTAGATCAAAGACAACAGCTCAAACATTTGAGTTGATTGACTCTTTGGCCCATAACGAGAATGAGAGTATAACAAGTCAGCCTAAAAGAGAAGTTATTCAACTAGGGGGCAGTGATGCAATGTTAGCTGAACAAAAGCTCTTATGACATGAGTTAGCTAAGTTGAATGAGAAATTTGACAAGCTTCAAGTTTCTGCAGCTCAAACTTCATCAATCAGAGCACAATCAGCTATATGTGAATATTGCCAAGTAGAGCACGAATCTAACGAATGTCCCATTCTGATAGGAGCATATCCAGTTCAGGTAAATGGCGTCTGGTATGATCAAAGACCTCAGCAGAATTTTCAGAGAAATCCGAATCATGCTATGGGTAACAATTTTCAAAGAAGGATTCAGGGAGGAAGATTGGATTACAAATCCAACAATTATTTGCAACCTCCACCTATTCCACCTAAGGACCCATCAGAATTGGAGAAAGCAATGTTGCAATTAGCCAAGATGACCAATGAGCACATCTAGGCCACCAATGTATTCATCAATGACCAGAGCTCATCACAAGAATCTGGATGCTTCCATCCAGAATCTTGAAAACCAAATTGGTCAACTATCCAAGCAACTTGCTGAAAGACCTCAAGGGCAGCTCCCTAGTGATACCATAGTCAATCCAAGGGAGCATGTCAAGGCAATCACTATAAGGAGTGGAGCTGTAGTCACACTTCAGGAGAAATCCAAAGTAGTGCAGAAAAAGGATGAAGAAAAAACCACTAAAAATACTGAGCACGAGGTAGCAATCGAGACACATGTAAGAAAAGAAAATGAGTCAGCTGTTGCAAATTCCAAAAAAGCCATGGATTTTTCTCTCTTTGAGAAACCACCATACCCAACAAAGGTTAAGCAGCAGGTTCAAAAGCAACAATATGCCAGGTTTTTAGATGTTTTTCGTAAATTGCAAATTAATATTCCTTTTGCTGAAGCTCTTGCTAATATGCCTCACTATGCTAAGTTTATGAAAGATTTATTGTCTTGAAAGCATAAGTTGCAGGAATGTGAAACAGTCACACTTACTGAAGAATGCAGTGCAATCATTCAGAGGAGAAAACTTCCACCAAAGCTTCGGGATCGGGACCCAGGCAGTTTCAACATTCCGATAGCAATTGGCAATGTTAATGTGGGAAGAGCATTGTGTGACCTTGGGGCTAGCATTAATCTGATGCCCTTATCTTTATGCAAGTCGCAGGGAATTTCTGAACTCAAACCTATTAAAGTTTCTCTCCAACTTGCTGATCGATCTTTAAGGAAGCCTACTGGAGTCATTGAGGATGTTCTTGTTAAGGTTGACAAGTTCATCGTCCTAGCTGATTTCATAGTCTTAGATATGGAGAATGAGAGTGAGATACCCCTTCTTTTGGGTAGACCATTTTTGGCCACAGCTCGAGCTTTGATTGATGTAGAGAAGGGAAAGTTGGAGCTTCGGATGGACGATGAGTTAATCACATTTAATGTCTTTGATGTTATGAAAAATTCATCTGAAAAGAATGATTGCTTCAGACTTGATGTCCTAGAAGAGGTGGTGCATACAGAGAAATCCCTTGATCAAGAGCTTAAAGAGGAGATAGAAGCCTACGAGATAAAGAGGATCCTAGAGAAAGCAGTGGGAAATTCTAGGAAAGATTGGGTAAGGAAGCTTGATGATGCACGTTGGGCATATTGGACAACCTTCAAGACTCCGTTAGGTATGTCACCATTCCAACCGGTGTATGGTAAGTCCTATCATCTTCCTGTTAAATTAGAGCATAAGGCTATGTGGACTACTAAATTTTTGAATTTTGAACTCTCTAAGGCTAATGATAAAAGACTGTTGCAATTAAATGAGCTTGATTAGTTCAATTACCAGCTTCTGAGAATGTTAGGACTTACAAGGAAAAGACCAAAAGATGGCATGATAAAAAGATCCATTCAATTGAACCAAGACAGTGGGTAGTATTGTACAATTCTCGACTGAGGTTGTTTCCAAGTAAGCTCAAATCACATTGGTATGGTCCTTTTGTAGTAAAGAAAGTGTTTCCCTATGGAACTGCTGAGATTTCCCCTCTAGATGCTGAGAGACCCTTTAAGGTTAATGGATGTAGGTTAAAATTATATTATGGAGGGAAAGTGGATAGGAACACTGTTTCTATACCACTAATTTCACCTGAAATCTGAGGATTTTGCATCAAAGCTAAGTGACGTTAAACAAGCGCTGCTACTTAGAAGGCAATCCAAGATTTTTAGGTTTATTATTGATTTTCTTTTATATTAGTTAGTTTATTTAATTTTATTACATTAGTTATTTTATTGTCTTTACTTCTAGTTTGTTTAAATTTATTGTATTTTAATTCTGTTTAGATTGATGTTCAATGTTTGTGATGATGATTCTTCCAATAAGGCACACATGCGTGAATGTTTTATTAGCGCATAACTCTCTTTTAGTTTATTATTGCTGGAGACAACAATATCTAAATCTGGGAGTTATGGGACGCATATGCGTTTATTTGATGAATCACATTTAAAGAAGTAAATGATGTCTAACAAAAGTGTTAGGTTCAATTTTTTTAGAAATTAGGATAATAAAGGTCTAGAGCATATAATATAAAATTTAGATTTGGAACAATGCAGTGGTAAATTAGATTGAATGATAATTGTTTTTGGAAGCATGTATGAAATAAGTATAGCATAGAATTGCATAGGACATAGATTGAAATTGTGCTTGTTTTTGTGATTGAAGAACATTGTGAAAAAGAATAGGATACTTGATAGGAAATCAAAAGAATTTAACCTGATACCATAGCTTGTGAGGATTGAGCCTATACAGAAAACTTTCTTGTTAGAGTGACCTCATTGTGAATACTACTCTAGAACTTGCTTTGTTTCTCTACAATACTTGCATAGTTGATATGATAAAGGCATTTTATTCTTTTAGACATGGCCAAATTAGCCTACCTGAAAAATTCTTCCATTGTTAGCCCTTTTGAGCTTGAGACTTTTCTATTCAATCACCTGATGAATTGTTTAAACCATGCCTATTGACTTACCTTACTTGAGATTGAAATGTTTGATTGAATGAAAAAAAAAGAAAGAGATCAAGGTGAATCCACTAAAAGTCAAATGATAGAAGGAAAGAAAAGAATTGTCTACAAATGAGTTCAAAAGAGGAAAGGAAAAGAAAGAAATGCAAAAGAAAAAGGAAGAAAAGAAGAGAAAGGAATGAAAATTATGAATAAAAATAAGTAGTAGAGCAAAAATCCAAGAGAAATTTGAATTTAAAAGAATATTAGTACTTCAATCTCAATAATTGTTCAGCTACTTTCCAAATATTCCTACCCCTAAGCCATACCAAGTTACAACCTTATATAGACCTTTTGATCAAACTATGCATGTATTCATGTTTCTTATTTTCAGGAACTTGAGAATATAATCAAGCTTATGGTAGTATTATAGCTTTAGAGGAATTAAGAGATTATATTTACCCAAAATACTTGAGTGATGAGTGAATTATATATCTTGGTGAGGGGTATTCAAGTAAGATTCTATGTTGACAGAATTGAAAAATATTCTTGAATTTTTCAGATGGAATTCATTCATATTTGACAAAGTAATTATGAGATTGTGTATGTGATGATATGTTTGATTATTGAATATAGTTTCCCTTACATAAAGTTTTACTTTATTGCTGAGGACAGCAATATCTAAATCTGGGAATTATTTGATATGCTGCTAGCATATAGTAGTTTTTAGGTCAAAATCATTAATAAATTAAGCATAAATTATCAATAATTGTTAGTATAGGTGAAAGTTTTCGTTATTTTATCTTTATCACTTATTCTATGAATTTTTATAGCATGAAACCAAGAAAAGAAAGCAAAATTAAGAAGCCTGGATTTCAAGATTTTGATTAAATATTTCACAAAGATAAAAGATAAGAGAAGATTTTCACGCACTCTAATTATAAACAGGGACCTAGGAGGCCAAAAGAAAGAACACGGATACACTTACGCACAGACTTACATAGAGCAAAACAAGAAGGAGAAGCATTCTTGAGAGATTAAAGTTAGGTCAAGAAGATTGAGGGTTTTGATTATTATTCTTCTTTAAGATTCTTGACCCACTTTTATCTATTTTTATGAAAGCTAGACATAACTATGTCTGACTAATCCTCTTTATTGTAGTTAGGGCCAAAACCTAATAGAGTTAGAGTTTACAATAGGAATGTTGGAATTTTAATTTTTGACAAGAGTAAAATAACAATTGTTACATTACCTAGTGATAGGGATGTATGATTGCATATGAATAGATACATTTTCTTAATGCTTAATTTATGAGAGATCACTAAAGAATTAGGGTTTTGATTGGATTAAAGGGTTAAAGTCACTAAGGAATTAGGATTTAACTAGTTTAACGGAACGATACATTATCTGAACAATTAGAATAATTAAGTTAGTAATTAATCCAAGTAAAGGAGGTAGGGATCAAAAGGTGAATGTGCTACGATTCTTTTTAATAAATTCTTCAAATCTAATTAACTTTGTTTTTAATTCTTACTGTATTCTAATTCTGTTATTTAAATTTCTCAATCTACAATACAAATCACAATTCAATTCAATTTTATCTCATCCAATTTAAAGATAATAGTCACAATAAATTTGGTGCCTCAATCCTCGTGGAGACGATACTCTTCTTATCACTTTATTACTTGGAACGATCGGTACACTTGCCGAGTTCGCAACATTATGCAGGGGTGAAATTATCTATTTTAGTAGTGACATGAATTTGAGCTCCTGTTTTTGCTTAGTATATAATTTATGGATGAAATTCAATCTCATTTTTTAGTGACCACTATGTACTAAGTAGTGATGGATCACAAAAAAACTCAGGAATATAATGGTTATTTGTCGCTATCTCTCACTATTACCTCACGTTCTCACTTAGGTATGTCTCATTTGGTTACATGCGTGTGGAGGCTTTGTGTTGCGTACTCGGCAAGTGCACCGGTCGCTCAAGTAATAAAGTGATAAGTTAAGTTATCGTTCCCACGAGGATTGTTGGTCAATTAAATCATAAATCGTATCTTGAAGTTGAATGACAAAAGGTGTTTAAAGAATTATTTTGGGTAAAGGAAATACGAAGGCTAAATGTAAACATAAACATGAACATAAAGTAAAGCATTATGTACCAGATAGTGGTTGTACCAAACGTAGCCTAAAGTAATTATGAACTCGCATTTAACATTCCTAGCATTCATCATGGATTGATTACAACATCCACTTACACTACCTACTCAATCATGCATCCTCCTTTACTAATAGTTAAGCCCTGATTCCTCAGCTGACATTAACCCTTTAACCCTTTTCCATGCCCTAATCCCTTAGTGACATTTTATTAGGTTAAGCATTAAGCGATACACTATAAGATTGCAAGCACCCATCCCTATCACTAGGTGATGTTAGCAAGTCACCACACTTGGTTCCAAGACTAGAGCCCCAATATCCCTATTGTGAACCCTAACTCTAACCTCTGACCTAGGTTAGCTAAGTCTAAGAAAGAGATGAAAGCATTCAAGCAAAGTGTAATGAAATAGCATAGCATTAATGAACATTCAATACAACCCAATCCAAATACAAGTTACATTAAATGCTTGCCCTAATACAAAAGGAAACTAACCAACCCTCATGATGGCTGGTCTTGGTACAACAAAAAGAAAGCATGAATGGCTGAGATGAAAGCAAGAGAGGAAGGGAAGAGGGAAGAGCCCTCTTCCCCTCACACCCAAGCCCTAGCTAAGCTTCCAAGCCTCTCCTCCCCCTTGGTGAGTGATTTTCGTCCAAAAGAGATGCCCTAAACTGAAGTGCTTTGGCTATTTATAATTGGGTAAGTGAAATCCCAAGATTGGCCCTTGACAGCAACGCAGAACTGCAGAATCGAAGTCTGGCGCGGGTCTCGTGGATTGTGGCGCGGATGGCGCCACATTTTACTCTATGGCGCTGACCGCGTGGTACATGGCGCAGATCACGCGGTACTCTTGAACTTGTGGCGCTGGCGGCGCCACCTTGACGCTCAGGGCGTGGGCCTCCAGAGGAGATGGCGCTGATGGCGCGGATAACGGCGCTGATGGCGCCACGTTCCCCAGTTGCCGCGGTTGGCGCGGTTTCTGGCACGGGCCGCGCCATAACTTCAGCTCTGCTTTCCTTCTTCTCTTTTGCTCAGTTTTTCCTGCCAAATACTTCAATCTTGACCAAATATATCATTTAAAGTACATATATCAAATTTACACCAATTGGGAGCTATTTATCATATAAAATGATGTATTTCATGGCTTAATTGAGCTTGGAAACCTCATGTGCTAGGCACATATCACTTTGCGCTGGCCATTGTTTGATAAGGTGGGGTTACACACTTCTTTATGCTTGATAGAAGTACAGAATACAACACCTTGTGATATCTCATCTATACACCCTCCTTTTAACAGTCAGTTTTTCAGGGAATTTCGTTTCTAGAGAATCTTAAAAGCTATATATACGCTATCCTCTGCCTTCACAAACAACACAAGCCATTGGAAGCCTCAAGCATCAAAATTTGGGTTCATTCTCTGTAAATTTGAGATTGTTCTTCTTCCTTCAAGCAAACGCACAAAATGGGTTTCCGTTTACCTTCTATTCGATTGACATCATACAACGCTAACCAAGAGGCTTCAAAATCAGTAGAAGTTCCAAAGGGCTATCTTGTTGTGTATGTTGGTGAGAAACACAAACAGTTTGTGATCCCTGTATCATTCTTGAACCAACCTTCATTCTAAGACTTATTGCGTCAGGCTGAGGAAGAATTTGGATATGATCATCCCATGGGTGGCCTCACAATTCCTTGCAGTGAAGATGTCTTCCAACATACAACTTATTGCTTGAAGGGACAGTAAATCTCACACTTAAAGAGATTGACAAAGACTTGTACTTTCTAGAGACATTTTGTACAATAGGCATTAGGCATCTTCTCTAACTTGTAACGATTATCACCAATTTTTGAGTAATGACAACGAACTCAAATGCTAAGTATTTCCATTTATCAATTACAAATTTCACTTCTCTCAGCAATTAGAACTGTATACAGTCTTAGAAAGATGCTTGCTGGAAAAAATAAAAGACTTGATTGTTCTCATGAATTCGACAGCATAACAGCCCATGTGCTTCACAGTCTGGGCAGTGATAATAGTATTGTGCTACGGCCAAGAGAAACATCAATTTATTTTGGACGGATTATAAAGATTTTAAAGTTTTATATCCACACACAAAATTGTAATTCATGGCCCCAATCATACACAAGATGCTGCCCCTGTGAACTTCCTAGGAAGGTAACAATGGACTTAGCCCTGCCTTAAAATTACCATATTTGATGATCAGGTAATAGTGAATTTTATGTTCAGAGTTGAAATATATCATTCAACCTTCTCACACAAGACTTGTGTATATATGATTTTCTGTGTGCTATGTACCATTACTTGATCCCACCATACAACAATGTTTCAATCTCCAATTAAAATATATGTTGCATTGCACTTTGCGTATTCTTCAGAACTCACAAGGATGAGTGGTTGAGGTTGTTATGATAAAGAATCGCATTGGTTTTGACTGGAGACATTGTCGTGTACAACCATTGAATTGAATTGAAGCTCCTGTGAACCAGACAGATAATGTGCATATGATTATCAACAGTTGAAGTCATTTCTTTTAGCTGTCATACAGCATGCATACTTTATTATGATTAACCCATCAAGTGACCAAGAGATATGTATGAGTTGAATTTCTTTATGAATTACTACTGATTACTTTATCACTTGCTTACTTTTCATTGATTAACATGGAAGTAGAAACTCAAGAACTTCTCAATACTCTCTGGACTTATAAAAATATTCTGTATGAGCATGCTAGTCTGGCTCATGCATTAGTTAAAATATGACTTTGCGAGTTATTTTAGCCAGCCGAAGAATTTTAGACATTTGAGCTCCTGTTTTTGTTTGAAATATAATATATGATCAAGTTCAATCTCATTTTTTAGTGATTGTTAAATTAATCAGCTGTAAAACTTCTTTAAATTTCCATTTTACTGATCTAATTAAGGTTGCTTATTTCAGTATGTTTGCTTGGGTCAATGGTAATGTCCTGATTAGTTGTTGGTATGGGTTTAGTCTGATTTTGGGAAAATTGCACTCCTAATGACAGTGGGTGCATGCCTTTGCTGATGGCGTCTGCATGCATGGGTATGATGATGGGCTGTCATTTATCATTTATTTTCACTTAAATATGAACCAAAGTATGCAGAATAGTATGGTTATGCAGCAAATACGAAAATTGCTCTGCTCCCCCATTTTTTCTACTCTGTTTATTGTTTTTATGGTTATGTTGCTATTGCATGCTCTAACTGACCATCGTAAGAAAAAACAACTGACCACCGTGTACTTAGTAGGGATGGATCACAAAGATCTCGGAGCCAGCTGAAATCAAAAGCAGTTCAAAAACAATAATATTTTCATACTTTACATTTTCATGACACTTATTTTTTATAATTGACTTTTCTTATGTCGCTGTTACATCATTCATTTAGTCGTTTTATTTATCAGGCCTGAACGAACCTGGTACATACCCACGATTACCCAACGCGTACCAGGTATGGGTATGTACTCGTATGGCACGACTTTAGAAGTACCCATGCTTCAGATGGATTGAGATACCTAATTTATGTTTTCCTCTGAAAAAGATGGGTAATATCTTCAAATGGTTCAAGGTTGGAAGAATGTCCAATAAATGAACAACCCATCACTAGCATATAGTCTGCTGTGTCTGTAAAACCATCTAACACAATCATGTGAAAAATGGTGGTGTTGCTTGACTCACAAGGAAATGGGGCCTCCCTCATGAGAGATTCAGTTGTATGGTTCACAAAGACTTATATAGATGAAATTCGATCTCATGTCAAGCCATGTTTCAGTGGCTACCATTCACTAAGTAGGGATGTTTCACAAAGATCTTGTAGCCAGATGAAATCAAAGCTGTTCAGGTTCAAAAAAACTTCTGTTTTTCATAATTGACATTTTCTCTTTATTTCTCTGTTACATCAGTCATTTAATTTAAAGGCTAAAATATGTTTTCAATCCTTAATAAATATCCGAATATTGTGTTTGCTCCTTGAGAAAAAATTTCTTTACATTGAGTTCCTAATAAAATAACAATTTTGTTTTTGGTTTTTGACATTTTTTTTAGTCCCTGATAAATGAATGATTTTTGTGTTTGTTCCCTAATAAAAAAATCCATTTGTTATTATTCTTTTTCAAAGGGACTAATAACAAATGAAAAAAAAGTTATCAGAACAAATACAAAATCACAAATTTATTAAAGACTAATAAAAAGTGCCAAGCATGGGGTGTATACACTTGAAATAAATAATCATAGTATGGAAACAAACTTCAGGAATATAATGCATGGTATATAATCTATATATATATATATATATATATATATATATATATATATATATCCCTTGCCTCATAATTCATCACGCAGATATTAGTTAGTTACAAAAATTGAGAGAATATTCAAGGTAAGAAACTATGTTACAAAAAAATCTGTCATTACGTCTATGTCAGTTTCATCTTCAAGGGACTAAAAACTATTTAAACGAGAAATATATTATATAGATGAGAGAATTTTTAAGAAATTGTTGTCTATGTGAATGATTGAGGGGGGAGGGCTATAAGATAAGAGTCAAGAGGGTGTTGCCTTGTAGGACTTTCTCAAGGATGAACCTAGCATGTTATAGTTTATAATTGGGGTCCCACCTTCTGGAGCAAATCAACTTGAAATTAAACAGACATGTGATCTCTCGCTATCCATAGCCTTATAATTCATCAGCCAGAAATTACTTTCCAGCTGTACTGTTCTTCAACATTAGGCTGTGATATCATACCAACCTGAAGAAAACTTGTCCAAAGCATGTATGCAAAATTACAGAATACAATTAATGCATGAATAAACGTTTGGTTCCACTTAGGCACGTACGTCTCAGTTGTTTACAAGTGGAGGTTTTATGTATGCCATTGTTTGATAAGATGTTGGGGTTACACAACTTTATCCTTGATAGAGGAATTGAAGACAACACCTCGTGTGTGTGCCCTCCATCCTTTAACAGTCATTTTTTACGAATTTAGTTTCTAGGGAATCTTAAAAACTATAAATACACTATCCTTTCCCTTCATTAACAACACAAGCCATTGGCAACCTCAAGCATCAAAATTTAGATTTATTCTTTGAATATTTGAGATTGTTCTTCCTTCAAACAAGGGCAAAAAAATGGGTTTCCGTTTACCTGCTATTCGTCGGGCCTCATTCAAGGCTAGCCAAGCAGCTTCAATATTTGCACAAGTCCCAAAGGGCTATCTTGCAGTATATGTTGGAGAGAAGCAGAAGCGGTTTGTGATCCCCATATCATACTTGAACCAACCTTCGTTCCAAGAGTTGTTGAGTCAAGCTGAGGAAGAGTTTGGATATGATCATCCCATGGGTGGCCTCACAATTCCTTGCAGCGAAGATGTCTTCCAACATATAACTGCTCGCTTGAATTGACAATAAATCTCACACTTTAGGAAACTGACATAGAATAGTAGAGACACTCTGTACAATAGGCATCTTCTCTAACTTGTAACAATTGTTACCAATTTTATAGTAATGACGACAATGAATTCAATTGCCTAGTATTTTTTGATTATCAATTACCATTTTGTGTTCTCTCTGCAACACTATTATCGGTTGCTTGCTGGGAAAAGAAGACTTGATTGTTTTCATAAATTCCACAGAATACCAGCCTATGTGCTTCTCTGGGCAGAGCTAATAATATATTGCTACGGCCAAAGAGAAGCATCAATTTATTTGGGACAGGATTGTTAGATTTTAAGTTTTATACACACACATGTAAAATTAAAATTAATGATGCCAATCATACACAAGATTTAGCCCCTGCCAAATTGCCAAGGCAGATAGTATCAAGGTTCATTTACTTAATTGTTCCCATCAGTTTCTATGGATAACATCTATAGCTAATTAAATTTCACATTCATTTGACGTATGGTTTAGTTTATATACGCCTGTAGATGCTGATCTTATTTCTTCAATGAAAAATTTAGCCATAAACCATGAGTTAAAATTACCAAAATTTGATGATCAGTGCAGCATTTATCAGATTTCAGAGCTAATAATGGTGTACAGCTGAGCTGGAGGCCAATTACAGTTGCTCTTCAAATTTTCTCCTCGTAGCAAGCTCAGTGGCTAAAGTGGAAAAATATCATAATGAAAAGGAAAGAATAAAATTTATTCAGTGCTTAAAGAACCCAGGAATCCCTATAGGTTCTTTAACCAAAGGCTTCAATATTTGTTAACCTAATAATGGATTTATACCTTGTTAGGATCGATATACTACAAGTTTCAAACATTCTCATTATTTTAAAACCTCTGGAACACTCACAAACTTTGGTTTGGTTTGGCTCTATCAAGTATCAACTGTATTTTCATTTGGTTATTTAGCCTTCAGGGCATGCAATTGAGTAATCAACAAATTAAATATTATATTATTTTTGAGACTCCGTTATTTATACATAGCTATCTATACTTCCACACAACCCTATGTCACATAACTATTTGTAGATCAACATAACGTAATGGATGGCTCATTTGTACGGCTATATATCAGGTACTCATAGCTACATTAGTTAGAATAAAATCATTAAAAGAAGTTCATCTCTTGTCTTCAAACCATGTGATTTAATAACTCAAACAGATTTTGGGGTTTATAGAGTACCAATATCTGCCAGTTGGCTTATGAAACCATGAACACAATATTTAATACTATGTTTAGAGTATGTCTGAAACATGAGAAGTAGGCCACCAAGGTCTTTTCCATAAGCAGAATTTAATTACTATATCTCAATTAATCTCTGATGGTAACCTAACCAAAGACATAGCATGTGAACCTTAATGAACCCTGTCTCTCACTTGACCACATCAAATAGTACATTCACCTTCCAATTCAAGAGACAAAGGCTTGCATTATCTATCTATATATTTATATATGTGTGTGTGTGTGTATCTGTCATTGAGCATACAAGCAGCACAAGTCATTCTTACACTGAATCAGCAGAATTCAAATTCATTGCATTCTTTCACTAGTCCTCTGAGATCATTTTGTAGTTCATTGAGTGTAGAGCAAAAACAATGGGTTTTCGCAAGGTTGTTAGCACGGTTGTGGAAGTCCCAAAAGGATATGTTGCAGTTTATGTTGGAGAGAAAACAAAGAGGTTCACGATTCCCATAGCATTCTTGAATCAACCTTTATTTCAAGAATTGCTAAAACAAGCTGAAGACGAGTTCCGCTACTATCATCCTATGGGAGGTCTCACAATTCCCAGCAAAGAATATGTGTTCTTAGATATAGCTTCTCGCTTGAACATGCTATAGTCCATATTGTTCTGCAGAAGAGTAACATAGAGTAGTTGTGGTCGAGACAAACGTTGTACAGCAGGCATTATTGCTTTTCAATATTTTTCTGTTAACCCAGATGTTGTAAAAAAAAATATGACATCTCAATGATAATCTACCAAACAGACAAACAGTTATGATGAATTTATGAAATCCTTACTTTTTATCTATCTATATATCTGAATGAATTAAGTACATACAGAACCAGCACGATGACCATCTTGCATATTGCCTCTCTTAACTAATCTTTTTGAGGTATTGCCACCAATTTTGCATTGCTGCAATCTCTAACATCTGTCACAAATTAGTCATCTACTGAGGCTCTATAGAAAAATGATATTGTATTATTTTTATTTTTTTCATGATATATATTTAATGAATTAATGTTACATTCATGTAATTCCTTTGATGTTTTAAATTGATACCAGATCATTTTGACTGTAAGTTCTTTCCTCAGCATGCATGTTATTGTTCTTCACTTATTCCTTTTTCTGATTGTTGTAAAATTAAGCAAAATGATAAGAAACAACACATTTAAGAAAATAAAAACCTAACATGTGTTAATTCCTACTGGATTATAGAAATATGTCGTTCAACAGTGTCACATGAGACATGTATCTATGGTGCTTCTCAATCTATGAGCTGTATAAATACAGGCCCATCTCCATTCAGCTCAGTGTCTGTCTTCATCTGTTATTACCCAAGTTGCATAATCATGTATTCCAACTGGCAATTTGACATAAAACCTATAAAGATTTTCATTTTCATTGAAACATGAGAGAATTTGGAAAGAAATTTAGAGTTGATTGGTTTAAGATTCAGCGAAAGCCAAGACAAACGGCTTAAGAGAACTTACCAAAATAATATTATAGAAATGTCATAATTTAATTTCTTAGCCTTAGCTAGGCTTCACCCTTTTAGAAAAGGTGAAGCACTTTTTTTAATTTTAAAAATTAAAATGAACTTAACATGTAATAAAATCTTAAGGCATGTGGCAATATTTACTTATAGGGGTAAAAAGTAAATGTTAATAATAGTGAATTTCTCACCCTTATTTTTACTTGCAGCAGTCAAGTTAGGGGTGAAAATGAAGAAACGTATATTCGAAATACAACAATGACAAGAAAGGAATATACCAATGCAACAAACAAACAATGTCTCAGTCTCCAATTAAATTGTATGTTGCTTTGTACTTGTTTCCGTAGTAAACTGTGGGGTCTTGACGCTTGATGGAGAGTGCAATCAAAAGTACTTTCCGTGCTGTTGACAAGGACTTGTCATGCAAGCTGTTATCACAATGAATGGCATTGTACAAGTGCAACCACTGAAATTTAAGTTTTCAGCAGCTTGCAAACGTGCAAATATTTATTTATCAACAATGAAAGTATATATAGGTGTGAGAATCTGAAAATGTGAGATGTCTGGTGCATCTTGGACATTAAAAACAGGGCATTAAATAGCTTAAAGTATAATTAGGTTCTTTGCTGTACATTCCATCTTCAAGCAATAACTGTATCGGCCACTCTTCTTTAAAGTAGGTCATTTACTACTTAAAAATCTTCAGCAATTAAGTATTGATAAAGACATATAAGACAACACCACATGGTTCATGATCCCTTGTTTCTCACTAGACCCAAACAGCACAATAGCCATTCAATTTGGTAAACAAACTGATCCACACAAGCACCATATATATATATATATATATATATATATATATATATATATATATATATATATATATATATACCCCTCATTCCACTATCAACTATGTCATAGAGCTAGCATCAAACACTTGTTTTTCATGCAAGTTCTTGAAGATCATTCTATAGTTGTGTTGTGTATGTGAAGTAACAAACAAAAAACAAAAACCATGGGTTTTCATTTGCTTGGTGTTAGAAGAGCTAGACAAGCAGTGTCAATTAAGGGTGCAGAGGTCCCAAAAGGATATCTAGCCGTGTATGTTGGAGAAGAAAAGAAGCGGTTCATAATTTCGATAGAATGCTTGAACCAACCTTCATTTCAGGACTTGCTAAGCAAAGTAGAAGAAGAATATGGGTACCATCATCCAATGGGTGGCCTTACCATTCCTTGCAGAGAAGATGTCTTCTTACATATCATGTCGCTTCTCGCTTGAATACTTCTCAATAAAGACACCGACACACATTAGTAGTAGTATGATATATAGTATCTAGTTCAAACAAACAATTTTGTAGAGATTCTTTTTTTTCCCTTTGCTTTCATGCAAAAGTGGATGTTGTGCCCTGGTGGCTTATTGGTCATGGATTCGAATCCGGAAACAGTCTCTTTGCATATGCAAGGGTAAGGCTACGTATAATATCCCTCCCCCTTACATTCGCATAGCGAGGAGCCTATGGGCAATGGGGTACGTAGTTTTTTTTTTTCATGCGAAAGTGGAAGATGTGTAAAGGAGCAAAAGTTATTGGTTCCATTGATTATGTTGAGGAATTTAAATCTATGCACACTTACTGCGTTTGAGGCATTTTTTGGTTGTTGCATACTCTGTTACTATAGCACCTCACCAAAGTAAAAAAGAGGGGGGAATCTGTGAACTCACTTAACTGTTGACACTTGCACTTACTCGCTTTTATTCATCCCGCAAACTCAGATTTTATATGAGTTTACTGTTCTGAGGGCTGCAACAAATCTAAGGTTTTTTAGTTTCCAATAAATTTAAACCATTTAGAAGGTGTGTTTGGAGGAGTGTATTCCTAGCACTCCACCAAAACAGCAGCTAAGACAATTAAATCAGATAGTTTATAAACTTCTAGTTTTTCAACTCCTAACTTATAAGCTTTCAACTAGTTTATATGCTAGTTTGACCAAACATATAAGGTAGGAAGGAAAGTTGTTGATTTAGGACCCATTCAGGGTAGTTGCGAGCTTTGAATTTTAGTTTTCAAATGCAATTTTTAAAGCAAAACGTGTTTGGATAAAATGGAGCTGAAATGATTTTTAATTCATTTTCAAAATACTGTTACATTCATTTTCAAAACAGAAACACATTTTCATTGCATATTTAAACATGTTTTTGTCAAAGGTGTTTTTGTATTAAAAAAAACTAGTATTATAGGGTGTGAACTTAGCAAAATAAGGGATGAAAATAGCAAAGCCCTTCTTGATTTTTCACTACATGGCCTAAAGTTCTCTAACAATTGCAGCAGAAGGGCATGGCCCATTAATGTAGGACTCTGTCATCATCACCACGGTTCCATTTTTTAAAATTACATTTTATTCGTTGTTTAATGTATAATAATTATTTTTTAGGGTTAGGATTTCTTTCCATCACTTTTGTAACTAGAGAATTCACAATCCCCTCTGTAAAAAAAGAAAAAGGAATTCCCAATCCCCATTAATTAACATTCAATCTTAACCTGTCCTCTTTCTTGTGGCCTCCCCTTCAGATTTAGAAGCTCAAGTTCCTTCCTACTTTTGGGGCTGATGGGCTCACTTATATTCACATTAAGCTTTGGGTTACCAAATGTCTTCTGGTTTACTAGTATTTTGTAAATTGTACATGTAATGCGAGAGAGATATTCAACTATTGATCAAATAACTAAGTGTGCTAATTTATCTTTTATAAGGAATTCGAGGCTAGTTATCCATATGTATTGGATTTATTGATTAACATCCTAATGTATGTGCATACTTTACTGACATAATCCTATCAATTTTAATTTTCAAGTTTTCAACCCCACTTCATTTCATTACAAAAAACTCCTTCCTCTAAAAGAACAACGTCATTGTAATTTATTTTGCTTTTATTGTACAACAGCAGCAGAAGAAGAGCAGGGGAAGAAAAATATATATTTGAAGAGAATATGCATAACAGTGGCTACCTGTCTGTATATATAATTTTTCAGCAGAGGAAGTGTGTATTAAAACTCATTGAAATTTTACCAAAAAGGAATTCAACATCTCTGTTAATAACTATCTCACTTACAATAGAAGGATAAATAACAAATAGAATTGTCTGTCAAGTGTCAACTAATCTATGCCAATCTCCTTCAATATGATTGATTTATAGCCCATTCAAACAAGAAATGAGGTCTAGGAAAGCATCTTCCCTGCAAGGAATTGTGAGACCACCCATTGGGTGATCATATCCAAATTCTTCCTCAGCTTGGCTCAGTAATTGCTGAAATAAAGGTTGATTCAAGTATGAAATAGGAATCACAAAACGCTTCATTTTTTCCCCAACATAGACTGCAAGGTAGCCTTTGGGAACTGCTTTGGTTACAGCAAAAGATGACCTTCTAATACCGGGTATGCGGAAGCCCATTGTTTTGAGTTGAAATTAATGCACAGAAAAACACAACACAATGAATGCAAGAAAATGTTTGAATTCTTACTTAGTGAGTGACTTGTATTTCTTGAGAATGCCATTATGAATGAGTATATATAGACAGATATATGAGTCAGTCTATGTGGAAACAGTAGTTCTCCAACGAAGTGAATATATGGTTAGTGTGCAATTTGATGCTTGATGGGGTCTAGAGAGAGATAAGGGGTAATGAGGTGTCACATGATATTGTCTACATGAATTTGGCCAAGCAAGGATTACTTGAGGTTTGAGGAAATTCGTGCCAACCAGCTAGCTGGTTGCACCTTTAGAAAGAGACTTTACAGCCAATAAGCAAATAATTGTATAATAACCAATACAACGGCCTTCTTCTTATGCTCCAGACAGGCTCAAAACATATCATATTGGTTTTTCATGTTGATAAACTACCACTTCCCTGATGACTAAAACAGTAAAAGAAATATCTACTGTACTGTGGAGTGGTTATGTAGATCTGTTTCACCCTCCACGTAACAAAAATAGTGCAAGAAGAGCATCCATGGTATAGTATAGTCCCTGCAACACACAACTTAAAATGTTGTGTAGACTGTTACTTGCAACTAAAAGATGCCAAATTTAAAATTGGATTTCTATTGATTTACTCGGTTACTCTGACTAAATGAATATCCAGTTGATATATAGAACCAAGCCAAAGTTTGTTAGTTTTCCTACTTTCTTACTTGTATGAAGTACTTAGATACAATCCAATCTTTAAAGAGATTGGTCATATAACTTATATGCTAGTAAATTTTGAAACTTTGGTTTCTTAATTCACCTAGACATATTCTCTTTTCAATTTTCCCCATTGGATACTGCACTATTTAGAATGAGAAGTTTAAAATTGTAGTGCAATTGCAGTTGACTTTTAAATAAAGTAGCACTCAAATCTGAAAAAAAAAACAGAAACTACCGAGAGGAAGGTTGAGTAGTTGAATTCATTGTCATTATACACACACAAAAAAATTATATTGTGATTCTGTCATTCTGATGATCTTTCTTTTTCCTATTTCTCAAAAAAGGGAGATCTTTACAAGTCGAGACAATGCCTGTTGTACAAAATGTCTCCACTAATCTATGTCAGTCTCCTACAGGGTGAGATTTACAGTCCATTCAAGCAAGAAGTTATATGTTGGAAGACATCTTCGCTGCAAGGAATTGTGAGGCCACCCATGGGATGATTATATCCAAACTCTTCCTCAGCTTGACTCAACAATTCTTGTAATGAAGGTTGGTTCAAGTATGATACAGGGATCACAAAGCGCTTCATTTTATCTCCAACATAGGCTGCAAGATATCCCTTTGGCACGTCCACTGCTTTTGAAGATACTTGATTTGCAGCAAATAATGCCCTTCTGATACTAGGTAAACGAAAACCCATTGTTATATTGATTGCGTTAGAGACTGGAGAAGAGAATTGTCTAAGAAAAGGCTTTAAAGTACTTTTGAATTTTGAATGCTTCAGGATGTGAATGATTTGTGTTGGTCCTAAATTTTTGCAGCCATAAATATATATAGATATGTAAGAAACCATAGGCTAGTTGAATTATAGGTGAAGGAGGGCTATGAGATATGGGACCAAATGAGAGACAAGGCATATGATGTTGTCTTAGAGGACTTTCTCATGATTCAACAATACATGCTATAGTAGAAAATACAAGTCCCACCTTCTTGAACAGGTTACCCCACTTGAAATGAAACAGCTGCTTCTATGAAAAAAGAAAATCTAATTGATCATGTTAACACTTATCTGTGGTGGCAGGCAGGAGCCACAAACTTCATTTATGTAAATTTCACGCTGTGTTTCTTAGAATTTGATGTACATAAGACAAAGGTGGTTCAGAATGCCTTTTGATCATGTATTCAATGTTGGTTCTCTTCTTATCTCCAAACAAGGTTTCAGAGCTACCAATCAGCTCGGCTCGGCTCAATCCTCAATGTTTACAGGTTGCTTATTGTCAATTAGATATTAGTTGGTACATGGTAGATATATATCTATCTATATTATTATCATCTTCTTTAAAGAAACATGTGACATGTCTAAAGCATGTCTATCACTGAAAATAACTATAGCTCAATAGTGGACTTCACCATTGCTGATGTATTTATGTTCAAGTGGGTAAATCTGTTCGCCATTATGTGGGGTATGGTATGCACTCCCATTTATCTTCCTAATCCTTGAAAGAAACCTCTTGAGACAACACCATGTGATTATGTGATCCCTTGCCCCTAAAAAACACTCATGGTGGAATTGGATTGCTGTTGCAAAGGGCCCATTAGTGACTATATATACACTATTTCTTGTGTTCTCAAGCAACACAAGTCATTTGTATCCTGAAGCAACAGAGTTCAAATATTTATTTCCCATACAAGTCTTTTGACATCACTTGGTATATTATTTGTTTGTGGAGCAAAAACAAATAATAGTGGGTTTCCACATACCAGGTATTATTAGACAGGCATCATTTTCTGCAGCCAAAGCAACTCGCAAGGGACTTCAAGTCCCAAAAGGCTATCTTGCTGTCTATGTTGGAGATAAGATGAAGCGGTTTGTGATTCCAGTATCATACTTGAACCAACCTTCATTTCAAGAATTACTAAGTCAAGCAGAAGAAGAGTTTGGATTTGATCATCCAACTGGTGGTCTCACAATTCCATGCAGGGAGGATGAGATTCTAAACCTCATTTGTCGCTTGAATGAGCTGTGAATCATGCTATAATGGAGACTCAGATAGATTAGTTGAGCCAAATTTGTACAGAAGAAGCTTTCTTTTATTGTGAATATTTTCCATAGTTTTTTCCGTTGTATAAACCAACTGAAGTTGGAAATTTTGACTTGAATGAGAATGTTAACACAAGATATCTGTTTCCTTTTGTCCAATCTCAGTGAATTCTGATATATACATACAACTACAACAGTATCATTATCAAACATTTGACATAGATTAGTCAGCCTATTATCTTTTAATAGGGATTAACTGCAGCTAATCTTTTTGGAGATATTGCCCAAACTTGATAAAATAGATGTTTGTTACATCTGCTCTATTGCATTTCAATATATGTCTTTGAGCTGAACATGGAACACGGAACACAGAACACATTTGTTCTTAAACAGCTCTAGACACTTGTTATATTTTTTTATAATACGAGCTCATTTAGTTCCTACATGCAACATCACAGAATAATCTTGAGTTAATTATGTGTTCCTTCCTATTCTATCATCACTGGAAAATCACTCCCATTTCCTAATGGTCATTGATTCTTCCAGTTTCCTAATTAAGCAGCACCGTCACAGGGATTATTTTAGTTGTTTCTTTGACATAAATACATGGATTATCACTACAAATAACCCTGAATTTCACAACAGGAATATTTTGGTGGAAAGTGATCACCTAACAGTTGTTCTGTTACCCATGACCAATTTTTTCTCCCTTTCCTACTTATTTCCATTTACAAAATTAAAATTGAGAACTTGGATATCTTATATTTAAAAAGTAGTTACTCCGACCAGATAAATATTTTGGAGGATACACAAGTTGATCGTGCCAAGTAGCTCAAATGGAAAAATTATTTTCAGTTGATTGCATGGACTGTTTGAAATTTAAAGTTTTGGCATACACCCCTATTGTTTATCTGTAAAAGTAACTATAATGTTCTTTTCTCTCCTGTTTTTTGGATGTAAAAACTTTGAATTTATTATTGGAGAAGTGATTGAAAAACCAGATAAAACCTCACAAAAACTTCATGGCTCAATTGTGATGTAAGCCATCTCCTAAAGAGATACATCATATCATACAACTCTGCAGTAATGGTAGAGCATCATGGTTGGAGGGAGGTGCAGTCTATGTGGTATATGACATAATTCTTAAAGTGAGACTTTCTATATAAATCCTTAACTTTTACAATACTCAATATCAGACTTTTCCCTTATCATTTTGGAAATCCTGTCACATTGATGCTACGTGCAGTGTAAGGTCACAGATATTATTTTAATCTAAAATGACAAAATCAGAGAAAAAGCATTGGCTATTTGACTTTTTTCCTAAGTACACACACACATCCCCCACTAATTTATTAATCAAGCATTACAGAAGAAGACATTACAAGTTAACAAAGGTTAGTGAGTTCAAGATCATGTTAATCCATTGGATTATCTTATCTACAATGGATTCTTGAGGCCATTCATTGATTATCAAATCCAAATTCTTGTGCAACTTCACTCAGCAGGTGTTGCGTTGAAGCCTGGTTCAAATATGATATAGGAATCACAAACTGCTTCTTTTGGTAATCTCCTACTTAAACTACAAGGCAGCGCTTGGGGACATCACTGCGCCTTTGAAAACCAGGCAAACAGAAATCTATTGCAGATCAAGAGAATGATTTGAAAAAGAGTTGTGTAAGAAGATGCTAATTAAGGACTTGACTTGTTTGTGACTCCAACCACGACTATCCCTATATATACACATAAATAAAAGGTTTTAGAAAACTCTTAGATATAAAAATGATTTATGAAGAGTAATCCAAATGGAGGCTGGCGAGAAACATGTGTGAAGGATCACATGGTACTGTCTACACTAGAATGTATTTTTATCAAAGATTAAGAAATTATTAAGTGAAGCTGGATGTTCCAACAATTTTTTGAAGGACATCATAATGGTAGCCACTTGATAATTAAAAAAGAGAGAAACCTGCAAGATCAAAACCCAATGCTTAATTGTCTAAACAATTTAATGGCTGACTAGTGTTCTAGACATAATAACTTCAGACACCATGTTTGGTTCATATTGAACAGTCAACTATAATACTACCATATACTTGAAAGAAACGTTTAGATAGATAAGGCGTTTGAAGTTGTTGGCATATACTTACAATTTTCCTTTAAAAAAACTAGAGTTGAGGCAATAATACAGGGAAAATTCGTTCCTCTACCTTACATGTAAAAGTGTCAAGTGGTTGAGACAAATCATAGCCACTGTAAAATTCTGCAAAGCATGGCATGGACAATTAAGCTTATCATGCACGTCTGCATCTTAATCTGCTTTGCTATGGTGACGACTACCAAATGGAAGCATAAAACAAATTGAGACAGACTTTATATGTTTCCATATAAAATAAAATATAAAATAAAAAACAAAAAACTTAGGTTTATTGAATTTGTAACAGAAAGTTCAAATGTCTCTTAATTGGAAATCGATATCCTTCTTGTTTGAGAATAGATGAACTAGTGTATTGAATGCCGATAAAAAAATATCCACTTGAATGTGTATGAATTTGAACCCTTCAAATCTTGATTTTGGGCTTTGTCTTGGCAGTAGCCCAACTAAATAAGGGTTAAAATGCAGAAATGGAGTTGGCCTGGCAATACTTGTTCTCCTAATTTTGTGCCAGCTCAAGAAAATTAAAAGAAATAACTTCTATATTTAAAAATTTATATAATGAAAAATACTACACACTAAAATCAAGGTCCGGTGAATTCACCAAAAAGAAAACCTTGTTATAAGATTATGGAAGGGCTAAAGGACTGCTAATAGAATTATAATCTATTACTCTGAAATGCCAAATTTTCTTTCACGTTCCTTGTCGATTTTGTGTCTTCCTTTCCTAACAATGTCTGTCTTATAGAACTATTTCACAAATTGAGCCTAGTCATGGGCGGGGTGGCCACTAAGCTTTGAGCGATATTTGTCAACCGATTAATAAACTTCAGTTTATTTATTGTTTATTTATTCATTTAGTCTCGATCTATACTTATATTATTTTTACGTGTTAGTTAGCTTATACCTAAAAACTATCTATTTTATTCCTTACACATGTACTTTTGATATCATTTTAGTTCCTAAGGTTTTAACTTGGTTTTAACTTCAGTAAGTAAAATTGTCACAAATTTTCTTGCGATTATTAAATGGCCACAAATTGGTCTCACAAAATAAAATAAAATAATTAATGGATAAAATTTTTTGTAGAGGTTTACACATGTACTGTCTAGAAATTTGTACTTGTTTTACATCACCAATTTTAATTTTTTATATAATTTTAACAGATAGGGACCAAATGACTAATTAAAATTAAATCATTTGCTTTTTATAGTCAACTATTGTTACACAAAAATTTAAAGTGTTTGGCCTTCCAAAAATCGGGTCCAGTCCTCAAATGGTGGGAGTATTTCACGTGCGGTGTTGAAAACAACTTTTATGCAATCACATGGACGTTTTCAGTTTTCTATTCAGTGGCTCTATTATTGGACTGCTTTATGAATTCAGTGGAGGAGGACGAATATATAGGTGAAAAACTGATTAAAGTGAAGTTGCGCTAACTAATTAAGCAAGGCATTCTTCATTTCCTACAATCTGTTGTGAAATGTGCAGTGCTTAATCCATGTAGTTAACAATCTATTAATCCGTCACACCAAGTTACATACATAACAAGCACTTCACTACACCGAATTTGGCTTTTACATTACTTACTACACGAAACACTTGACACTTCACCCATATGAAAGTTGAGTTTGATGTGATGGGGTGCATATTATTATGTAACTCTGTATGGAAAATAGATTATTTACTACACTAAACTATGTATACTTTGAAGAGGAACTCAATCTGCTTATAGAATAATTGACCAAGCTAGAAAGCCAATGTGATTGCCATTAATTAAATTATTTTCCCTGCGATCGATTCACGTTGAAGAGGAAAGTAAGCTATATATAAGCAGATAAAAAACGCTTCCTTTCTATTTTGAGAAGAGGAGGGTAATTGATGCAGTTTAATTTATGCAACTGTATAAACCAATTAAGTTATCATCCTTCCTTTAGCAAAAAACAAATGTAGCAGGTCTAGTAGAGGGAACCACCCTTGTGTGAAATAATTGAGGACCTATTGTTTGGCTTTTTGTTTGGAATAATGAAGTAGTGGTTACCCATTAACTTTAACTTATTTTGTATATGTTGATTATATTTCTAAATGATGTGCTTATATAATTCATAAATTGATGAAAATCATTTTCATTTTAATTCTCTTTATATTACCGTTTGCAGTCCCGGCTGGGTTAAAGAACAAAATCAAACTCTAGCTACTATAGGTTATTGAATTGAGTAGGATCACGTTTAGAAATAAAGCTTGTCTGCTTGAATTAGTCCAACATGCATGATATTAGGTAGGTGTCAATCGGATAATGGAATTTCATTATCTAGATTTGACGTTGTATTTACTACTATTTAGGATGGAATTTTTAAAACAGTACAATTTAGAAAAGGGAGTGAAATATATTATTAGATTAAGCCACTTTGGACCAAATTAAATCAAGGATTAAATTGAACCTAATCCAAAGATTATGTGAACCAGTTGATAGATAGGCCTATCTATCTATTATCCACAACAGAGACTAATGTCTAGTGATGACAAGAAATTGCTAGTAAAGAGCACAAGTCTAAATTCAAAGCTCCTTTTAATAGGTAGGTAAGACCAGTTCAACATATTTTCCAATTGCATGTTGGCATTTCATGTCAAGAACGTGCTTAGAATAAAAAGGGCTAAGGTATTATTCGTTCAAAGCAAGAAACAATAATCAACAAGTAGTACAACTTTTAACTAGTACAACACTTTTTTTTTCTGGCTCCAAAAATTCGTGGGTCCTCATGTTTTGGTCCAGATTAGGCACACTCATGTGAAGCTACCCCAAGTCCTACACCTGACATGTTTCTAAACATTCTTCATAGTTATCAAGCTATTTTAGTTAGTGCATGGCATACCTTGACCCCCTATATATATGTAATGTATTTTCTTGAGATGGCAATTCCAACCCAAGTGATCTTATCTAGCTCTACCACTTAATAATATCTTTATAGACTTTGATTCATATCTAGCTTTCTAGCTCCATCATGAAGACTGGTAACAGATTTGTGGGGATAGCTCATGCCAAGCAGAAACTACAGAGAACACTTTCACAAAGAATCAAAATGGCTTCAGCTGTTGCTGATGTTCCAAAAGGCCACTTGGCAGTGTACGTTGGAGAGAACCATAAGAGGTTTGTGATTCCAATATCTTACCTAAGCCACCCTTTATTCAGAGACTTGTTGGATTGGGCTGAAGAAGAATTCGGATTCAATCACCCAATGGGTGGTCTTACTATTCCATGTACTGAAGATTACTTCATTAGTCTAACTTCTTCTCTTAATTAATTACTATTACTAGTTCAAAAGCTGGCAATGCTTTCATTGGACATTGGTTATTTTCATTTTCCTAGTTGATAAGGATTACCACCAAGTTAGATTAGGCCTTCCCATTCATTTTGTTCTAGAGATTCTCCTTAATCCAATTCCATCCCAAGTGATGATGTCTTCAAAATTTGTATATATTTTTTGCGCAATTGAGTTTCAAGCAAATTTATGTTTCCAAATATTTCTCTGAAAATTTATGTGTAACCTTGGATTAGCGTTGTCTCCATTTTAAAAATTTAGGCTTAGAAATGAAATTTGAAGTAAAGCGTGACATACATTTGCCTAATATACTGTGTTACAGACTTATTACAATAATAAGTTCCAAAGGCCAATGGATTTTAATCAATTGGCTAAGTCAACAATTAGAATTTTAGGATATACTGTTTATCTTAATTCAAACGATGATTATCTGTTTAACTCTGTGGTCTGCTCTGTCACTCTGTTATTATAAGGTTAAGCTTCACCAGCTATACTCATCAGAGCGCATATGCTCTTTTGTATAAACATCAACATGATTAACATCATTAGCTTCATTCTACAAAAAAAGAAGAAAAAAAAAATCAACAATGACATCAATATACAGTTAAGAAAGCTATCAGTGTTTTAAAATGTCGAAGTTATTTTTATAGAAATTTGTTTCAGCATTACTTTATATTCTTGAGACTAGAGAATGGTGCTTTATTTTATAAAGAAAAAAATGGTTTTAAAAGTAGAATTTGAGCTCATCACCCCTAGTTTTGTAATACCCCAACATATCACACTAGAATGAAAAAGATTTAATTTTCAATAGTTTATCACTTAAAAACTCTGTAATTAAGAGTGTTTCACTTTGAGTAGTTACGAGATTGGTCACTTTCTAGAAAGTCTAAAAAGCATGTAAGGTAAGAGATGAGACAAAACACACTGAAAAGTCTCATTGATTTGAGGAAAAAATCATTAATACTAGAAGCAGTCAAAACAGATTGTCAAGATCTCATAAATGACTACATGGAAAGGATTTTGACCGGTGAAAAATTCTAACTAACAAGAAAATTAAATAAAGTATCATTGTGTAAAGTGTTATAAAATGTGAGCAGTCGAGAAATCAATAATCAAATATATTATAAGTTTCATATTTAACTTGAAAATCACATAGTCATTTGACTTATTTACAAGAAAATGTTTCTAAAAATATTGAGGGATTAAGAATGAAAATATACTTAAACCCAAAAGAAAATATAATTGAATCAATGTTTTAAAGTCGAGTTGACTTATGCCAGCTTGTGATCCAAGTGGTGACGTTAGGGGGATCAATGTTTTTAAAACGTATCAGCTACTAAATTGGTAATAGGGAAAAATGTGTTTTAGTTTTATAAACTTTTGATAAATAAAAAATAGTCATTACATTTTAAAAGTGGTAGTCTCGATCTTTATATTTCTATAATGTGGTAATTGTATTTCTCATCAAGTCAAAATAAAGGATAGGTCAAGATGAAATTCACCACATTTTAAAAATAGAAAACTATAACCACTATTTTAAAATGTAGTGGTTAAAATCAGTTTTGTCTCAATCTTAACACTTCTTTTAGTATAATGGGTTAACAAAGAAATAGAGAGGAAAAAGTAGAAATAGAGAGGAGATGGGAATTTACAGTGTTTGATAGCAATGGAATAGGGTGAAAGAGAAATTTAAAAAAATGAGACTCGCAGCTTTTTATTATTTTTTAAAATGAGAAAAAATAAATAGTATAATTTCATTAAAAACATAACACAGTCAATTATTTGATTTCCATAATCAATTGGTTGACACTATGACAATCAATTTTTAGGGACAATATATTGATTATCAAGTTTCTATAATTGATTAGCAATTTGGTTAATCAATTATTATTTTTACTTCTATCTTATTTATTTATTTTCTATGTTCTAAAATCAAATGTTTTATTTTTATTCTATTTTTTATTTATTTTCATTTACTCAATTCTTTTTACCTTATAATTACAAAAATATTAGTATCTATAAAGATATAATAAGAGGAATCATATCTTAATAGACACTAATATTTATGAACTAACCATAAGAGTATTTTCAACACTAGTTGTTTATTTTTAGATATTGTTATTTAATTTTTTTATCATTAGGAATGATCTATGTGTCATATTAGGTTGTTTAAA